>JAOTQQ010000023.1:82131082-82144385 GCA_026546715.1 Gallinago undulata
CCAGGTGCAGGACCCTGCACTTGGCTTGGTTGAACTTCATGCAGTTTGCACGAGCCCACCTCTCCAGCCTGTCCAGGCTGGAACATAGTTCTTCCTTCCAAGACAGCTGCAAAGGACAGCTGCGAGGAGCGTGGGGTGGGTTTTTTTGTTTGTTTCCCTGGCTCAAATAGTAGATTCACGTGGTAACTTGAAAAAAGGTCATCTTGGCTTTAGATGCGCTCAGTTGTGCCCTACTGTTATATCCAGAGATAAACTCTAACCCGGTAACTCAGACACAGCTCTGAACACAGGTGGAGTCCGAACGTAAATCCAAGAGTCCCAACACCAGTTCCCTTCACCCCGAGGTCCCCGTTGGCACCCCCAAGGCAGGCAACACACGGGGTTTAAACAAAACCAGGAGGCTTGGAGTCAGCCCCAGGATATTTCACGTACTAGGTGATTCTGTGATTCTGTATTTCTTTGTCTGAGCTCATTGTCCTTCATAATTGCCATCACGTGTTGCTACGTGTGATGTGATGGGAAGGCAGCTTCATACCCATCCCACCGTTGGCTCACGCAGCATCATCACAGCACAGGCAGCAGGAGTCAGGACCAAAGTGTCCACAAACCAGCACAATCAGTAGCCTGCACTAATTTTCGCCAGCAATCATATTCTATTTGGGTGTCTTGTGAGGGAAACTGACAAAAATCAGCTCTCTGCTTCTACTGATATTAAATGCATATAGTATTTTCCCCGCTGCAATCGTGTCTCTAACTGTAGCTTGGTTACAGCAAAAGTAGACTATATTGCATTTTAGAATTACATTTCTCTATTTTTTTTTCAAATACAGCAATAATATTAATTTAATACAGCAGAAAAATTAATACATTATTTAATCCCTTAAAAGCTTAACATGAAATTCAATCTATGTACATAATTTGTCTCAGATTGGTTCACACTTTACTGCCAGTACTGTTTTGCCTTTTTTTTTTTCACATGTTTGTTCATTTCATTTTTAACACTCCCTCATCCTGAAATTGCCATAAGGAAAATTTCACAATACTGTGTACTCAAGGAAATTTGACAATGTTGCTTAGCCAAAGACATTTCTATTTGGAAGCTAAAATGAAACAATTCTGAATGGATGGCAGGACTAAGTTATGAAAGGAAAGACAGTGTTGCAAATTTCACAGCACCATTATAAATCAGGATTTTTCAATCTCTAAGTCACATGATCCACCGTGGTTCCCTATTTCCTCAACAAATTAAGAATATCCACCAAACTACAAATCTTTCCATTAATAGGGAGGATTGTCTCCAGGCTCAGTAAATACATATCCCATTACAGAAATGCAGTAATAGCAAGACGATCCTGTGCAAAAATAGAGATTAAAAGTATCAAAGGTTGTTTCATAGTTCTACACAGTGTCACTCAGACAAAAGTAAATCATTGTCTGAAATCAAAGGACTTGAACATCGACAGCATCACTTGGAGAACAGTTTGTTCACATGGGGGACTGGGGACTTGGGGTGCCAACAAAACATTCATGCTGCCTACACCCACGTGCGTGGCTAATTGTTCCTGGAGTGCTCCATTAGGCAGAGATTTTTATGGGTTAAATGATTCTGGGAGACCAGACAAATAATGTGTGCCCAGACCTCCATTTGCCTCCCTTGTTCGTCGCCTTCTAGATTTCAGCAGAACCGTGTTTTCTTTCTGCATCCAACCACCAAAGGAGGCCAAACACAGTCAGGGCATCCATTAGAAACCTCAAACCTTGGTCCAACCTGCTAAATATTTATTGAATTTGGAAAAAATGTGAGACAAATTTAGACTGAACTTGGGCTGATTTATTGTGTTTGGCAAAACATGGTTGTTTCATATGATTCTGACTCTCAAACCAGACAAAGTTAAGTGGTTTCATTTGAATGAAACTGAAGCTTAAATCAAAGCTGGAGAGACGTTACTGGAACAAAAGTTGTTGGGCTTTTTGTCTTTTTTGTCCTTTTTTTAAAGGAACAAAAGTTTTTTTGGTTTGGTTCTTTTTTTCATCTTGAGCCAAACTCATAAAATATTTTATCTGCTCCTTTAGTCTGCCTGCACATCTACAAATGGAAAATCATGCTGATTTTTAGTACAAGTTTTTTCCTGATTGTTATTTACCTGTCTTCACCAGAAGGTAAGAAGTTTTCTCCTCCCAGTTTTCTCGAGGTTGAGTTCTTCACAACAAATAGATTCTTCCAGAACAGAGAACTCTCTTTGCCAAAAATATGCAGAGACTCTCAACCAAAAAGAGAGAAACTCTCATAGCTTTAGTGGAGAGGTTAAAACAAATCACTATTCCAAATGTTAAATTACAGGGAATAGGCACGTGAAAGCAAGAATAAAATAACAACAGAAAGACCAAAAAAAAAAAAAAAGCAGCTAATTTTGCTATTCTGGAATTCCCATGCATTGCAAAATTTATTGCACCTCTTGATGTCACCATCATCCTTATTTGCAATCACCAAGTGGAGTGTTGTTTTCCAGACAGAAGTTCTGGACAATGTAAATTGCGAACAGTTTTCTCATTGTCTCATTGATATTTTTGCATAGATTCATTTTTTACCTAGTGAAATAATTAATTTGAAAATAAAATATGTTCTCATCTTGATATTAATGTAGATAGATAGCCAGTTCCTCACAAAAACAAATACTAAACAACATTTAAAGAACTTGGGCAGGTAGCACTACATTTTTTCCCTCATCTGTTTATACAAAATCATTTCCTTTCAGGTTTGAATTATAAAATTCACCAAACATAATTTTTGCTTTGAATTGCAGATGTTTTCTTTGACAGAAGAACGCATTTAATTTAATTTGCAGTGCAGTTGATGCTGGAGCAAATATAGCAGCAGCTGTAATGCAATTTGTCCTAAGATAGGATTAAAATATATTTAATATTTTCACCGCTGGAGGTTAAAAAGAAGGTTCTGGTGTCACTGTGGCCATGTGAAGAAGAATACTACATAGTTATGAGTTCATTTACACAGATACCCTGACAACTGAAGGGAGAATCAGGGCATTTTTGGCATCATTCAAGAAAATCCCAAGATGACATTTAAACCTGAGCAAAAAAGGAAAAAGGAGGGCACAGGGTACTTTAGCACAGGTCACAAAGTTGAGAAAACAGGGTTTAAGAATAAGTAGGGGTTTTATAGAGAAAATAAGACTGTCTAGAAATGCAATGGGTAATGCTTAGGGAAGAGGTGGTGAGGAACATGCACCTCAGAGCTTCGACCTGGGATGGTCTGTCCCTCTAACAAACACTCCTTAACCAGAGGTTGCCCTTCATGGGGTGGCACCCTTGTGTACAAGCTGGCTGTGCTCCCCAAGCCTTCCTCTGTCCCTCTCCCAGGAGGACAGGGAGCATGGGCAAGGCACAGACCCCTGGGGCAGAGGCAACAGCAGCTAATTAACAGTTGGCTAATTAACCACAACGCTACAGTTTGCAGAATAACACCCAGGAAAGGTAAAGGGGAGACCATTTTATACTCTGCCACGAGCACATCTAAAATAATACCCACTCCCACTGCGGCGGGGGAAAAGGCTAGCTGTAATTAAGCCGCTGAAGCATAGCCCTTTCATTCATTAAAAGCAATTCTTTGATTTAGGGCACAGCACAGAAACACCCACAGACCACAGGAAATCTCGGGGCTAATTCCCCTGCCCTTTCACCTCTCACACATTCGAGCTTTCTGCTTTCTTCCTCCCGTCCATCTGCTTTAATCATTAGCAAAAGCCTTGTGCAACAGCTCTCGCAAGTGAAGTCAGCTGTCATCGGGGCATATTTAAACTCTGACTGTTAGTTTCCACTAAATCAGCTCTGTGCCCACTGGGCTCCTTAAAAACCCGGAGAAGGGCAGGGGTGCAGGTCCCCAGAAGCTCTAGGTGGGGAACCAGCCTTTCCCAGATGATCTTGTGGTCCACACGGTCCTAGGACTGGGTTTGTCCTTTCCTAAGTTCTCCAATAGCTTGGAAGGGGAAAGGTGATCGGTGCAGAAAACAGCTGGTGGGTGACCAGCACACTGGGGTGGTTTTGCACTGAAGGTATTCCAGCACCAAAATCACTATCATTAGGAGGGAAACTTTTAGAGAAGAGGAGGCTTTTGGAGAAGAGGAGGCTGAGGGGAGACCTCATTGCCCTCTACAACCACCTGAAAGGAGGTTGGAGAAAGGTGGGTGCTGGCCTCTTCTCCCAAGGGAATAATGACAGGACCAGAGGGAATGGTCTGAAGTTGCAGCAGGGGAGGTTTAGATTAGCTATCAGGAAGAATTACTTTACTGAAATAGTGGTCAGGCACTGGAACAGCCTGTCCAGGGAGGTGGTGGAGTCACCATCCCTGGAGGTATTTAAGAAATGTGTAGACAGGGCACTTCAGGGCTTGCTCTAGTGCCCGAGATTGTTGGGTTGTGTCTGTTTGTGTTTTTTTTGTGTGAGTTTCCTTTTTTTTTTTCTGTGGTCGGACTCGATGATCTCAAAGGTCCCTTCCAACCATGAGGATTCTGTGGTTCTGTGAAAAATAAGTCTGGCTACTTACAGTGGTCTAACGTGGTGAGGACTGCAGGACAGGACCTGGAGAGGGCTTGATTTTGCTTAGGAAATGAACTCCCCTTTCGTAACATGCTTGCCTGTCCACAGAACGATGGCTGAAGGAAGAGAATGAAGGCAACAGCTCTTGATTTCTGACCAGGAGAGGCTCACAGGCAAGGAAGAGGTTTGGAAAAGTCCCAGGGCTTGCCCTGGAAAACATCAACAGCGTTCATAATAAAGCAAATAAAATAAAGATGCAGCCCTGTGTTGTGGAAACATTTACACACTTGGATTGCCTCTGCTGGAGAACAGCGTATAGAATTCGGAGATGTAATTGAAAGTACTGAGTGAGGCCAAAAAGGACATTTGGCAACAGGTAATCAGGCAAGCTGAAGGGATACCTGGACTCGAGCTTGTCCAGGTCCCTCTGGGTGGCATCCCATCCCTCAGGTGTGTCAACCACACCATACAGTTTACTCAGCACCCGCCATTCAAGAGGAGAATACTTAGGTTAGGTGTCCTTGATTTGGAAAAGTGACAGCAGAAAAGTGACATTACAGAGCGGCCAACAGTACTGTTAGTGGCAAAGATGAATAAGAAACCATTATTTGCTGTTTGGAGGTAGACGCAGTGTCCTTGGACCTACCCTTTTCGCTGTGCAACCTGTGAAATCTTCAGATGCTTAAAACGCCTGGATAGAAGTAGTTTTTAACACTGCTTGCAGTGAAGTTGTGGAAGCCAAAAATAATCAAACAAATTTATGGCTGGGAGGTTCATCTCGGGTTACTAATCATAGCGGACCTCAGTGTAGGGCATCACTACGCCACTGGTTTCTCGAGGCTTAGAAGACAGGGGAAGCTCCACATGCATTGTGGTAGTGTCCTGTCACTACGTGCCTGCTGCCAACCACTGCCAGAAACAGGATACTGGGTTTGGGTGATCCTAGCTCTTCACAATGGCACAAACATGTTTGTGTTCTCCAGAGAGCTTAACAACCCATGTTTGTGTTCTCCGGAGAGCTTAACAACCCATAGGACATTTGCTAAGCATGGAATTCAAACGCTAAAGTTACAGACTGAAAGACTACAAAGCAAACAAATGAATAAGCAGTGAAAACTCACGTTCCCATCGCAGGATTGCCAAATTATCACCTGGTATCTGGAATAATGTTTTTAATCTCCAGCATACTTTACTTATTAGCTGGTGGAAGGGTGGCAAGTCTACGGAGGAAATTACCCTGAGCTTCAGAAAATAAGGTATGTTCCCCTTAGGGTAGCAACAGGTTCAGGTTACCCTGTCTGTACACTCTATAAATGTGTACACTTAATGAAATCTGTTTGAATGTTTCAACAAAGCATTAATATAAGCATAATTAAAGTTCTATCAGCACCTTTGTTCTGAAATTGCATCTCAGCAGGTCAGCTTCGAAAGTGTATTTTGGACACAAGTTTCACCAAGTAGAACAATACCTGTGCTGAGGATGGTCCTAGAGAGGCAGCTCCAGAGGCTGCAGATGCACTCAGAGCTCCTGACTTTATGCTCCGGGCTCCTGGTCTCCACCTCCCTGCGGAGGAACGTGGAGCTCCGGGTGGTTAGAGAGCGAGGGAGTGCCTTGGACCAGCCTCCCAACTAAGGCACCCTTCCACATGTCTGCTGAAATGAATCTGGCTGTTTTCCGCCTTCTTACACCTCTCTAAACGGCCACATTTTGAAATACGCACATACACAGCGTGCACGAGAACATTTCACATTTGGTTTTTGCAATGTAATGGTTTTGCTTGCTTTGTTATGGTTTCTTGCACCAGATGTAGGAATGCTGAGACATATGGAGAAGAAAATCAGCTACAGCCAGACCGAGCTACCAGTCATCGTTGCAGGTTCCTCAGAGGTAGGTGAATAAGATTAAAGACAATGTCAACCAACTGGCAGGATGATTTAGAGAACCACGAGTGTCTCCTCCTTCCTTAGCATCTCCCTCAGCCCAGAGGAGTGTAACGCTGGGCCATGCTTGCTCAGTTCTTCAATTCCAGAAAAAAATCCTATTAAGATAGACAGCAATCAAAAATCCTGTTGTGAATGTTACAAGATGATAGCAATTAGAAGAAGTTCAAGCCTCTTCATAGACTGGTTTTGGTCTCTTCAGCAAACACTTAGGGAGGTTAAGCTGACTTCCTATGAGCAGTCCATCCTTAGAGATGTTACACAAGGCAAACATCACAGGACAAAAATTTAAAATCTCTCCATGCTGAGGTGCCCTGGTTTTGGCTGGGATAGAGTTAATTTTCTTCCTTGTAGCTGCTGTGTTTTGGGTTTAGTACGAAAATAATGTTGATAACACATATTGTTTTAATTGTTGCTAAGTAATGCTTATATAGGGGTCCAGGATTTTTTCAGCTTCCCACAGAAGCTGAGAGGGAGCTTAGGCAGAACAAGCTGGCCAAAGGAACACCCCATACCATAGACATCATGCTCAGTATGTAAATGGGGGTTGGCCAGGGGGCAGGAATCCATGATCGTCACTCAGGATGGGCAATTGATCATCAGGTGCCGAGAGCAATTGCATTGCTTCACCTTTTTTTGGTATATTCTTTTACTATTAACATTATTATTATTTTCTCTTGCATTATTGTTCTCTTAAACTCTCGTTATCTCAAACCTCAAGTTTGGGGGTTTTTTTCCCCCTTTTTCTCCCTCTTCTGGGAGTGAAGAGTGAATGGCTGCGTGGTCCCAGTTACTGAGGGAGGAAGAGGTGGTAGAGTCTCCATCTCTGGAGACATTCCAAACCTACCTGGACACGTTCCTGTGCAACATGCTCTAGGTAGATCCGCTCCAGCGGGGGAGGTTGGACTAGATGATCTCAAGAGGTCCCTTCCAACCCCATATCATTCTATGATTCTATGATTCTATGGTTCTATATGACCAGCACAGGCACAGGCACAGGAACAGCTGCAGAAAGCCACGTGAGGTGCAGAAAACACCCATACCTCTGACATCTGCCCCCCTCAGCTGCTGTCTTCCCCACGGAGAAGCCACCTGGGGTGATGCCTCTCACTGAGGCATCCATAGGGCTGAGAAGTTCAGAGGCGGCACTGCGTGTACAAGCAGCCGTGGTGGTGGAGCAAGGAGCAAGGTGGCTGGTTGCCCCGGGGGCTTAGCCAGCCTCCCAGCTGGGTTTGGCAGCCCACAGCGGCTGGCCTCCTCCCTGTACCTCAACCACCTTCTTTAAAACTAGCTTAAGAGTGTCCACGCCACGCTTCCAGCTGTGCTCGCCGTCCCAGCCACGCCGCAGGCAATCTTGGCTCTGGAGATAACCCATTGCCTGCGTGGTCATGAGCAGAGAAACTCTGTTTTTCCAAAGTGTTGACTCAACCCTTCAGGCAGGCATTAGGATCGCCCACAGAAACATACAGCAGACTTTGTTTCGGCGCTCAATGATCTGTTTGTGTGTTTACCAACTGGAGGGGGGGGTTGCAGCCCACAATTTGGCCAAGGCAAGAAAAGGTGTTCCGAGAAGAGCAGCAGCAGCCGCTGTAAGCAGGCTCTGGGAATTAAATAATGGCATCTTATAAAACTTCACAAATTGAGCCAATGCGTGTGCAATAAGTCAGTTTTGAAATTACTGTCTTATATCAAGTTTCTCTAATAAAAGTCAAATTTGTGCTTAGAAAAGCTTAAAGCCCATATGTAGGAAAACTTTATAACTCTAATGGGAGCCATGATAGAGCGGCATGTTAGTAAATACATGTGTAAGCAGCGCAGTACAAAGAGAGAAGTAGCAATATGTTAATTATCCCCCTCCTGTATTATTTTTGGTTGTCACTGTGGATGCAACTGCAGCAAAACACGTGCAGGTTCCTCACAGCTGCTCTGTTCCACGAGGAATAAAACGTCAGGAAGACCAGCAATGTGAGAGAGAGAAAACAGAGCCTTGTCTTCTGTAAAACTTCATTATGTGTCCACCCAGAGATAGAAATAACTTTTTTATGTTCTTGGTGACTGATTCGGAGGCAACTTTTTTTTTTACAGGAGATATACGGGTTGGAAAAGAAAGCTGTCTGATGCTGGACAACTAGCCCGTAGGGACCGACTCCTTATTAACAGTAGGTTCTCACTTTTAGCTTGGAAGTGTCGCAAACGGCCGTGCCAGCAGGGACAGAGAGGTAGCCTCTCACATCCAGAAGACCTCCGTGGCCTCTGGCAAGCTGGCCCAGCGAGCACGGAGACGGGCTGGAACCCACCAGCACCTCCAGGCTGGAACTAGCTGGGCTGGAACTCACCTGCTTTGCAGGTGTGAGGCTTGGACAGCGTGCAGAAGACACGTCCCCTCGCTGGAGGTGTTCCAGCGGGGCTGAGCAGAGCTTCGCTGAACAACAGCAACTCAACCGGCGGCTAGTGGTGTTTGCCAAATGGGCCAACTTTCCATCGCCCTGAATAAAAGTGGGCAACCTCTTTTTGCTTGCCTTTTCCCTTAGCCACAGGTACAAAGCAGCACCACTCTGTCCTGTCCAAATGAGGTAGCCACACAGTTAATAAAGGTTGAGATGAAATGAGCCAGGAAAGGTCTTGAAGGACAGATATTGGTCTGCTCACCTGAGCTTTTAGAGAAAAAAAAAAATCTAATAGCGCACCAAGATGAAGTACACCACAAGTGAGTATACCCTTAAATAGGAAAGGTGTAAAGACAAAAGACTGAGCAGCTTGACGAGGTGGTTTCACGTGCTGAGTTAATCCAGTAAATTATGGGCTAAAAAGAGAACATTACACATGCAGTCATCCCTGCATCCTCCAAACCTCACCAATCTACCACACCACACAATCACCTCATCACCTAGAAGACATTAACCATAATGGGGCAAATAGAAATGTTTCCAAAGTTATCAAAACCTACTTTGGCCAATCCACAAAGGCGTGGATAGCTAAACTGGAGATTTTCATTAAAAGGGTGACAGGGTACCTAAGTCCCAAAGGACATTCAAGGCTACAAGCCTCACAGAGTCCAGGGTTAATAATCGAAGTCCCACAGTAGGACGGGTCTTTAAGATATACCTCTCTCTTGACCAGTTCTTAGCTTCTGTGAGCCCAGTTCAGCCTATTGGATTTTGTGGTTTCCATTCTTAGGCACTTGACCCATGCACTGCACTGCATAAGCACCAATCCTAATACCTTTACTACATAATGCCTAAAGCTTGGCCATTACAGTGCCTACTTCATTTTATGGAGCTACACTTGGTCTTAATGGAGTACA
Source organism: Gallinago undulata (assembly GCA_026546715.1). Taxonomy (NCBI): domain Eukaryota; kingdom Metazoa; phylum Chordata; class Aves; order Charadriiformes; family Scolopacidae; genus Gallinago; species Gallinago undulata. The sequence goes on from JAOTQQ010000023.1 coordinate 82,140,882, forward strand.
ACAGGACACCTGCGTTTTAATTCTTTTTTTTTTTTATCATTTTGAGTTATTAGGCAAGGCCACTTCAAAGATTTCTTTTGCCTTTGAGAAAAGAAAACAAAAAAAAGTAGCTTCTATAACCTTTCCTTATCACCAGGTCTCCTTGAGACCTACTGTTCTTCAGATTACTGCATGCTGTGCTTTTAGAAGCAGACAAATTATATCCTCTTCCTGTGATATGGTGACTAAAACTGTATAAACAAGCGTTACAGATATAGCCATGTGTAAACAATGGGCCAGTTCATCCCAGTGTAACAGGAACACAAAATTTCCCGGGCCACAGGGAAAGTGTGAGCAAAGAAACCCCCCAAAATATGCAGGAGTTCTGGGCTTGGAGGCCAGAAAAATGGCTCTAACCTGTGGTACTTCTCATAACTTTGGTCATTGCAGGAGTATGCAGATATGGAAACCTCTTTCCTTAGCATGGGATCGGTTATGTACAGCTGGTTGACTCTGGACAAGAGTCACGTGTTTGGCAGCAGGTTGTTTCTCCTGGGCTTTTTGGTTTGTGTTTTGGGTTTTTTGGGTACGCAGAGGGGATGGATGTGTTGGAGAGAGCAGGTCATGGATGCACACCCTTCTCATTGGTCAGGTGCTGATGGCTCTCCCTTCTTGGCTTATTCCATGGACACGGACAGTCCCAGTTCCTGTCAGAGCCTTCAGGGTGAAGCCAGGCAGCCATCCATGGTCCTCCCTCACAGACCTCTTAGCCAGTCCTCAGGTTCTCACTTGCTTTGTGAACAAGCATCAAGAAGACCTTGGACTTGGTCCATAATTCAGGAGAAAACCAGTTTTTGCTCACCATTTTTTACTTGTCCTCTTGATCTTTTTGTGTGTGTGTGTGTGTGTGTGTATACTACAAACTGGAAGAAGAGTCTGGAGCAAATAGTATACTTTGGTTTAGTACAATAATTCTGACAAATCCATAAAGTTGTAATAGAAATTTAAGTTGGATTCCATTAGTACAATAAATACACAGTGTTTTCACAAACATTTGTCTTTTTCCATGAGAAGATTACAATCTATGTCTAGCTTCTGAAGCTCTTTTGACTTTGAGATGCTAAGGCTGCACAAACATGTAACCAAGAGGTTTGGTCATTGTTTTTTTTTTGTAGAATGTCACAACACTCTCTGCTCCTAAATTGGAAACCCTTGCTTTCTCCATATCTCATGATATTCTGGGGAATACGTAGAGAGCTCTTTTATGGACTAGGACAGAGGGGCATTGGAACAGCATGTGCAGGAAGTCACAGTGTGACCATGGGGGATACACCGAGACGCAAAACCCTCACATTTCTACTTACATTGCTATCTGGGAAGCAATTTCCCAATAATATAAGAAGATATATGGATAGTCTGACCTATTTTTTTGTAGAGACTCACTGCAGCTGAGCATTTCCCGTAGTGACCTGGATCCAATATCATAGAACCTAATAAATCAGCTAATATTTCAGGTAACTGAAATATTAAAAGATGCCTTAAAGATTTAAAATTTTTCCACACATCATACTCCAGCTTAACAAACAAAGGTAATGTGAAACATGTAAAAATTCTGCTCCTTTATTAATTTTTCATTCTTTTTCTTTTTTTTTCTTTCTTTTTTTTTTTACTTGAAAGCTATCCAACTAAGCAAGGGGAAGCCATGACCTTAGAAAGTGCTTTTCTCTTTACCAGAGTGTTCAGAGACAATGTGTGTGGCACATTTAAGTGATACATAATCCCCAGTCCTTCCCCTCAGTCTCTCAGGAATAAAGACAGAATCTCTTGTTGTGGTAAGAGCTATTCCCCAGAATACAGATTTCATCTATTTGGTGCATCTAATGCTGTTCAGTTATCAAACATCCTGTTTAGCTCTGATCTGTCCCCACATATGGGATTTTCTTCTGTGATTTGACTCAAGGATCCAAATCTTCATTTGCATCACATAGGCTCCATGGTCATCCCTCACCTCTCCTATGTAGGGAGACCCCAGAAATAAATATACCTGGAATAGACCCAACCCCTTTCACTTTGTTGGGCTCTGCTGACCATGATGTAACTGCACAGGCATTGGCTGCTTAGCCCAAGAGAATCTTTCCATTAAAAATGAAAAAAAAACAAAAACAAAAACAAAAACTTGACGCCTTCCTATTGTTTTCCTAAAACAAAAGGATCCCAGTTTCATAAAGCCAAGGCTTTTGCATTAATCAGAGAATCTGTTGATCTTTGCTAAACCACTACATCTCTTGGAAATTCAAGGAGCTGAAACAGTTAATTCTACATGATCTCTTAGAAAGAGCCTAGTAGCCGAAAAGGGTTGGCTGAAGGCACTTTCCTGTACTCAGGGTTTTAGTTAATTTTATACACAACGACTAGGATGACACGCTATTATGGAAAAGGTCATAATTCATTCCAGTCCATTTGCAAGCCAGGAATTCTAGGATTTGTATAAGTCTTTTGTAAAACGGCCAATTTCATGTAGAGCATGCAAACACTCGGAATTGCAACTGTCAGGAGAAAAAATTCACCAACAGCCGAATTGAATTAAACTCAAAAAAAACATTTCAGTTACTTTCTTCTATCCTAGATAAGCACTAAATGAAATTTTACAAAAGAAATGGTTGTGACACTAAAACAATATGTTGCTGTTGATCCGTAGGTATGAGTTCAACCCCAAATCCATAACACTCAAGGTTTTGCATTTTTCATGAACCTTGGGTGCAGCCTTCTATGCTTTTCGAGTTATCTGGCCTCTCCCAACGCTGCAGAGAAACATGCAACCTAGAAGTCCTTGGTGTAGCCATAGATAGCAGCCTAGATACTGATTTTATTTGGGTTTTTTTCTCTATTTGCAAATATTTTATGAACAAGATCTAGTTGGACTGCTTTTTTCTTTAATTTAACTACATAATGTAATTACCTTTACACATATACCTAATGCTAGAAGTTAGATAATTAAGCTTGCAGCTGTATCAGGGACTTGTTATGGGAGGAACATTAAAATGTTCTTTGGCATTGTTTTTACTTTAGAATAAAGAACACAAGGGGGATATTTCATTTTGCTGGTTGATTCTTTTACTTTGTTTTTTTTTTTTTTTTTTTTTGCTTAAAAATGGACCTGACAACATTAGGTTTATGAACACACCAGGTTTATGAGGACATAGTTTCTTAACACATTTTGCTTTTAACAAATTGCTCAGGAAATTTTAACAAATTGTTCAGGAAATATTTTTTTAAAAAAAAAACCCTAACCCTAATTGTTCATAATGACATTTTATACAAGATATTTTTATTTTTCCTAATTAAAATAGATTTCATTTCAAAACACTCTTCCAATTTGTTTTTGGAAAGTAAATAAAAAAAGTCCTCAGACCTATTTGATTAGATATTTGAAAGAAAATCTTTACTCTAAGGGTGGTGAGAGCCTGGCCCAGGTTGCCCAGAGAAGCTGTGGCTGCCCCATCCCTGGAGGGGTTCAAGGCCAGG
>JAOTQQ010000023.1:82145232-82205268 GCA_026546715.1 Gallinago undulata
ATCCCTGGAGGGGTTCAAGGCCAGGCTGGATGGGGCTTTGAGCAACCTGGTCTGGTGGGAGGTGTCCCTGCCCACGGTGTTTATCCTGGCGTTGCTGTTCTGCTACAGAAAGGTTTTCTGCATGCAAAATCCGTATCTTTCACTTGGAAATATTACAATTACAGCTTTTTCACGCTTCTGCTTGGATCCACTATGAAAGTGAGGGTAAAACCTGAAACGACTTGAGTTGTAGCTGTTGCCTGTTTGCAAAGGCTTAAAATGCCTTTTTCTCCTAACTCCACACAGAGCACATCCTCCTGGCTAATCCTGGGAATCCGGGGAACAAAAAGCCACTTCACGCAGCCTGGCTCATTTGGATAATGAAATATCCAGAAGGAATTAGCTCTGGGGAAACGCTCTGATTTGCAGTTGTTTGAAGGCAGGACGAGTCAATAGTGTCACTGGTGAAGATAATCCAAGGAATTTCAGAGATAAACAGGGGCTGCAATGTCCCTGGTTTAATGGACAGCTGATGTTACGCCTTGTTATTTTTTTTAAAAAGTTCTGCACTTATGAAGACTGTCAACAGCAATGGATATAGTGGGCTTCAGCCTCCTCATGTCCACCAGACAACCCTGTTCTTACCCAACCATCGCATGTTCTTTGACTTGCAGCTACTTTTCCCATATCCACCACCACACGTCAGTGCTGACCCACCTCAATTTCGGTGCACGTGGCTCCTGCTGTTCCTGGAGCTCTGATAGCCAGCTGGAGGCTCCACCACGGAGCAGAAGAAAAGGTCACCACTGAAATAGCTTCCCGACTACAGGCCCTGTCTGCAAGGGCAGATGCATCTTCTCACGCACACCCCACATCTCCCTCAAGTCAAGGGGCTCCAGGAGAAGCGGACAGGTCTACCTGCGGGGAAAAACAGAGAAAAGGCACAGATACACCCCTGGTAGGAGAAATGGGTCAAGAGAAGGGGAAATAAAAGTGCCCCAGAATAAACCGTGCTCATTACAAGGGTTTGGAAGCTGGTTTGGGTAATTTTTTTCCTCTGACCTCTTTGAAAAGAGGGCATACAAGCCATTTAGGAAAAGCATATTTTAAGGAAGTGGTTAAAAGGAAAGAATATGAAGGCAGAGCCACTCCAGGCAAAGGAGACCATATTTATCAAAGTTGTTTTAATAGCAGAAAAAAACATAGCTATGTTGGTCAAGTAATTTCTTCCTGCTGAAGACAGCAAAAAATATTAATTGAACAACTTACTTGACAAAAAACTCTGGCTATTATTTAGTCAGCTGTAGTTACAGCCTAATTTATGTCCATTTCCATCCTCATTGTTATGAGAGTATCCCTCAGGAGCTAACTGTGTGAGATAGCACAAAAATGCTTTAATTTTATTTTATTTTATTGCCTACACCCAAGTGCTTGGTAATTGTACTAGGTTTTCTCAACATGACAAGAAGAGGACATGCTGAGTGAGAATTTTAATAGCAAAAATTTTTTAAGAAACAAAAAATCTTCTTTCCCTCAACTCCCAACCTCCTGGACACCAGCAAATAAGTAAAAAAAAGGCGTCCAGAAAGAAGTATTTGTAACCCAGCTGGTGCATTAACTGGCTTTAACAAGATGACAAAGCACCTAGAATCCAGTTGTCTACAGCGAATCTTCCAGGTCATCCAAGTGGGGTTCCTTCCGCCTCATCAAACTAGCCTGGTATCCACAGGGCAGGCTCAGAGATGCCCATGGCAAAGTGTCCCCACAACCTCTTATTTGCCCCCACACACAGGGCAGGCAAGTAGTTTTAATTAAAAATGCCAGCAAAAGTGATAGCAGTACAAAACGAAAAATGCGGCAAAGCCAACGGGTGTTTGGGGACACCAGAGTATTTCCTCCCTCTATTCTTTCACTTTTTCCTTCTGCTTTTATCCTTCCTCTCCCCCCTGACAGCAGCCCTTTCTGCATTCAGCCTTTAGATGTGCTGCCCCTCTTGCCACAGCCTTCCTCCCCATCCATCCCTCTACTTCCCCATACATCCCCATTCATCCCTGTGCATCCTCATGTCTGTGGACATCCCCATGTCCCTGGACATCCCCAGCCATCCCTGTACATCCCCGTGCATCCCCATACATCCCTCTCATCCCTCTTCATCCCTGTACATCCCTATTCATTCCTGTACACCCCCATCCATCCCTGTGCATCCCCATGTCCCTGTACATCCCCATACATCCCTGTGCATTCCCATCCATCCCTCTACATCCCTATTCATCCCTGTGAATCCCCAGCCATCCCTGTACATCTCTATATACCCCTGTACAACCCCATACATCCCTGTGCATCCCCATCCATCTTTCCACATCCCCATTCATCCCTGTGCATCCCTGTACGTCCCTGTGCATCCCTATACATCTCCATCCATCCCTGTACATCCCCATACTTTCCTGTGCATCCGCAACCATCCCTGTATCCCCATACATCCCTGTACATCCCTATATACCCCTGTACATCCCCATACATCTCTGTGCATCCCCATACATCCTTCCACATCCCCATACATCCCTGTGCATCCCCATCCATCCCTGTGCATCCCCATCCATCCTCTGGCGGCCAGAATTGCCAGCAAACAGCTGCTGGCCATGGACTGCCCACCCTATAGGAAAGGAAAAGCCAGAAATATTCCCTCCAGGGTTTCCCTTCAGCGTCGCCATCAGGAACCCTGCCGCTCGCAGAGGCACTTCTGGCCCCGGGGATCAAACACCGGCCCGAAAGAGCTGCAGCCCAAACACAGCTCACTGCAATCCCTCGCTGCCTCCCGTGCTTAGGCAGTACAGACCTTCTTGGGTTACAAGACACTTTGAAGATCTCACCTTCTCCCATTACTTGTCTTTTCCATAAAATGTCCACAGATGTGAGCCTTGCCGGTGTGTCGGAGGGCTGCGGTTAATAATTTATAAACCAATACTTCCTATTGGGCGTATTGTTTAAGGCAGGGGCGTATGGCAGAGGGGCTGCCTTGCTGCAGGAGCACCCTCTGCCGACCCCCAGGCGGGGCGGCAGCCCTGAGGCAGGGTGATGGCCACCCTGGGTGGCCTGCCGAGGGCTGGATGTCCCAGCAAAGCGCAGATGAACGGGGCACCGGTGGAAACACCCCGACGCGTGATTCTCGGGAGCCCCATGCAGCACACCCCCAACTTGCAGAGCATCACTTTCAGAAATCCCGGCGTTTTTCCTGTGTGCGTGTTCCAGCAATCACATGGAAAAGGCTCCTCTCGAGCCAAAGCCACAAGGAAACGGTCTAGACAGCTACACCTGAAAACAGGCTGTTGTGTGCGACGGCGCTTGCCCCGTACTCCTAATTCACCCCAGGTCCGAGTGGAGCACAGGAGAGGATGCGGGCAGATGTATTTGGTGTGTCAAAGACAACTCTCTGCAGGTGGGACTCACGCTCTGGACCAGCAGTGGCAGCCTGAGAAGAAGGGTCCTCCCTAGGAGTGGGCACTGGGTGGATCTTCAGCTCCCTTCCCATCCACGTCTGGGACTGGAAATGCCAGTAACAATGGTGAGGACAGTCACACAGCATCTTCCTAGCGGGATGTATGGACTATAAATCATAATTTATATTTATTGTTTATCATAAATAAACAACCTGAGCAATGGCTGCTCAATAAAGAACCATAGCGTAGCTCAAGAGTGCTGGTGGCAAGTGCTGGTCCTTCCTATGCTCACCACATCTCTTTCTATGAACAGTGAGTCTATTCACTATTTCACTTTTAAAAAAAAAAAAACCATTTTTAAGTTTTTTAAAGTTAAATGCTTTTTAAGCATTTGCTAATTGGTGAGCTAATGGCTCTTCACATCATCAGGAATCCTGGAGAGATTTTAAAACGGCGATTAATCTCAGATTCCCAAGACGTAGTGAGTGGCACAAATGTTAGAGCAAAGCTTCCCAAGGCGTTGTGCAATTTCAGCTTGCTTTCAATTTTGCTTATGTCTTAGGCCACTTTTTTACCGGAAAAGTGGTTCCAGAACCGAAACATTCATGGCTCTCTAGGCGTACCTTTACTGACCTGAGGAAGAGTTTGTCTGCTGAAAGCTTGTCTGCTTTTTCAGACCAGTGTCATAAAAGATATTGCCTCCCCTTACAAACCTCCCCGCGTTGACTGATTAAATGTTATTTCCAGCGGTGCTGTATCATTCAGATTAGAAGGTTTCAAAAACCTGCGGTAGGGGGATGTCCTCGTTTAGCGAGAGACCACACCGACATCCTCCTGCCTGAAACTCTTTGGCTGCTCATCTCCCCTCTGGGGCACAGGAGCCCTTTTTTTTTTTGGACCAGCAGGAAACACGAATGGGTCCTCACCGGAGCCAAGTGCTACCTTTCTTCACGGGCCCCTACACCTCCAGGAAGGCCTTCGGGGACTGCTGTTACCAAATTTCATTACGTTCTGCTTTATGGGATCATCATACCACGTAGAATTTGTTTTGCTGATCTGTCGTTAACAGGGCAAGGGGAGAGGTGGAGGGGAATTTGTGGTACAAGCTGAATTCTTTCCTGTTCACTCACTCAAGGGGACCCAGGGGACTCACTCAACACCTTCACGGAGGGAAGATCTTCAACCGTTGCAACAGTAAAGGAAGACCAGGAAGACCAACCACTACCAGAAATATTGTGCACGTCACACTGTTATGGAGAGGCAATTTGTTGAGCCCGGTTTCTGTGTATCAAGACATTATATATTTTTAAAGGAGGTGGTAAAATACAGACAGCCTCCTTCTGCCAAAATGTGCCTGGTAAGAGGTCTTGGTCTACATTTATTAGTGATTAGTCAAGTGATTTAGTGATTTTTGTCAGGGTTAGGTTGATGGTTGGATTAGATGATCTTTAAGGTCCCTTCCAACCTAGACAATTCTATGATTTTATGATTCAATTGGAAAAATGTTCTGATTGAACTGCCGTTTGGATTTTACTTCCAATTCTGTTAGTACATCAATAACGCACGTGCCATCTCTCTCTCTTCCACAGCTAGGTAAGCATCTCAGTTTCCTCTCAGTGACATCCTTTGGTCACTTCTCCTTTTCTTACCCATGTTTCTCTGCCATTCGATAGGGAGGAGGAGTTTCATTCATGGTGTGAACCAAAGCTTGGTCCTGCAAAGTACCAGCCTCAAGCCGGTGGCTGTAACGTCAGCAGGTGGACCATGTTCCTATGAAAGGGCTGAGCCTTGGAGTTTTCATCAGACTCTCACTTCCATATCTCAACAGCAGAGAAAACGTTGTCAGTAGCAACCTTGGGTATCTTGAACGTCACCCGGTTGCAGACGTCTGCACACAGCAGCTTCCAGGCTTTTTTTTACTTGGCTGCTTCTAACACAACCTTGGGCCAAGGCAACCCTTGAGTAAAATCACTGGGAGTTCTTTTCACTGGAAACCAGGTGTTTTTTCCCAGGAGATGCTGTGTTTTTCCACCACATGCAGAGTCCAGTTTTGTCTTCTAAGTGCCTCCTGCCTCCGAGGCTCATCCTCTGCATTTTTACCAGTTTTTTTGGAGCAGTCCCAGTTTGCTGTTCCGCGTGCGCTTGGCCTTCATCCTCATTGTGGACAGTCGGTCACCGGGTATGGAAAAAGGAAAGTTTTAAGTACAGATTTGTTCCACCAGTGCTTGTGACAAAGCAGCATTGAACAGAGAGTAAGGCGCCCGCTGCCCCACCGAGCGGCCCCCTCACAACAGCAATAAGAGGAGTTGTTCTGAAGGTCTTTTATTTAGGAAGAGGAGCAAAATGTTAAGAAGTGCCAAGATTTTTTTTTTTTTCTTATGTGTATAAATCCCCTCACTTTTTATTTCTGGGGTCATGCACCGCTGAGGTATGTGGTAAGGAAATAGCATCTTGAACTTGCCTTATACTGAAAAATGAAACAGATCTTCAATATTCCATGGAGAAGAGGGTGTGCATCGTTTCTTGAGAATAAGCCCTTTGTGTCTCTATTATTTTTACAATGCACTTTAATGACCTGAAAGCATGTGTGTGTCTTCTTAAATCATCACATACAAAACTACATTTTGACTGTAAAATATATTAAGAATCTTATAGAGGAAGTTATGCCATGTGTGGGGGGGGGTTTTCTCTGTTTTCAAAGATAGGATGAGTTTTGCCTGCATTACGAGGACAAGCTCCAAAAATGAAAAAAAAAATAAGGTGGGAAGGAGAAGGTATTTTTTTAAAAAAGAATAAATCCTAGCCCTAGACACCAGTGTTAGAAAAGTCACCCTTACCAGATGGCTAATACAGACAAGGGAAAATAGCCAACTTGATTTCAAATGTGAGAGTGATTTTTAAAATGAATGATAGAAACTACTTCAGATTCATTATTTTAAGCAGGGAAACTCATGTGTTTAGCTTACAGGTCTGGTTTGAATAAAAGTTTGTCTTTCTTGAATAGAAATCATATGTGATTCCAGGCAGTGGCCTGGACCATTTGCTAATACTAATTGTTGCTGGTTGAAAGTAGGGTAGAAGATTGTTAAAGTCTTCCCTGGCAGTAACTTGATCTGTGGAAATGTACTTTACAGGAACTGTGATGAGGTTTACAGCTGGCAGAAGCTTGTGATAGGATGGCCACATGACTTTACATCTCCCCTTTAATAACAGAATAAAAGCTCGCATGACACAGTTCTGGTAGGTAAAGGATGGCAGGGATTGTATAAGATGAACCAGGGATATATATATATATATACTTTTATAAACATTTCACATTTTGAAAGATACTAGATGATGTGGCTATTTTGAAATAATATTATCACAGTATGTTGAAGTAAAGCTGGCAAGTTAGAAAACCACCAACTGAGGCCAGATGGGCTGTTGAAGTTCTCACATGAAGCATCAGTGGTGAAAAAAAAGTGTCAGATAATAATCATATCAGTTTGCCCTCACCCAGTCTCAACAGAGACCTGGTCAGTTGGTAAATACTTCATTTGCTGATAAGGAAGAGCTCTAATCTTAGTTAAATAGATAAGATGTGATTATTCTGCATAATTTACATGTTAGCACCGGTACTCTGGTAAATTCCAGAGTGAAACCTTATCTTCTGTTTCTGAAATGCCAGGGTTACACTATTTTCAACTTTCAGCCATACTGCAGAGCTGCTGTTGATATTCACATCCAAGCTGGCTGCATGAAACACCTAGGGCATGGTTCAGCTGCACAAAAATAGGCCTTGGTGCCCTGCAAAATGACCTGATGTGCCTGAGACAACCCTGAGGGGCTGGCAGATGAGGTGCATGACCCACCATGCCCCACGTCCCTGCCTCTCCATATATCAGAATCCTTCCAGAGGGGTCAGGCTCTACAGGCATCCATAACAGAGCGGTGGCTGTGGAGCAGAAAAAAGTTGTGGGCTTGATGGCCCTCTTTCTCATAAAATCATCTAGGTTGGAAGGGACCCTTAAGATCATCTAGTCGAACCACGAACCTAACTCTGATAAAAACCACCACTAAACCATGTCCCTCAGTGCCATGTCTACCCATCTTTTAAATACCTCCAGGGATGGGGATTCCATCACTTCCCCAGGCAGCCTGTTCCAATGTTCGATAACTCTTTCAGTCCAGCCTTCCTGGACTCCTTCTCCATGGAGGGATGTTGTTGTTCCTTCCCTATGGAGAGCGTGCTAGAGCTGTAAGAAAAGCTCAGCCCCAGTCAAAGGGATGAGCGGCATTTCGTTGGTGTTCATACAGATGACATGTTGCCTGCAAGCTCATCCAGAAGAATTTCAGCCTGCAGTTCCACTCAGAGCACTGCACACTTATTTTCATTGCACATCCAATCAGCATCTATGTGTTTCCTGAAGCTTTGTCATGCTCGGGTAGACAGAAAGCATTCTTTCCACTAATATTTGTATTCTTTCACATCTGGTTCATAATAATTCTCATGCTATTGTCAGTGGAATTGCTCTGCCATTTCCTTTCATGATGTGCTTGATGACTGCTCTGGAAAACAGTTTATTTACAGGTTCAAGAAGATGCCGTTGGGTGTATTTTCCATTTGGGAAACTACAAAAGTAACATTTACAGTTATAAACACCTGCATAGACTGACATATATGTTGTACAACTTTCTTCACAGAGAGGTATACAGCATAAATAAAATGTAAACAGCTTTCCGCAAGTCAAAATGAATGCAGATAAATCCCGAGACTCTTAGGGAAATAGAAAATAGAGAAGTGCAACTTTTTTGAAACCTTTTCACTTCTATTCCTTCCCAATCCCTGTCATGGTTATTTTGCATTTTCTCCAGTGACTCTCTTTTGGAAGCAGGGAATATTGTATACTCATTTTATATTTTATTGAAAAATCCAAAACCTCCTCAACCACTGGCTCTTTTTATGTATGGTTGAACTTCTCTGCCCTTTTGCAGAGTAGCAGCTGGCTGTGAAAATGCTCTTTGGAGCGTCCTGTTCTGTGTGGTCCTATAAGAAAGAACTGATTTAACTTAACTGGGTCTCCAGAACCGAAAATGTTATGCAGGAGACCATTGAGGGCCACTGAAGAAGGAGAACAAGATAGATCGAAGCCACCTGAGACCCACACCTTCTAAGCCAGGTCTCTGAGGGTTCCCGCATGTGTCAACCTTTCCCAGGCAGCTTGGTGCAAACACTGAGCAAATGCTGGCCTCTGCCAGGAATATGCTTTAGAGAACTGCATGGACAAAGGCTAAGAAAAGCTTTTACAAAAAAAAAAAAAGCACAGAAAAGAGGAATTAATGGAATCCCTTCCCCAGCTGTAACTCACGTGTGTTTTAAATACTATTAACAGGGGCAAAAACAAATTATCAGATAGTTTCTGTAATAGCAAAAGCGGTTGCTATTATAACAGGTTATGATTCAACGTTTCATTTTCTTTTATGCATTACAAGTCACATCCAGCCATCTTTTAGCTGGGTCTGTCACCAAGTCCTGACTCCCTGTTAAGCCTCGGTCTCTGGCACTCGCAACTACAGCAACGGGACCAAATCCTTAAACTTCTCCATTAAATGCCTTGGCTCTGAGGGCTTTTTCCAGAATTATGTCAACCCTCCACTTATCACTTATCTTCCTACCTCCTGCGAGTGCCCCTATTCACAGCACTCTGCCTGGGACTTTCAGAGATCATCGTGCAACATATTAAAACCATTCTAATCTGCTGCTTCACACATAACCCCTCAATCACAGCTCGTATTGACTCCAACCGTCAGGCTCATAATCTTTGTAGCACATTAGCCAAAAGAAAAAAAAAAAAAAAGAAAATAAAAAGGAAAATCCATTTTCGTTCTATCTTATCCATAACATGTGCAAATATTACCTCATCCATCCTTGAGCTGGCTCCAGAGATTAACCCAAAGCTGACATGATAGATGTCTAATTTAAAAAATAGTCCGTTTCCTGGCAGTTGATTTTATTGTCAGTTTTGTTTTAGACTTCAACTCCGGGTGTGACACCGCTACCAGAATTTCATATTTTTAAATACCGTTTCACTTTCGACGGCTGGAGCCAAGGATGATGTCATGCGTGCCGGTAGCTTAGCACACATATCTGCAGTGGGAGCTCGAAGATTCAAAAGAAAGTCTTCCTTGAAAAAAAAAAAAAAAAAAGAGGAAAAAGACTTTTGTAGGAAACCGACGTGACGCTATTTAACCTTCTGATTAGGTAAAGTGTGAGGTGAGTTGTTTTTTTTTTAATGGAGGGAATGTTGTTTAAGTCCGTTTGCTGGGCAGGAAGCGGCTGGTGGTGGGGATGGGAAGCAGGCTGCGTGAGGTTGGAAGCAGCGCCCTTTGAAGTGAATGGAAAGAGTTTTACTGAGCTCAGCGGAGGTACTCTGCGTTTGTACTAATGCAATTCCGAGCACAATTTGACCCATGGGGACGAAGGGCACCGGCTAGATGAAAAAAAAAATAAAAAAAATAAAATAGCATGAATCCTTTGTTTATGCTACAGAAAAGCTCATATTGTACGCAATATTACTAAGAAATAAAATATCCTTTGCAGCGAAACAGTTTGTTCTTCCTAATCCAGTATTATTGTTATGCATGTGTTAAATCATAGGATACACATGGTTGTAAAAGCTGATTTATTAACTAACTAAAAATCAGAGGCATCCACCCAAGCGCCACCCAGCATCTGCTGGGACTAATGTCCCTCAAAAACATCCCATATGTCGAAGGAGGGTATAGGCTCAGAAAAACACTAATCCCAGCTGGTCAGAGGGAGCAAAAGAAAAACAGGTTTTGCTTTATAGACTACAGTATTTTGTTTGTTTTCATTAAACACTCTTACTGATTTTAAACATCTGTATTTGTTAACTTGTTTAGTTCTTTCAAACTTAAGAGTACAAACAGTGCCCATATGTGCTCACTGCCGGCATCTCTGCTCCCCCGTGCTCACATTCGCCTCCGGAGCCGGGCTCATCTCCGACAACTTGGTAAACAGGGCTCACGATGAGATTCGAACTCCACGAGGCAGTCTGCTGCCTGGAGAAGGCAGAGGGGACACGGAGAAACACCTCTCTTAAAACCTACGACACCCCCACCCTGTGGCGACGTGGGCTCGGCTGAAGCAAAGCCGGCATCTGGGGGGACTACGTGTGGGCAGATCCACCACGTCTGGTCATCAGCCTTCTCATCGTTTGCCTTTGCTGGCTGGAGTCCACCCAAGAGGGTAGGAAGTTAAACCCCAGAGACTTGCACATCCCACTCTTATTTTACCCTAGAGGCTGGTTTAAAATGAAACAAGTAGCTTCCCGCAGTTGTACAAAGCAAGTCTTACTTGCCTCAAGCCAGAGCTGGTCTAGAAGAAGATTGATCATAGAATAGAATCATAGAATGGTTAGAGTTGGAAAGGACCTTAAAGATTATCGAGTTCAACCACCCCACCATGGGCAGGGACACCTCCCACCAGACCAGGTTGCTCAAAGCCCCATCCAGCCTGGCCTTGAACCCCTCCAGCGATTAAGAAGTGGTTTGGCTTCAATGTATTGACAGTTTCAAAGATGAAATGGAGTGCACTCCGGGACTTTTTAACCTGGCAGAGGATGGTCTCACAGGTGCAAGGCTCAAGCCAAACACTCTCAAGTGATGAATTAGATGGATTTTTTACAAAAGGAGCAATCATTATTACTGACCAGAACCAGTCACTCGGGAAAGGGACGTCTGAATAGCCACTTTCCTTCGGAGCAGGTCAAGGTCAAACATGTTACCAGTACCAGTACCACAATACTTCTGACGGACAGGAGATCAGGCTACACAATGTGTAGTCACTGTCACCCTGTATTCTCCAGGAACCCACTGAGATGTGGATATGTCACTTATACTCCACCAAAGTGTAGGGAAATGACAGTCATGTTTCTTCCTCCACTATGAGACCAACTAAGAAAAAAACACCTTAAATTCTGCTAATTTTTGGCATTTTGAGCATGCTTGAAGATAATGCCATTTCATGCAGGGGATCTTATCAAAGCTTATAAGTACTTAAAGGGTGGGTGTCAGGAAGATGGTGCCAGTCTTCTTTCAGTGGTGCCCAGTGACAGGACAAGAGGGAACGGGCACAAACTTGAACATAGGAAGTTCCACCTAAACATGAGAAGGAACTTCTTTGCTGTGAAGGTGGCAGAGCCATGGAAGAGGCTGCCCAGAGAGGTGGTGGAGTCTCCTTCTCTGGAGACATTCTAAACCCACCTGCACACGTTCCTGTGGGACCTGCTCTGGGTGGACCTTCTTTGGCAGGGGGTTGGACTAGATGATCTCCAGAGGTCCCTTCCAACCCCATATCATTCTGTGATTCTGTGTGTTTAAATGGGACATGAGGGGAGAGAAGCAAAGGAGTGGCACGGCTGATTTGGTAAAGGCTACAAAAGGCAGAGGAGACAGACAAATTGGGTTTGTGGAAATAGGTGAGTAGAGGAAATCCTCTCCTCTCTGGACACGTCCCGTGTGAGCTTGACAGCAGCTGGATGAAACAATCGGGAGAAGATGCAGTTGGGCAAGAGCTACGGCAGAGGCTTGGTTCACTTAGAGCTTCCCAAAGGCAGAGTGTCAGGAGAGGTGCATTACAGTCCTTCTGAAGCCCAGTAAACAGCCTGTCAGAGCCACTGAATTTCACCACTGCTTCTAGAGACTTTCTGAAGCCTCTCTCAACATCCCACCAACGAAAGCGTATGAAGCAGTCACGTCCCCTTTTGTATGCTTCCCTATAGGAGGCACCAGCAAGACCAGCTGCTCGGAGAACACACAAGTTTCCAGACATGTACTTGATACCTTTTTCTTGTTCCTCTTTCCCCGCCAACATCCCTTTCACTCCATTTTTTAATCTGTTTGTTGTTTTTTGTTTTCTGTTTTTTTTTAATCTGCATGTTTTTTGGATTATCGTCGATTGGCCTGCAGGACAGCTAACTCTTAGCACTTCAGTAAGAAGGTGTATGTTGATAGGATTAGACTCAAAGTCCCCTAAAAAGGCCTAAAAAAAAAAAATAATAAATGCATCTGAGGGGATTATCAAAAGCTTCTAGGCAGTGAAATATCTTAAGAAATCTGGCTTTACTCTCCCGGGTGTGGACTGTGGCTTGTATACATTTCTGAAATCAGGGGCAGGTGCCTGGGAATGCTACTGCAAAGAAAATACACAGTGGGGGGGGTCTAATTCATATCACTTCACATCCCCTTCTGAATTTGCACTTCTTTCCGTGTCCAACTATTGGGTGTTTTTTATAGTTTATTACGTTTTGAACTCGACACGGCGAAGATCAAATAAGCAGCCAGCCATCAATTAACTTTCCAAAGCAAACACTTCAATATTCCCAACACATATGCGTTGCAGGCATAAATGGGGGGGGTGGGGGTGGGGTGGTGGGGAGGGGGGTGTGCACATGTAGAAGGATCTGGGGGGGGAACGGGCCGCTCGGTTAACATACACGTTTCCAAACATGTGAATTATACACTCTCCTTGTACCTCTTTTCCCCACAACATCTCTTTCACTCCAAACACAGGCAGATACACACACACACACACACACACACACCTTTGATATAAAATTCAGCCTGTCTCTTGCTATGAATGTGATTTTCTCCTGCTCAGTGCCTCTCTTACGCTCTTCTGTAAGTGGTCCAAGGGGGGCCACCGGCTAAGGAGAATTTTGGCCCACCATGTTTTAAACCTCATCACACATTAGGGCCAGAAGCAGCAATAGCTTCTCATTGTAAATTGTGCCTGTTATTGTAATTTATCAGGATCAAACAGTTGCTGGCAGCCCTCTCCATAAGATCCGGTTGCAGTGTCTATATCAGCATCAGGCAAAATCAAACATGGCTTGCGAACAGAGGTTTAGCAATAAATAAATCACTTGGGGAGCTTTAGAGAAACAAGTCTTCACACACACCAATGTTATGGTACTTGTCTTTATTTCTCTTCCAGCTTTCCTTTCTTTTCTTTTCCTTTTTTTTTTTTTTTTTTTTTAATTTGATTCGCAGTGTTCGGGTGACATGTGTTTTGCCTTATTCAGCCATTTGGAGTACAGGTGCACGACTGTGTTTTTGATGGAGTGTTGCTATTCTGGAGTGCTCCATCCAAAACACAATCCCACACATGTAACCCAAACTGCCGAAGATGAGTCAGCCATCTTCCCTTTGCCATGATAATTAGACATTTATTTTCTTCTTTTCATTCAAAGTTGCACAGCCTTTATTATTACTTGCAGATGCCACGCTGGAACAATATTGTTGAATCTCAACATGCTTTCACACCGGGATATTTTATCCCTCAACACGGAGGAAATTAACAAAAAGCCCAAGCTTATCCAAACTTAAATTAAATCAAATCAAATGTTATTACACTGCAAGAAAGCAGTGACACCTGAGTACCTTCAGTACACATAACAAAAATCGTAGCTTAATATTCTGCTATGTAAATACAGCAGCTCGCCAGGGAGGGTTTGTCATAATTAAGGGCTTCGTGGAACAGCAGCTTCCAGTCTTACTAATCCACGCAGGCCACACATCTAAGTGCCTTTTCCTTTGAAAACATTTCAGTTTCTTATCGCATTAAGAAAATGACCACTTCCCAGAAGCCTGAAACAACAAAGAACCCCTCTAGGCTTTAAATCCTTAAGCTAGGTATTATTTTCCAGACGAATGCTTGCAAAAGGGGCAGTTTTCACAGGTCTTAGTAGGCACTGTCTGAACCTTGGGGCTGCTGGTGTTTATTTCTGGTACCTTAGGAGCTAATAGGCGATTAGTGGGGTAGATATGGAGAGGAAGAGAAGGCAGGGGAGAGCAGGTGGCATAGTCCTCGGAGGCTAAGCTTTGAGGGCTATTTTAGTCCTTTGACAAGCCGATCTCTTGGTGGCATTTTTGGTGCTAGGTGGGTGGCAGGCAGACACCGAATGTTCAGCTGCTGGAAATCTCTAAGTAATGACAGGTCGTATCCTTACCTAAAGGGTATTTTTTCACTGTTTGTGAAAAATAAATAAAGAAAGAAATCTTCTGCCTGTCCACATTAGAGAGTTTTAGAGGGGTGAGGTTTTCCTTTCTATAGCACCTGGCTGGCTGGCTTTTTTTTTTTTTTGTATGGACAACATGAGTTTAGATTATCTTTATTTCCAGGTATGAAAAAAATAAACCAAAAAGGAGGACACGTGCTGACTCCAGAAAGGTTGCTTTGCCTGGTGGAGAAGGAGAAAATGAGAAACTCCTTACCAAGTTCTGCCAGCATAAGGCAACGAAGGTGGCGTGATATAAATGTGGTTGTAGGTGAGGGATCTGCACTTACCTGAAATCATAGAATAGAATCATACAATGGTTAGAGTTGGAAAAGACCTTAAAGATCATCCAGTTCCAAGCCCCTGCCCTGGGCAGGGACACCTCCCACCAGACCAGGTTGCTCAAAGCCCCATCCAGCCTGGCCTTGAACCCCTCCAGGGATGGGGCAGCCACAGCTTCTCTGGGCAACTTGTTCCAGTGCCTCACCATCCTCACAGCAAATAATTTCTTTCTAGTATCTAATCTAAACCCCACCTCTTTCAATTTAAAACCATTATGCTGGCCAAAACGGCCCCAAGCAGTGCCGAGGATGTGGCAGTAGAGAAGGAGACCTCAGATTCCTCTGGTTTCCCCTTCCCCCAGCTCTGGACTACCAGCATCTGTACAAACAGCGTGGGACAGGGGGGTCCGCATCCCCAACGAGTGAGACAGAGACATTAAATCGACAAACACATGAACAGAGAACAGACTTGTAATAGTCCCCCCTGTCCCCCCACATCAATAGGGGTTAACACATCCCAGGGTTTTTGTTATTACGTGTGAACCTGAGCTCGGGGGTGGTTATTCCTCCACCAGCCAAAGACCAAAAAGGGTATCCGTATGCCCCCATCTACTTTTTTTTCCATTTACTGGGAAACAGGAACACGTAAACCTGGCAGCCCATGGATCTACCAGGGGAGCAGAACTTGTTCGGGCAACGATTCCTGGCAAGGATCTGGTCTTGTCCCTTTAGTTTCTTAAGACCTGATGCTCAAGTCCCTGTGCAGGAATGGCAAGACTGAGCCTCACAGCAGAGTTTCAAAGAAAATAAAAAATAGGGAGCAGATTAACATAGGATGAAATTATAATGAGAAAAAAAGCTTGACGAAAAAGGTAATTGGTATAAATTTCACACTCTGGCTCTCCTGTGCAAATGAACGCTGTAACTACCTCTAGCTTGCTGAAAATACCACCGACAACATGCTTGGGTCACAGGAGTACTGTTTATAGCAGACATGAAGTCAGGAAAACTGTGGAATACATTATTGGTTAAAAAGTTAAATCACGTTCCTGGCAAATAAGTTAATGGTCATTCCAAATTTTTCTTTCTAAAAATGTAGGCTAGGATATGGCCAAGCAAGCGATCCATTAGAAAGTAATGACCTTTCAAGCCAGAAGACAACCCTGTCCAGTAACTAACTGCTTAATGAAATTATTACCTCAGCAGCATAATTACAACAAGCCTTTTGCCAGAAACCCCAAAGAGTAGAGCAAACCCTACCCATCAGGCTTGAACTCGTGTGCTTACAGCTCCATCCACGTGTGCTGAACACCCCCAGCCAAGTATGGTGGGGCTGGACCACTGGAGCAATGCAAACTGGAATGGGGTTTTGGTTATTTGGGTACTGGGATTACTTATCCTACGTGTATGCCCCCTCCACTATGCCCCACGTCCGTCCCAGGGAAGACAGACCTAGAGTTACTGGGTAAATGTCAGTGGTGACACCCAGGGAAGGAATAGGTTGGAGGGACACTTCTCCTACACCTCCATAGGAGGAACGAGCACCATGTTCCTCGGCTGCAGCCATCACTGGTTTGAGGTACGCTTAGCAGGGGGCTTCAAAGAATCATAGAATGTGTTGGGATGGAAGGGTCCATTAAAGGTCACCTACTCCAACCCCCCTGCAATGAGTAGGGACATCTTTAACTAGATCGGGTTGCTCAGAGCCTCGTCAAGCCTGACCTTGAGTGCCTCCAGGAATGGGGCTTCCACCACCTCTCTGGGCAACCTGTTCCAGCGTCTCATCACCCTCATTGTAAATAACTTCTTCCTAATGTCTAATCTAAACCTACCCTGCTCTAGTTCAAAACCATTATCCCTTGTCCTATGGCTCCCCTCCCTGATCCAGAGTCCCTCCCCATTCTCCTAGGGCCCCTTTAGGGACTGGAAGGGGCTCTAAGGTCTCCCCGGAGCCTTCTCCAGGTTGAACAACCCCAACTCTCTCAGCCTGTCCTCACAGCAGAGGGGCTCCAGCCCTCCCAGCATCTTCCTGACCCTCCTCTGGACCTGCTCCAACAGGTCCATGTCCTTCCTGTGCTGAGGTAACAGGTACAGGTAACGCTCCCGGCCTCTGACAGAGACAAATCTCA
Source organism: Gallinago undulata (assembly GCA_026546715.1). Lineage (NCBI taxonomy): Eukaryota > Metazoa > Chordata > Aves > Charadriiformes > Scolopacidae > Gallinago > Gallinago undulata. Next base: position 82,162,119 of record JAOTQQ010000023.1, read on the forward strand.
ACACTCTGAGTGTGTAGCAGCTTTGGAAACGTTTTGACCAGTTTTCCTCAGAAGATGCACAAATCTTTCCAGCTCTTCACTTCAGCAGAGACTCCAACCCAAAATAGGCATCCTGTTCTGAAAATAGGGAAGCACGATTCTCGGCCAAGTGGGTGTTCCAGGTTCCCACCACCCCAATAACAGATCGTTTTTAAATCAATGCCCCCCCAAAACCCTGAAGACCTCCCAGGTGCATTAAACACAACAGTTTGATCCTTTTTTATTTTTCGGCCAGTAGGATAAAACATGATGTTAGGACATGCTGTATTTTAGGTAGAAACCTCCTGGTGGCAATCCTAAAGCCACCTTAGTTTCGGAGGAAAATGTTGAAAAGTGCAAATCTGTCGCTTCAGATCTTACGCTGTTCCTGTACCCACAGATGCGATTGCACTTGCCATACTGCACTTTTTTGGAGACTTATCTGCAGAGAAACGATGTTCCCCTAAATTAGGTTTTTAAGATAAACACACATGCCTGTGCTGTTTATTGTACTTTAAAAATGCAACAAAAAGAAGAAAAAAAAAATCGAGCAGAGAGAAAATTCTTCAAACTGCCTTCAGAGAGTGACCTAAGATGTGGGAAAGTTGTCTATTGCTTATGTTATTTTTTTCACCCACTTTTGAGTGCTTTGAGGCTACATTTCCCCTGAGTTATGACAGATATTGCCACCCACCTTAGTTCTTCCTGCCTCTGCCCTAACAGAACCTCTTTGTTGTTTTATCTAATCAGATTCAGAGGCCCTGCTAGAGTTGGCTCTTTCAGACTGTTCAAAGCAGTTATATTTCTTATTTCCCAGGCTTCAGAAGAACTAAAAATAACCAAGTGAAAATCTGAAATGCAAAGCTAATATTCTTGCCAGCGTCAAGCAGATAGGTTGTCAGGATTAACGGGAGATTTTACAGATCTGAAAAATCTGAATAAACCAGAACACTTAATTTTTCTTCGCTGCGTTTTCCGAGTTTAATCTTTCCTAAGCCACCAAGAATTTTTTATGAAAATATTTACCTTAATTTTTTCTGAACTGAAGATACGCGGCGGGTCTTCACGCAAAGAGAAAAATTCATTATAAAACTTTCTATATACAAAGCAGAATATTCACGGCTGACGAGGGCTTGAGGTTCAAATGACTTTGGGGTGAAAATGACCCAAGTTTGTGCAGAGTAGGAGTCATAGGTGTGTCACCCGATGCCAAGTACAGAGAATTTTCACTGGCAAAGAGGGACCTGCAGTGGGCAGAGGGCAGGAGAGTCAGGCCAGTTCAAAGGTGCTACGGTCTGATTTTTAAAGTACAATAAATGGCACTGGGAGATGTGTTTGTCTTAGAAAGATGGTCCCCCCCCAGCCATCTTTCCATCTATCTTTGCGCAATAATTTTCCCAGGATTTGTGAAAAGTGAAAGCTGGTAACGGGGGGGATCTCGCCGCGTTCCGCAGCAGAGCCACGTTTCCCAACAACTTTACAGGGAATCGGGAAATGGAAGAAAAAGTAGCGTTCAGTGTTGGCAGATGCACTTCTTTTAATCCGAGTGGAAAGCAGCTATAATTACTGACTGCAAACACTCACCCTCTTGAAGGAGCTTTTAACTGCTTACATTTGCTGGCAGTAGCACAGATTTCTCTAGGCTGGGGAAGGGTTTGCTGCTGCTGCAGCCAGTAATTACAGCAACTTTGCGCTCTCCATCTTCCAGAGGAACCCAAGAGTTGGCAGCACGGGGCGCAGCATTAAGGCAATTAAGTCTTTACACAAATGAGCCAAAGGGAGGGGCCGTTTTCCAAAAGTCTGAGAAACGGTGCACGTCTGCTGACTTCCAGAAAGCGGGAAATGGCCAGCGACGTGGAGAGCCCAGCTGCCAGACCCACGGCTCTGTTCAAGGGACACCAGGTTGAAGCAGAAATAAAATTAGCCGCCGCTCTAAGCCTTCGAGACACCACGTGGAATTTAGTTCTCGGCCCATGGAGAAACTGCCCGAGGGAAAAGACCCGGCAGGAGAGATGCTAAGCTGAGTTTGGGCTAGTTACCCTAACGCAGTCGGCCATAAATCTGGCCCTCGGGATCCGAGGACTATGGTTAATCAGCGGCGGAACTAAATAAGACCTGCAAAAGTATGAAAAATAATCTTGTGAACTGAAATGATAGTTACACGAACTATTTTATAACTATTCCAAATTTAACGACGCCAGACTACCGTTTTCTCCCGCACAAAATACAGTCCCACATTATATTTCCATTTTTGGTGCAACTTGTACTTTTCTGGAAGGCTTTTCCTTTTTTTCTGCTGCATATACTGGGAAAGGTTTTTATTGCATAGTCATGTAAGGAAGTATTATCACGGTGGGCATGCGCAGAGAATGCCATTTTAGCTTCTTAATTCACCACTGTTTGTTTGCTTTTCATCCAGTATGAAACTGTTAACCTTTAAAAAAACATCACCAAGAATATGGCTAAATATTTATTTTCATAATCTCATATTTCACATATTTGCAAGTTCAGTACTGAAATACTATCTAATGCAACGCCTCAGCCAAAGTGGAAGTGGCAGACGTTTTGTTTCTTTTTTATTTGATGTCTTTTTCCCCGTTGACATTTATGGATGATACGAATCTGAAATCAGACGTGCAAAAACAAAAGTATGGGTATTTTACCCCCTTTTAATTTTACCATTAATTGTTTGAAATTACCACGCTAACACATGAAGCCTTATATTTTAGCAATTTGGTGGGGGGAAAGAATGTGTTAAGGGTAGAGATGTCACACATTTCAATGAGAAAGCCACGACTATGGTGGCAAAGTCTGGTTTTGGGGAATGCCAGCAAAGGCTTCCCACCCGTGTCAGCGGAGCCAGAATTTTACCTGATTGTCTGGGGCTCTGTCCAGCGGGATCCGTTTTGGAATTTGTGACCATCCTTCTGCTTTATCGGTATCACCACCCAAATCACCACGTTCCTGCCTGAAATTCATGGCTAGCCGTGCTCTCTGGGGTTGGTGGGGTGTTGGGTTTTTTTTGTGGGGTTTTTTTTTTGTGTTTTTTTTAAGCTCCGCTGTGAAGAGGTCTTGAGAAAACTGCTCCAACTGGTTGGCATTAGAAGGAAATGAAAATCTTTTAAGTGGCTATTGTGCATGTCATTTGAATGCACTGGATGACATTTCAACACCAGGCAATGCCTCCTCTCCACCACAGTCATCAAGAGTGGTTGGGGTTTTGTGATTTTTTTTGTTGTTTTTTTTTTCTTTTTTTTTTCCTTTCCATATGGGCACTGAGGTTTCCAACAACATTGATCCCCCTGCACGTTTTTCTATACTTTGTACAGGCCTCTTTGAACATATTTCTGCAAGCAGAAAGGCTTCAATGTGCAACAGTTTTTTAGCAGCTTGCAGGACCGAGCCCTTGATGTGATTATTTGATTATATATGAAGTAACTCCCATGATCAATGAATGATGTCACGGCTATCGCTTTGAAGTGAACAGCAAAAATTTGCATTGGCTTAAATGTCAGTGGGATCAAGGCATGCAGCATCAGCCTGACATCCCTTAATTAATTTCCATATTTCTCTTTAAATGCTCGTGCCTCCATCCACGCTTTTTTTTTGTTTGTTTTTTCCAGGAGATGAGAGAAAAGAGCAAAGGCTGGAAACTGATGTTTTCACCAGCAGCGGGCTGTCACGCTTAACAAATTGTGCTAGTATATTAATTTACGGGGGCATCCTGTCCTTGATCAGCTCCCACGTTTCCCAGAGGCAGCAGCAGAAGTGGCGCAGGAAGGCGAAATAAATGGAAATGGAAACACAATACTTTTGTCTTGCAGACAAAAGGCCCGGCTGAACGAGGCGCTGCAGCACCTTTAGCAAAACTATTCCATATTCCACCCACAGGCTTGGGTGGAAAGCCCAGAGCTCGTATCTTCTTTGAATTTCGACTGTAATTTATACTTGCATTAAAAAAAAAAAAATAATAAAAAATCTGGGATATATAAAGGCCATATTGGAAGCACAGTCTCTATCTCCCCAGCGAACAGGAAATGAGAGACAGTAATAGGATTTTAACTAGTTTCTCACTTGCGATGAGTATCCAACGCTCGCCGAAGAAAACTTCAAAATCTTTTCATTCCGAGTCTGCTCGACAGAGAACAAAAAAACGTGTGTGTGTGTGTGTCTGCGTGCGCGCGCGCGAACAATGTTCATTTGTATTCTTAAGCCAGCCCGTTTCATTTTTGCCCGTTTAACTAAATGCTGGCGTAAAAAATTCCTAAAGCAACGTGACTCTCACAACAAACACCACCGGCAGACCCTCGCCGGAGAGCGCACGCAGGCACAGACCGCGATTGTTCTGCGGTTATTGGAGAGACAGTGGTCAGGGAAGCAGGGGTCATTAATTTCCCTGCCTATTTTAAACACTGCCAGAGATGGGCTAAAAACGTATTAAAAGCGCAGCAGCCGACATCTGAGGCCGAAAACGTTAGAAATGCTTTAGAAGGGGATGGTTTGGTTTGGACCTGTGCATTAGGGAAAGAGCTTTTAACTCTTTCCATCCTGCTTTTGCAAAAGATCGGCTGAACGGCTTGCTACAAAGACGATGGAGGGAGTGGAGCATCTCTCTGCTGAGAGACGTTCAGCCTGGAGAAGACTGAGAGGGAACCTCATCAATGCTTATATAAACATCTAAATGGTGGGTGTCAAGAGGATGGGGCCACTCTTTTCAGTGGTGCCCGGTGACAGAGCAAAGGGGCAAGGGGCACAAAGACAGCAAATTCCATCTCAACATGAGGAAAAACTTTATTGTGAGGGTGGCAGAGCCCTGGCAGAGGCTGCCCAGAGAGGTGGTGGAGTCTCCTTCTCTGGAGACATTCCAAACCCCACCTGGACACGTTCCTGTGGGACCTGCTCTGGGTGGACCTGCTCTGGCAGAGGTTGGACTGGATGATCTTCAGAGGTCCCTTCCAAGCCCGTATCATTCTGTGACTCTGTGCCTCCTGGCGCAGCCTGTCCCTCAGAAACCCGAGGGAGAGACCTTGGCTGGAGGTGGCCTCAGCATCAGCCCCACAGGCCCCGTCACCAGGAGGAAGAGGGGAGGAAGAAGCCCAGTTCGGCTTTAATTACCCCACTCTTCCCACAGGCTCCTGACGGCAGACATCAGACACAGGGCGGGCAGCGGCCTCCGAAGAACCGGAGGACACAAACCCCGCAAAGCCCCGACCCTGCTCCCGCCGCAGACCGGGGGCCAGAGGGCCCAGAGGCCGTCCCCGCGGGGGACACGGCGCAGCCCCCGGGGCTGCCCCCGCCAAACGCCGTCTCTCAGGTGCGCGGGTCGGGCGGCCGCTGCCTTATCCTGGCGTGACCCCTCACGGCGGGACCGGCCCGTCCCCGGTCTCCTCCGGGAGCTGCTCCCCTCGCTGCCCAGCAGGGGGCGCCCGCTCCCCATCCCCGGCGCCGCCGCCTGACGTCACCTCGCGGCGACTTCCGCTTCCTGGGCCGGGCCGAGGCGTCTGCCACGGTAGTAATGGCGGCGGCGGGCCGTTGTCCCCCGTCACGTGTCTCCCACGCGCGCCGGCGGTTGGGGGGCCTGTCACGTGACAGGCCGGGCGGTGTTGGGGGGCGGTACGGTGGCCGGCAGGGTTTCCATGGCAACCGCGCCGCCCTGGGCGGGAGGGATCCGGCGCGGCCCAGGTAGGCCCCGGCGACCCGAAGCAGGGCCGCGCTCGGCTCCGAGCCGCGTCCTCCCCCTGGGGCTGCGCTTGTCCCTCTTGCCGGCCGGCCCCCAGCCGACTTTCGGCAGCAATCGCTAGCCCGGCGGCGGGAGAGGGCCCGGAGGAGAGCCGCGGAGTGGCGGCTGGGGTGGGAGGGGAGCGCGGCCCGCCGGCCGCGGGGCTGCCGTTGTGTGCTAGCCCTGCCTGTGCTTTGAGGGAAGGCGGAGGAGGATCAGGTCACGGCAGGTGGTAGCTCCGGGGTGATTAAAGGATTACGTGAGATGCGTTAGGCTGTACAAGCCTTCTGCCCCGTGGTTTAGCCCTGCCTTCCCGAAACTGACGCTTTCTGCCCTCTGCTGTAGCATCTCTCCCAGCAGGTGACTCCTTTCTGTTATCTACAGAGTCATTTGTGAGCCTAAAAGGTGTGGCTGCAAAATGTATTTGTTAAAAGTAGCGTTTGTCCGTGGTCTTCTGTTATGGAAATTGCCTGGCATATTTGTTGAACTTTTTAGAAAACAAAGTTCCATATTGTTTTTATAAAAGCCATAATTATAAGGTAGACAGAAGTACAGATAATGTCAACAGACTCTCTTTCTGGCAAAGCTGGAATGCAGTATTCTCCAGTTGGCACAGCTAGTAAACTGTTAAAACATCTAGTGTTAAGTATCTAGTGTTCTTTGATGTAAAAGTATAAAAGGATACTGGATTATGTGTGTCATGAGAGGTAACAGTCTTAATCTCCTTACCATGTTTGCCGAGATATTGTCCAAGTGCTTACAGAAGGATATCTTACTCGATTCAAAGTCTGGGCAGTCTGCTATAACTTTTTTTTTGTTTTTTTGCTTTTAACTGCCAAAGCCAAAGTGTCGGGTGGTCTATGGATGAATAAGGAGTGAAAGCAGGAAGCAGTTGTCACAACTCGCCTGTCAAAATCAATTTACCAGGTAGGTAACAGTCTTGTGTACTGAGAGGGGCTCCATATTGGGAGAAGTTTTATTTAATGGTAAAAGCATTTCTGCAAATGTTTAGCCCTTTTATGTTTACGTAGCACTTTTCAGCCTGGAAGATGCTAGGGTGGTTTAATGCTGCGATACATCTGCAGTTTTGAAGGTAGCCATATGTGTTGAGCAGTGTGATATACAAAGGCTTTGTAGCTTTTTGAGTGTGGGGCATATTTCATACCTGAGAAGTCGACACAGGCTTTTTGAGAACGGGAGGGGGGCAAGTGCCATTGGCTTTCTGTGTCAGGGCAGATCAAACCAAACGTCGTCCTCTAATCTTAACGACTTTCACACATTTATTGTTTACTGAGTCCTCAGCACAGCAGAGATGATGAAACAAAACTTAAAATGCCAGATGTGTCCAGTTTTGGAGAAGAAATGTAGAAAGGAATTAAAAGCCCTTAAAAAGGATGGGAAATATTACTACAGTGGATTCTTGTTTGATCATTGACAAAATGTTTAATTGGGGTTAGCTAAGAGAGCTGTCTTTTGAAGAAAAATGTAAAGATGGTGATTTATTTACCCCTCATTGTTTAAATGCTGAAAGTGTTGTTTTGGAAATTACTATTTTGATTGTAATGAATTTGGGTAATCCAAGTATATTTGCATTGATTGTCTTATTCAATAAATAATTTAGATTAGGAGTAGGAGGAATGAAATTTGACATCTCTTGAGATTTATATATTTTTTTGCTTATAGCTCTCTATGAAAGCAGACAATCACTAGGCTACCTCTATTTTCAGAATGCTTTTACTTAACTTTATTTTTATTTTAAATCTTAGTTTTAAAATTCATTTATCTGGAAGCCAACGTCCAGTTGCAGATTATGGCTCATCGAATTTCAAAAGAAGAATTAGATGAGCAGTTTGAAGAGTTTCTGAAAGAGGTATGTTTCAGTCAATTTCCCCCCTTTTCCCTGTTAAAATACAGGGGGGAAATTGACTAAGGAAGAATATGAAATAGAAGATGCAGCTGTGCTTTTATCACACGATTCACAGAGTTGTTATGTGTGGGTCTTTGCAAGGTCTTCATTGCTAAACTTAATTCATGCTTTTTGCTGTATTGAAATCAAGAGAATGGTTTTGTGATTAAGTAAATATTTCATCACTGCTAGGGCATTTCTTCAGAGTGAGCCCCTCCTTCTTGATTTTTGTTTCAGTTTAATTGTGTGTGTTATTTAGTAGCAGAAGCGTCAAATTGATCTATAATTGAAAATGAGATAAAAAAACCTTTTCCAGTATGTAGGCACAAGCTATGTTTTACGGAATTCTATTTGAAAATTCTTGTATTAATCCTAACGAAGTATGTTGTAGTGACTAGAAAATTTTAATTTGATTGCTTTTATTCCTCGTGGTGCTTGGTGATTTTGAATACAGGCAAAACCAGGCAAGCCTGTGGGTTATGACTTAAGCTAACAATTATTGGACACAGTCAAATTGTCCGAACTTGGAATGTTTTTTTCACTGCATATAGACCTGTAATTTCAGAATTTGTCCTCTGGTCTATCAGACATATGGTGTGGTGACCCTAAAATACAAATACCTCATACAGAAGACCTTTACTAGATCCTGTTGCTGTATATAAGTGTAGCTAATGATGACAGGGAGTATTCTTGGGGTCTCTGTTATACGGAATGTATGCTTGAAGATGTAGAGGCTGTGCTACAGTTTAATTAGTTGTGGAAAATATAGGTGCTGGGTTCTATAAAAATTTCACTCTGTACTGTGTGGTAAAGATCTTTAGGAACCAGAGGCTTCTTCTTCAAAATGATTTTAGCTTTCCCGAGTAGGTCTGTCATTCTGTTTTGACCACACAGCTTGTGAGGTGTTTTTACAGATGCCGAATAAATGTAACTTCACTGAGAGATATTAAATTGAGATAATAGAAAATCAACATGCTATCTGAAAAATAATTCACAAATAACTTAAAGGTAGATTTTTGGCCTTTAACTTCATGAGGTAATTGAATTAACATTCTTGAATTCACTAAAATTGTTAATGTTAGTAAAAATAGAAAATTAATCTCTGCATCTCTGTCAGAAGTTCTTTGCTTGCTATTGTTAAGAAGGCAGTTGCTCTGGGGAAGAGAAAGGAGATTTATTTTTTATTTTGCACATCTGACAAAACTCTGCATATGTTTTTTTTCTACTGTTTTGTTCCTCATTTGACATGCTCTTCTTGCTTCTCAACTGCTGCCCACATTGAGAATGCTTGAGTTAGGAAAAAAAAAAATCAAAATAGCTGCATTGAATTATTCTAAGTGGTATTTGGCATGTTCCAGAGAATGTGACTTTTAACAACTCGTGTCTTAATTTTTCCAACTAAACACTTTACAAACAGTTTTAAACTTGGTTAAACACATGTACTGCCAGTCCGGTCATTAAAAATATGCATTATTTTATGTTTTGCTAGCTAGTTATAGACTCAAATAACAACAGCATGGTCTACTCTCCATTATTTCACATGCGTGCATCTTCTGTTATGTCCCTCTCTTTGCTTTTGTTTGTGTAGGTGATGTTTGTGTTGAGAGTATATATAATGGGGGGGGGTGGGAATTGCAAAAACTGTTTCTTAGTAGTTTGAGGAAGGCCGTATTTCTCTTTCAGAGAAGAAATGGAGCAGGATATTTGTTCACTTTTAAAGAAGTCATAGTTAGCAAAACTGCCTTTGTTTGGGGGAGGATTTTATATATGTTTGCGACTAAAACATAAAGTTAAAGAAAGACTGTAGGTACAGTTGGATGATGCAAGTCTAATATGAGGAATAAACTAAAGTATTTTGGCATATGCACTGAACTTATTAAAGTGAAGAGGATTTTCTATCAGTGAAGGGGATTTTCTAGACTTTTATACAGAAAGGAAACACAAATGTCTGCCTGGTCACACTTATTCCCAACCCTTTGCCAGAACAGCCTGTTGTCATCCATAATTTTTCTCTTCCTCCTCCATTGTCAGTGTGCCTGTGGTCCTTCCACTCCACCAGTGTCTTGCTTTAGCATACTTTCCCTATTGTCCCTTTAATTTACGTATCATCTTACATCATACTGGTATCGCTCCTGAGTTTTCCGCGTGTTGGTTGTGAAATTCCCTTGGGACATGCAATGCGAGGAGCTCTTTCTAATTCACAGTGCTTCAATTAACTGCTTTTTTTGATGACACTTCAAGCAAAGCAAAGTCAGGAAAAAGCCATTGTCTGCTTTTGGTCTTCTAGGCTGACTTTTGTTCTACTTGATATTCATGGACAGCTGAGAAGGAAGATTTTTTTTAAAGGAAAGGCTATACCATACTTATTAGAAAATCTGTAGAATAGTACCTGGAGGGTAACACTACACATGAAACCATGTTTGAAAAGCATCTTTAATTTTTATTAAAAGATCAAAATATTAAAATACTATGTTGTGCTAAAAATATAATTTGGACTAGACTGGTTTTATTGAAAAAGACTTGTTTCATAAAATAATTTGGATAACTGTCATGAAAGTCTGAGTGGTTTAGATCCAATCCTGTATTACCTATCCTCTTTTTTACTTCTTTCATGTGTATAAAAGGTGGTAAGCTGATTATGGGCCATGTAATTGTCCCAGTTCTTAAAACTGAGTCTCTTGACTTTTATTTAAATTGAGATTAAAGAACTGAAACTTGTTGGGTTTTTTTTTTTTTTTTTGGTGTGTGTCTGAGTTCCTGAAAGGCTGACAGGCTGTTTTGTAGAGGAAGGGAAGGAAGAAATTGGTGACGCTTGCTGGCACTGAAAAGCCATTACTGGTCCAGAAAGTTGATTGATTTATTTATGTACTGTTTTTCAAAGGAAGGAAAAAAAAATCTGTAAGTTTTGCTGTTGAGACAACTGACATGTTGAGAAAAATGCACTAGTATTTTTGTGTCAGCATTTCTTTCCCAGCTGCTGCAGCTTTACTGTCTGCAGTTGACGAGATGGTTGGACCGAGAAAGTTTCCAGAACTTGAGAACCACCTGTGGGAGTTTCAGTTTCTTTAGTTACAATGCTCTCAGGAGTACGAGCATCGCTGAAGTTCTGCTCACAGAGTAGAGGATGCTGTTAGTCGTAAAAGAAACAGCAAGTGATAACAGAGCTTGTATCAAGCACCTGTCGGTACTTAAAGGCAGCAGGAGACTCTCCGACCTTTGGGGACGATGGCACTAGTACTTGTGTTGTGACTAGTGTAAGGCAGTTGTTATTTATAGGACATTTATTAAGAATGTAAAGCTGTTTTGTTCTATGTCACTGGGCCAACTTAAAGAAATTGCAAGATATCCTGTTGTCTAGCAGTTTTGTGATTTATTAAAATTGTGTTTTATTAAAGCACGAGGCTCAGAGCACTTAAATTTTCTTTCCGAGACTCTAGGACAGGAATTTAGATTTCTCAAGTGAAACTGTGAGCTCTAAAGATGTTCTTGGTCAGAGATATTAACAAGAATTATTATTTTCTTATAATTATTTTTTTTCTTAAAAGTTGGTTTGGGATAATTGGCATTTGATTTATGGGTGTTCATGTTAGGCCCATATAAATTGAAAGGTTGGCTTTTACGGTAGTGCTTTCTATGCAATAGGAATCAGGCAGTGGACTGCAGGGCCTTGTTTTATTAAAACATCCTCTTGTGTTTTACATATTGAGTATCTACAATCCTGTTGCCTTTAGTTTTCCATTTCTACTAACACATTTTCTTACTTGTGACTATTAGCAAAGTGAAGTTTTAGAAATTTTCCCATATGATATATTTTGTATGTGAATTCTTTGTCTCTTATGCTTTAAGGCTAACTCTATTCAATGTATTCTTTAAGACACTTTGGCACAATTGATTTCAACAATTATGGCTAAAAAATTAGATAAAAATAAGTATGCCATACTCCTTAACCCTGTGTTTACCAATTTTAAGCACAAAGAATGTCGTGTATAAGGTTGCAGTGCACTGGCTTAATGAATATATTTCCTTGTTCAGTGTCTGGACAGCTAATTGTGGCTCTGAGCCTGCTGTGAGCCACAAAAAGCTTTCTTATAGGATAAGAGCAGAGATCAGTGTGGTTTTTTAAAAAAATCTTTATTACTTCAAAAAAAATGCCCTTATCTTATGAACTGTCTTTTCCTTTTTGTCACTCTTCAGTAACTTAAATTCATAGCATGTTCATAGTCGTAGACTTTTTCTCCATTGATTGATCAGTCAAAATCACGCAGGTGACTAACATGTATGAAAGCTTAATATACAGAGTTGGGTAATGATGAATCTGGCATTTCTATTCATTTCCATGAACACAAAGTATTAAAATAAATTTCTGAAATGTGATGTGCTGGGAGCTACGATGTTGCTTGTGAAGGTTTATTTTTAGAATATTAATAATGTTGTTCATGAACAAAGCAGGGCCAAAGCAAAGCTGCTACTGCTCTACTTCATTATCTTCAGGGATGTAGTCAGGATTTTGGTTCTCATATGTTATAACTAATAGAAAAAGATCTGATAATGCTCTTCATTTCGACATATGCTCTATTAAGCAGTGAACTTTTTAAAATATCCAAATTGTGGCAGTGGGCTTATTATAATATGCCACATTATGCCACATGAATGTAGTTATTGCTTCTTACTCAGCTTTGTCATGCATGTACAGAAAAGGCCAGCAGTGGGGAGTAAAGAGAGCCATGTAAACTCAGAATTGAGTGGACAGTTAAACAATGTGAAAACATAAAAGCTGCCTTTAATCTTTTATGCAATTGACTCAGTCTCTTTCAGATGATTCACTTGGAAAGTCAACAAAAAAATCAAGCATTCTTGAGACACTGGGACAGCCCAGGAAAAAAGAAACGAAGAAAAAGGATTCAGTGCCGTGGTGGATATCTGAGGAAGATTCGGATGATGGTGGTAAATAATGTAGTTTTGCATTTTTTTGGCCACAGGGGGTCAGGCTAGTTCTTTCTCATGCTTCATATAGGCCTGGATTCACATTAAATTGATGCCACTCAAGTGCTTTAGAACGTTACAATGCAAATTTGTAAAGTAAAAACTCAAATGGAATTGTATTTTTTTAAAAGGGATCACATTCAAGCTGTAAGGAAACTTTCTGCTGGTTTTTTTTCTTAAAACTCAAGAGTAAATACGTTATAAATAGTAACGTAATTGGAAACTGTAGTTTGAGTTCTGCTGAAATATTTGTATGTGTGTTTTATTTCTGTTTTCCAAACTGGAGAGGAAAAAGACCAATTTGTAGGTCTATGTCAGTACTCTCAACGTTGTCCTTGCTAAGAACCATGGCTCAGGGGGAAAAGGGCTGTGATGGCACGATTGCTAGTTCGGTATTTGCCTTGGTCATGTAGTTCTGGAAGAAAACATACTTTTGTTTGCAACCTTTCCTCCTCTAGTTTTCCATTTCTTCAGTATTTTCTTAGTGGGTAGGAAAGCCTATAAGGAGTTAGTTTCCACAGGGCGATTTCCTCTTCCGTGCATACTAGTTTGTGGCTTCTTATTTGTATAACTCACAACTGGAGCTTAACAGAAAGTTCCAGAAATAAGTTTTTCACATGAAAAGAGTTAAGATTCTGCTGGTAGTCTACAATTTTTAGCTCAGCTCTGTCCTGTCAGGGTTGTCATGGGAGCCAAATCTTAGTCAGCAGTTGTGCCATTTAGGCATCATCTGGACTGCTTGTCTGTCTCTGGCCTTTTTTAAGATGTTGCTGAAAAACTCAGGTGGATATGAGAGAGTTCCTGTCAGGCACAGTGCAACTACATGTCAGGTAGTTATGAGGTGATATGATTTCCTTGCAGCTTTTCAAATAATGGAAGGACAGAGTGTTCTTGCTGGGTAAAGTGTGAGAATTACGGGGTTAGCATGACCTCAGTTTTCTGTGTACTAGCAAAGAAAGTTTTCAGGTGACTTTAGAAATTCAGCATTCTTTCATGGTAGTTTTTCTGAGATGCTTGAGGCAACCAGTAATGATGCTTCTCATGCTGCTTAAACCAAAAAACCAGTGGAATGGGTGCTTAAAAGATGGTGTGACTAGAGAACCGTGCTTGTATGGGTTAAGTATGATGCAAAACAGAATCAGAAGAAATAATGCGATTTTTATCAAGTTATTCCCATCTAAACTAATTCTATGACTTTTACTTTTTAAATTAAGAATATCTTATCAGCTGAGGAGTTTAACCAGAGGTAAAGCTATTAGAACTGAAACATGATCTTGATCTGCCGTTTATTGATGTATTTAAAAAAAAAAAAAAAAGAGAGAGAGTTCTGGTAAAGGACTCTTTTTAAGGTCTCTCTTAAAAAAGGTTTCTCCTGTAGCAGGAAAACATTCAGAAGGTGAGCCTACCCAGTGTTGCCAATGTGTAATCCACTCACTTGCTGGCCTGTTCATCTTCATGCTCTTGATGAAGGCTTGATTTTTTCGGAGAGAGTTGAAAGTAATTTGTGTGTTAGGCTTTTTGAATCCAAAGTCCAACATGTCTTCACACACTACAAACTATGCTGTGATTTTAGTTCATATGGATACACTTGCAGTGTTTTAAAATGACAGGTCAGGTGCCTGTAGGGAATTCAGTATGGATAGGCTTCTAGAACTCCTCCTTTTTTTTTTTTTCTTCTCTGTGTGTATCTCTGTATTGCATGATTCCAAGTACTTTGTCAATTACAATTTTGGTAGGTCTACTATTTTTGGTGGGTGTATGTTGTGTACAACAGCATTGCAATGGAAGTTACCGTACAGGGTGACTGACAAGATGGTGATTTAGATTTGTAGCTTTTTGTAAGGTTACTAAAAGTGCCCTAGTGAAATAATTCTCCTGTGAGGGGAAAAAGGAAATCAATATTGCTGCAATTATAAAAAATTATGAAATAAGCTGAATTTTATTTCTGAAAAGTGTAATGTTAGCATTCTTTGAAACTTTGTTGAGATCCTTGTGTATTCTAGGCTTGAACCTCCACGTTGGTTGCAGATAGGGCTTTATTAACAGGCTGTCAGCTAATAGAATTATTAAAGTGTTTTGGCATCATGAATCAAACTTACGTAAATAAATGTATAAATCTTTTCTCCACCCACAGTGTGGCACTGCGTAACAATTACGTGCTCCATATGTATGACGTGGTATGTTTGAGTGACACTGTATAGATACGTTGATGTATTGACAAAGTGCAGTCTGACTAATTAGCTGGAGTAATGCACTGAGCTGATAAGTTGTTTCCAGTCTGAGGTTTTCATTTTGAGTTACATCAGTGTCTATATCCTGCTTTCTTGAAAGACATGACTGGAAGACAAAATACATTCTGTATGTTTATTTGTTGTCTGATTGTTTTTTCCAAGGTATCTTGTTGCAGAAGTGCCATGAAATAGGCAGAGATTTAAACTAAGAGCCTGTTTTCACTCAATTTTATAGATTAGTGGTAACCAGCGCAGACTATTTCTGTTAATCTGGCTGAGAAGATAAAGCACACTTTAAAATAATTCAACTTGTTATTCTAGGCATGTTTGAACTCAGTTCTTCAGCTTTAAACTGAAATTTACAAATTGTGATTCAAGACACTGTCTTCCATATTTGACAGGTTAAAGACCTACCTCTAACTAATGTCCTTTCTACTTGCTTTTGTCAATTAAATGATAAAAAGAAATTGGATGATAAGAATTCCTGTCCTGTCTTGCTTGCCTGTCTGTTCTTGCTGTTTGTCTTGCCTTTTGAGATTTTCAGACAAGATTTGTTAAACTGAGGAAAGAGAAGAAAATGATGGAAAACCATGCTGAAATAGTGGGAAATAGTGAACAAAAGAGTCCCCATTCAGATTCCCAGTCTGGTATTTGATTAAACATGTTTTGTTAAATTTATTCAGTATCAGCTTTGTATTCATAGTGTGTTTCCTATAGAAAATCCTTTATGAACAGTCCATTTGACCATAGTGTTCTCATTTAAAACAAGCTGCCACTTACTTCATTTGTCATTTACAGAAGAAACTAATAACTGTGTGAACTTTTGCTCAATCATCATTATACCGTACATGACTACTTATAATAATGTATTAGGACAGAGAGTATTGAACGTAAGCAAGGAATATTAATATTCACTGTTCTGTTTCTTTAATTTCAAAGACTGCAAGCCAGATAAATGTTCTGTTTATTTTCTCTTGATGTGATTCTTTTCCCTCTGCTGACTAGTAGGCTGCTCTGTGCATGCTGCCCCTGGAAGGGAAACAGTACATGTGGTGTAATAATGACAAACTAAATTGTTTAATCTGCAGGATTTTTGTAGTCAATGTAGTTTCAGATTCAAGCTTTTATGTGGTCACTTTTTAATGCTATCTGAAGAGAAACTCCAAAGAATAATTGTGAGTTATAAATGTTGATCTATTAAATAATTTTGTGTAAAAAAACACAACAGCAGTTAATTTGTATGTACTCATTTAAATGTGGCTTTGGTGTTAAATTCAAGCAGATCAATAACAGTTTGGAGAGCCATGACAAAGAAATATTTGGCGCTTGTTCTTTAGATTGTGTTGGTGATCTGCTATGTAGCCTATAGAACATTTCCCTATGTTAGGTTTCTAGAGTGTATGTGCTCCCCTGTTTTCATTAGCCTCATTTGCATAGAATAACTGTAAAGCATCTCAGTCTGGGAGATAAACACTAAAACTGAATCTATTTCCCAAATTTGGCTTAATATTTGAAATATGAGCAATAGAAGGAGTTACGTCAAATTACCATTTTAAAAGGCATCAGGTGTTTGCGTTTGCAGCAGAAGGCATGCTGTCAACACTGTTTCCCACTAAATGTGGCAGAATATAAATCTAGAGAAGCGATGCCTCACTAGCGGACTTGGACATCAGTTGAGGGCATGAAGGACCCCGGGCATTGTATCAGAATGGATTTCATACTGTTTCTCTTCTCGCAGCATCCCTGCCGTATGCTTCCCAGCTTCCTTTGGTCACCCTGGATGTTTCTGAGTGCATTAACTTCTATGCCCATAGTTGTGTTTCTAGACAGCAGAAGTGTTTGGCCTTGTCCCTTAGACTACTCTTGCTCTCTCTTGTGTCAAGATAAATTCAAAAGAGCTGTCACTGAGAGTTTTCTCTGCATTAGCCAATTTAGCAGCCCCCCCCACCCCTGCAAGGGGTGCATCTGGCAAGCCTGAGGTATGTAAAGCATGTGGTGTGACTGTCACCTCAGCATCAGGAGAGAGCACAGTTTTTGACGTAGTTACTCTTACCTAAAATTTAATTCCACTCCTGTGACTGGAAGGCGTTTGGTTGTAATTGCTGCTCAGCAAGTCCTCGCAAGGGTTTGAGCAAGCAACATGCAGTTCTTGTGATACACAGTAGTAACTCACACTTTTTGTACCTATGTTTTTCCACTGTTTGAACTGATCTAGATGCTTTCTTTCAAAAGTTGTAGTACAAAACTTCTTCTATTGTTGAAGTAGCTTTTGTAGTTCTCTTTGTTTTCAGGTAATACATTGAACTCCTAGAACAGTGTATTTGAATGCAAGAAATATGTGAAGCAAGAAGGAACTTGTCTTTCTTAAAAATAAAAAACAAGTTAAAAAAGAGTTTTATTTCCAGAAGTTATAAGTATTAACTTTAATTTTTAGTTATAGCTATAAAATTGTAGATAATTCAGTCTAGAAGAAATTGAACTGCATTGGTTTTGCAGAAGCAGCAATTTGAATTCTCACATCTTAATTTTCTCTTTATTCCCTGTCCGTTATGTATAAAAACATATAAATGTTTATGTACACTTAAAAGTAGTTCCCCCTAAACCCTCTTCCAGTGCATCTCGCAGCAAGGCTTTGTCTAAATTCAAAATGCTGGAAAAATTTCATGAGGACAAGAAAGACTCGTGCTTAAACAAAGAAGAAGAAAGCCCCACTTCTGACAGCCCAGACATTATGGAGGGTAACAAATTTACTGTGTTTTATATGATATTAAAAATCTAAAATGGCTTGATTCTCAACATCCTGGTGAGACTAAGGAGAAAAGAAGTTAGTTTTTAAATAGCTGTTTGTTACTGGATGTAAGTTTGAGTCCTTTGTATTTACAGTCTTAAACTTTTATCTGCCAGTGTGGTGGTTAGAAATATTTTTCTAGGTGAAACTTATCTTCTTATTTTAATGAATTTCAAGGGGCAAGGCTTAAAAGAAGAATATTGTGTATCATGAGACTTACAAAATATTGCAAAAATTGATAATGTGAAGAATATGGGCAGTTCAAGGAAACTGCTTCTTCAAGAGGTTTTCATAAACATTAACGAATACCCCTCAAAAAATAAATCACTCTTGCAAGCTCCACAGCAATCAGTAGCACTGCTCAAACATCCAAAAAAACACAGTGGAGAGTTTGAAATCCATCCAAGTTGATACTTTTTTTCAAGTTTGACAGGGTTCTCAGAGTTCACATAGTGTAGATATAGTAAAAAAGGCATTTTTTGTCTTAATTAGCAATGGTTGTATCCCCTGTAATCTGGGGGGGTACCTGGGAATTGGAAGTAGCAGAGCTGAAAAACTCAGTGGCTGCTAAACACTATTTGATTTTTCAGATTATTGTAGGAGGGGCTTTTTTAAAAAAAAAGCTGTAGTCTGGTTTAAACTGGCAAAGTTTAAAAAGTACGAGACAGTTTCCATAAATCCCATGAAACCTTCAAGATCAATGTAAATCTGCCAGAAAATTCACTGAGTTTGAGGTGATTTAAATAAAACAACTCAAGAGAATGTTTTCTTCTAAAATTTTTGTTCTAATTATCTTTTCACTGACCTGTATTGCCATCTCCTTTCTTTAGTAAATCTTCCATAGGAGGGCAGTGACAGTTTATCTTTGATTTTCTCATAGAAAAATAGGGTGTTGGAGGTCTGGGTTAGGTCCTTGCTAATCTCAAACTCTGCAAAAAAACTTGTGACCCAGCTCCCATTTGCTGTCCTGATGAGTAGAATAGAGGGTAAATGACTTTAAATTACTCCATTTACCTACCAGAGAAATGGACTATTCGTATTTTTTTCGCTTCTGTTCAGCACTTAGAATCATTTTATGCTTTTCAGTGTACTGGCAAAATGTATTTATTTAGACATTGACTTTGTTTGCAGGTGGAGCTTGACCTTTAGTCAATGTCTCTGAAATTTGTCTGTTGCAGGGAAGGGGATGGAGCTGGAGTGACATTTCCCAATAAAACGTTTAAAAGGGACTTTGTCATGAAATCAAGAAAAAAAACCCTATTCTGCTTTTTAACAGGGAAGCTCTTCTGATCAGTATGTGCATGCTAAGGGCTGCCCAGCAGGGAAGGAAAAGGCGTTCAGACTCTTACTTTCCTCACCCTGGGTATGTTTTCATTACTGAAGGGAGAGGATTCTCCATTGTCATGATATAGGCAAGCATGGAACTTCTCAAAAGGGCCTTGGTTGGACCTTTATAGAGGACAGAGTAACAGCCTAGAGTTGCAGCGCTTTATGAGCAGATTGAGGACCAGTTTAGGGTCCATGATCTGTTTTGTTTATTGATGTAGGCATCTCCTGCAGCCTCCTGCCATCAGGAACCAGGCCGTTGTCATCACCCCTCCTGGTGTGTTCAGTACACGGACACAGCTACAGCCTAAACATCATTTGGCCAGACAGAACAAAAAAATTCTGAGTTTATTTTACTAACTAGAGATTGATGTTGGAAAAGACATGCATGGTTTCAGTTGCCTTCTACAACCTGCCCTAGTGGGAGGTGTCCCTGCCCAGGGCAGGGGGGTTGGAACTAGATGATCTTTAGGGTCCCTTCCAACCCAAACCATTCTATGATTTCATATGGCGTCGGATAAAATGCATAAGCAGCTTTTCTCCTAGCCCTTCTCCTAAGAGAACCTCTAAAGAATTTAAGTGTAAATGTGTCTTAGGGGCAGGCAGAAGGGACTTGGTACTGCCTTTTAACTAGTCACGTATGGCAATATTTGGCTTTTATTTTTTTCTCTAAGGAAGTAGATAAGGCAGCAGTTTGTCTGAGAGCAGAATTCACATGTGGTATTGGTAGGGTGATGTCGAACCCTCGCAGCAATGAAGTTACAGTAAGGAGAGCCCCTGTGTGTTGTAGTTGCATAATGACCTTTAATCAAGTTGCATCAATGACCTTTAAGTAACTTTAATTTCTTTTTTTTCTTCCTTAAAGCATTTAATTTGCAGCAAATGAAAAGGAGCTGCTGGGCCAATGGCTACAATTTTCAAAAGTCTGTAGATCAAACAAAATTAATAGACTGTTAACAAAGAAGTGTTAATTTCTGTACAGGGTTTGTGGGTGTGATTGTCCTCCATAAGTAACGTTACAGTGAGTCAGTTTTTATAGTTGTTCTGTTTGCCCCATGCTGAACTATGTTTGCATACAAACATGAAGGATGGGAAGAAAATGTATGTAACAGACTGATTAATTGTCATTTACATGTTTCATAATAGAAACTGAAGTTAGATGAGAGGCTGAGGGAGCTGGGATTGTTCAGCCTGGAGAAAAGGAGTCTGAGAGGAGACTTCTCTACAACTCCCTGAAAGGAGGGTGTAGCCAGGGGGGGTCGGTCTCTTCTCCCAAGTCACAAGCGATAGAACAATAGGAAATGGCCTCAAGTTGCGCCAGAGGAGGTTCAGATTGGAGATTATGAAAAATTTTTACATGGAAAGGGTTACTAAGCATTGGAATGGGCTGCCCAGGGATGTGATTGAGGCACCATCCCTGGAGGTATTTAAAAGATGGGTTGACATAGTGCTTAATTACATGGTTTAGTGCTGGTTTTTATCAGAGTTAGGTTGATGGTTGGACTCGATGATCTTAAAGGTCCCAACTGAGACAAATCTGTGATTCTATGATTTGTGAGACTGGGTATCTTTGCAGTTGCAACATGAGCTTAAAATTGATGGCTCTGGAAGATGACTCAAAGACCCAAGTGTCATACAAATTGCTTTTAGATGATAGTCAAGAATATTGCAACTTTTTCCCTAGGAACGCGCAGAGCCAACGGAAGCTTTGTCAAGATACCAAACACTTCACAGCCTGCGGGGGAAACGGATGAGAATATCCACGTGGAAAAGATACAGAAAAGTAACGGGGTTGCTGTCTCCCTCAGCGGAGACAGCCTGGAGACAAATGGTGAGAACCAAGAATGCAGCCGTTTCATGAAGTTGCCTAGATCTAAATAAACTACTTTAACTGTTTCCCTTAATTCAAACTCTTTCCCTTAAGTCATTGCCAGTCAGGATTCTTCACTTCTGTCAGCTGCACCTCGTGAGCTGTAGGCTTGTGATTATTTGAAAGTGAATAGTTTGTGTG
The DNA here is from genome assembly GCA_026546715.1 of Gallinago undulata. Taxonomy (NCBI): domain Eukaryota; kingdom Metazoa; phylum Chordata; class Aves; order Charadriiformes; family Scolopacidae; genus Gallinago; species Gallinago undulata. The sequence goes on from JAOTQQ010000023.1 coordinate 82,183,101, forward strand.
TCTGTCTGTAGTTGCTGTTAACTATTTTGACAGTTCTATGTGGATAGCACAGACACAAGTAGTTTATTCTTTGTTTTGGGATTTAGATTCAGTTTTAGCTTCTGGGCCTAATCAAAGTATCTTGGGAGCTGGATTGGATACCTTGGAAGAACAAGAAGAAAAGGAGATCTTCTTTGCCAAGCTTGAACGAGAAGCTTCCTCTACTATTGATTATTCAAGATTAAATAAAGAGCTGGATTTCAATGATTCTGCATTACTAGCACCATTTGCACGGTAATTTAGAGGGAAGAAAAGTTGTGAACTATATTAGTGGGAACATGTGACTTAGGTATTCAAATACCATGGTCACTGAAGTTTTGTAGGACAAGACCTGTATGAGTTCTCTTGTTTTTTTGGTTTTGTTGTGGTTTGGTTTGGTTTTTTGGGTTTGGTTTGTATTTTTTGTGTTGTCTTTTTTTTTCTTTTTTTTTTGAAGACAAAGACAAAAGGGATCTTAATAAATAAAAGAAAGGAATAAGGCAAGAGCAAGACTTGGTGGTGAGTGGATGTAGCTACACAGTCTTGTGCTTAACTCAGTAGCTACAACTCGATTTAACATTCTTTATTAAGAGGTGTAACTAAATGAATGTTAATAACAGATAATAACAAGGAAGTAGATCAAGAAAGATTCTGTAACCCCTTAGACTTGATGTTACAAATGAATCTAGAAGAAGGATAGAAAATCTTCATAGACCAGGGCAATTAATTTATAATCAGAAACATGAAAATATGTACAAACATACGTGGGAGAAGGGGATGAAGGGGCAATTGAGGCTGCTTTTGCTAAAAACACTGAGGGCAAAGGAAACTTCCAATAAGAAAACAGTTGACTGGTCAGAAATCTGGAGAGGTTTAGGTAAGGACAAAACTTCAACTTCACAGAAAAGGGGAAAGAAAGATTTTTTTGTTTGCTTGCTAATACAGAATGAGAAGGTCAGAACAGGAAGCAAACCTGATGATAAAAATTTCTCTGAGAAGCTAATGTAGATGTTGGAGGGAATTCAGAAAGGGAGTCATTTTAAGAGTTAGATTGGGAATTTTAACTATAAACACCTGTAAAAACTTAAATGTTTATTTTAATAATTACTGACATTTATCTCCCTTTCTTACCTATGATTTAATATGGACAAATTCAGGTTTTTAATTCTATTGTTAATTGTAACAAGTATCGAAGTTTGGAATCAGAGAAAAAAAGCCTATATTTATTTGCTGTCCAAGAAGAGGGTAAAATTTTCATTTTGTTTCTCAGAAATGAAGAAAATGAAAAAGGAGAAGAGGAATCCACACGTGAAGAGAAATCTGGTAATATCATCTTGCAAAATCGTTGATTCACATTGGGGTTTTTTGTTGTTTTTTTTCTGTGTGTACATTAAGAGTGGCAAGAACATTGTTAAACAGAATAACAGAAATGAAAGCTGCTTGATCTTCCTTGAATATTCATTCTATTTGATGTTTATTTTGCTCTTCAGGCAGCTACAGTGATGATTTTGAAGAAGAAGCAGATGCTAGTCCTGCCTTTAAAATGGAAGAGAGTCAGGTGAATCAAAACATCCTATCAGGAGTTGATTTAAGTCATCAAGAACAGGTATAACCTACCAAATGTTTCTATTATTTGCATGAACTGTAGAATCTCTGCAGTATATGTAACCGTAAATATAGTAAACCTTTATATAATATATACTGTCTGAAAGAAAAGGATATAGTTGTCCTGGAACTATGTCATTCTATTAAAGTTCTAGCACCAAGAACTGCTGAGTTCTAAGAACTCTTCTTAGATTTTGGACTAACTTCTAAAGGCTGTTCGGCTTGATTTTGTTTCCCCTGAAATTCAAAAAGTAATTAATTTTTTTATTATCTTTGTTAGGAAGAAGCAAATGCTGGCATGCTGGCTAAAGGTAAAATACAAACTTTGATCAGTAGGAGAATACTAAATGTAGCTTTTTGAACTTTCTTACCTGCTTTTTACGATTTTGATATTTTTCACCTGATTTTATTGTTTTCTGCTTAAAGTCTGTTGGTTAAAGAGGAATCTACAAGTTTGCACTTCAAAGTTATCATCAATGTATTTGTTTATTTTACTACATCTAGTCAGTACTCGGATTTTGATGCTTGTAATCAGAGTTAATGAGTTTACCATTAATGGTATTAGAATAATCTATAAAGTATTTTTTGCATGTTTATTACAGGGTAAGCTTTAGTACAGTTTAATAAAGTTTAGTACAAGATAAGCTTTGGTATACTTTTAATTCCAATGTAGACAACGTATGAGAACTGTATTTTCTTTTACATTTATCTTCTTGGCTTTAGTTGTATTACTTGATTCACAAGATTCAACTACAGAACTTCAAAAGGCCTTTGAAACGTCAGATGTAGCTTTAGGTGAACATCAGCTGCCCGAAGAAGTCAGTGGAACTGAAATGAATGAAGCAGGTATGGGTTGCTTAAAAAACAAACCAAAACCAAACAAAAGCACACAACAAAGCCTCAAACCACAAAAATCTTAATTCAGTTAGAATAGATGGCTCTGATGTCTTCATCTGTTCTTAGGTTATAAGTGACCTTGGCTTTTAGTAACAACTCTTGAATGGAGGAAGTATTTCAGGAAAAAGTCATGTTTCTGCTAAAAAGACACCTTTTTACACACGGTTATTGTAAAGTTGCTTTTGACATTGCAGTTTGATTTTTTAAATAGCATCTCCTTTGGTTATTCATCGTGGCTAAAATTCTTCTTTGACAGTATTGGATACAATTATAAAATTATATACATTATCCAAGTTTGTGCATCCAGAGTATGGCTCAAGTGGCAGCTGCTAATATAGTTATATCATATATGCTGTTAATTTTAGTACTGATAAAATATTGAGGCAAGGGGTGGGGAGGCATGCAAACTGTAGCTGAGACTATTTTAGTATGTACTAATTAACTTGGAAACTCTTTATTTTTACTATAAAAGTGAAGTTTTTATTATTATTTTTTTTCACAGGCACTTCCTACGGACAAACCACGAGTGACATGGAAGCGTTACACCAAGCATATCATCATATTGGGCAGTCCTTGGGAGACACAGATGAGCAAAAACTGCAGGATTCTCCAGTAGCCATCTCGGCGTGCTTAGCGCACGGTGTTTCACCAAATAACGACATCTGTTCAAAAAACATGTCAACTGTTGAATCAGGTAAATACCTCAAAGGAAGGCATGTGTTGTGCAAGCCTTTAAAGTGAGTGAACTGGTGTAATATCTTTAATACTGCATTTCTGAAACGCTTTTTAAATGTTGTCCTTTTTACAAATACTTTTTCTAAATGCTTTTTCTATGTGTTTTAATTTTTATATTCTATTTTCTTTAATTAGACTTACCTACTGTGGAAGAATTGATGAAACCAATTAAAGGACACTCAGACAATATCAGAGGGGTTGATACGGAGCCCGAAAGGTATGTATTTCCTTTTTAGAAATGGAATAACTGAAGTCCATTAACTGTTTGTGAAAAATAGCTTACTAAATAACTCACCTATCTCGTTCCCTAATTAAATACTGAAATTTCATTATGTCTTGCTGTGGCATTATGACATTTGCAGTGAATCATAAAATGAATATACAGAGTTAATTTGTTTAGACCAACGATTCCCAAACTTTGAGTGATAAGCAGCAATGTTTGCCAAATCATTTGGAGGGGTGTTCCTCACTCTCACAGCTACCACAGCAATGATGTGTCTTCTGCTGTTTCCCCTCCTTCATACACAGATTTCAGCCCACATCCTATCCTTGGTCTCCAGTGTCCATAACCTAAGATCAAATCCTCTTATTCTGCTTACTGCTGTGATTCTCACTGACCTGTGCTCTGTACCTCCTCCTGGTTTGCTCCAACTCTTGCATCTAAAGCAGAAAGCACAGGCCCTGGAATAGTGGCTCTTTCAAATTCAGGCAGTCTTTACAGCTGATACCTAAAGGAAAAATGGCCCACTTTTCCCAGAGGGATAGAAAAGCAGAGGGCAAAAGTCCTATTATATGTGACTTTCTTCCTTTTTCTTTTAGTCCTGTGAAACTGGTAAGCAGCACAGCAAATGACCTCATCAGTCACTCGCCCTTTAAAGAGCACCAGAATAATAAGATTTGGGAGACAAACTTATTTGAAAAATTTCACGGGGAAGAGAGCATCTTTCTGCAGCCAGCTGTGAATGATGGTAACTTCCAGAGGGTAACTGAGAAAGAAATTCAAACCAGTGAAGTACAGCCTGATGTGTCAAGAGAAAAAATAGCACAAGACTCTCTGCTTCCGCAACAAGACAGCAAAGCTAAACAAGTAAGTAATATCAACCAGGTTTTTATTATCTGGAAATACATTTAAAATGTATATATTTTTACACTACCTGTTATTGGATCATGCTCTGATTTTTTTTTCTTGAAACTCTTAAGTTACCATTGCTGCTGCTAGAGGTAGCCAAATCCACTGGGCTTAGGGACCAGCAGGATTCTTCCTGTCCCAGCCCAATATGTGCAAGGCTGCTGCGGTTCCACGTCTCCAGCTCAAGCTGGCAGAGAGTCTGAGCATGTCCTCCTGTAGGGGAACATGTAAACACACACCAGCTCAGGACAGAGAGCATCCTTACAGAGAGGACTGGTAGAAATATAGCTCAATAGAAATATAGGAGAGACTGCAATGATCAGTGTAGGGCTTAGACAGTTGTAATGACCCACAACTTGGTCATTTCAGCACCTTCTTTAATCCTGTTTTCCCTCCGTTTCCCACACTTGTTTCTACTTGATTCACCTTAATCTCTTCCTTCACCTAGTTTTTGTCCTTTCCTTAAACATCCCATAAATGTTGCACATTCCCACCATCCTCTCAAAGATTCCATATCAAGATTTACACAGTCCCAAATCCCTGCATCCCCAAACTCTCTTCTCTCTTCATCCCCTAAACTAGCTCCACGCTCCCTTAGGCAATCACTACTTCTGTCTCCAAGGCATTGCAGGGAGAGGGGTTGTTTGACTGATTCATCCTGGTGGGTTTCCCACCAGGGCCAACAGGCTGAGCTTTCTCCTTTGTTGGTCTCAGGTGTTGCATGCTCTGTTTGAAATGATCAGGTTCCTCTGCCTCCCACTGTTCCTCTTTTCATCGCTGGGTTTGCGTGTTCACTGTGCTTAGCCTTTAGTCATGAGCTATGTACTTAGATAAGCTAAAGATCCTGTCATGTAATATAACTTCCCAGAACATTTTAACAGAGCCAGTACAAAATACTTGAGCTATGTATACTTCTGAAGTAGTAGAATTCTGCAAAATGACATATTATTAATTTGGTTAAAAATAATGCTTCCCACCGCCCCATGGCTTACAGCTGTGTCATTCTGGTAACTGCTTCTGTGTTCTTTTGGTAGTGAAAGCTACGTTCAGATCACACTAGAGCCTAAAACTTGCTTTTTTTCAGTCTTGTTCCTTGAAGAATGACAGATCAGAATCGATGACAACTAAGAATATCAGAAGTCCAGCACCTGTACATAAAAAGAAATCTTCGTATGGTCCTCATGGGGTGGTTAGAAGCTCTGGGTATGGGAAACCCACTTCACTCTCAAAACAGTCTTTTCCAGCTAATGAAAAGAGAGCACCAAAAGAAATTTTCAAAAAGACCAGTGTGAAAGCCAAAAGCCCTGCAGATAGAGCAAGATCTAAAGGTAATTCTGTTGCAAGAAGTCTGAGTTTTATGAGCTGGAGGGCTTTGCTGTTCTTACTTCACGTTTAAAAAAAAAAAAAAAAAAAAAAAAGGAAAGAAAATGGATCAAAAAATTTTAGAAGAAATCTAGACCCAAAGGTATTTAAAGGATGGGTAGATGTGGTTGTCCAGCCTGACCTTGAATCCCTCCAGGGATGAGGCAGCCACAGCTTCTCTTGGCAACCTGTTCCAGGGTCTCACCACCCTCAAACTGAAGAATTTCTTTCTAATATCTAATGTAAATCTCCCCTCTTTCAGTTTAAAACCATTCCCCCTCGTCCTATCGCTCCACTCCATGTTCTTCCCTCTCTAGCTATAACCGTTCTCCATAGCAGGTTTGGGTAACTGCAGAAGTTAATCTCAGCAGGATGCATTCTGTGGGGACCTCCATAGCTAGAAAGAGAATGGCATTGAATCAAACAATCCCCAAATCATCATTGCTCAGGGAGCACCTTTGTGAGGGGATTAGTGTGAGAAATGTAAAAAGTATTAAATTTGGAAAATTATCATTGTCCTTTTGTTTTCAGGCATAATGTTCCTAAGCAGGAGCTCTTAGGTGTAGTTACAAGTTTGTGTTTCAGAAGACTAAGGTGCTACTTAGGGGAACTTCCCTAATTTTTAATTTCCAGTCAAGTTGCTATTTGATGCGAGAAATAGATGTTGCATGTATGTCTTTGTATGCTGTCTGCACTCCAGAGTCCATTTTGAAAATTGCTGTGTCACTGTATCTTGAAATATGTTGTATTTCTGTACACTTAGATAACTGGCCACTTCTCGAGCAGAGAACTGAGGTTAACCCTGTTTCATGAAGGATTTATTATCCAGCTACTTGTTGCAGTTGTTCCTTTGGGTTTTGTTTTATCTTTTCATCAGTTCCTTACTTTAAAAATAATAACAACATTTTCCATAATTTCTCATTGTTCGCAAGTTTCTGTATTTAATTCAAAATTCACATTGTAGAATACTTAATTTATATGCCCAAGGGGTGGATCATGTGAATAGAATTTATTTTTTTTGAAAGGACATTACATTCTGAATTTAATTTTGTTCTGTTTTCCTTTCTGCCTAAATGAAGATGCCTTATTTGCTACAAGGATAATAAGACCTGCAATAAATGAACCAGCTTCAAAGGGAAGAATTAACACAGTTATGTCTGGCCAATCAGTCATTAATAATCTTGGACACCAGGCTGTGGATTATTGCAGGCAGTATCAACATGTGAGTAATAATCAGTGATGTTCCTAATTATACTATGTACAGCTTGTTTTGCAAGCCTGTTTTTTCAAGACTTTTAATAATTATCACAAAATTGGCAAGCGCTGAAATATTGAATAAAGATGTCCCTTTAGTCAACTACTGGGTTTTGCTTTTAAAATGTACAAGTATAATCATACCATTTTTCGACTGACTGGATAATTTTATAACTTGGCTGGTTCTATATACTTAATGTTGGAATGCTTATTAATTTCCAAAAATTACTATTTTGTGTAGAAAAAGGGAAAATTTTAAATAAAGCTTTTGAGTAAAAATATTCTGTTACAAATATTGACTAGTACTACTCTTTGGGTTTCTTTTCTATTTGCATTGCTTCAAATATTTAATAGCATCTCCTGACTCCTCAAAGATGAATTTGCAGTACCATGATGGATTTTCCCTCTTCCTTATAAAACGTGTAAAAAATTATTAATTGAATACGTAAATCATTACTGCTTTTCAAAAAGTGAGATACATAATAGAATAATTCTGGTAGCCGTGTAGTGGCTCTCATATGAGAGGTGTTTATTTCTCGTTGGTTTTTTGGCTCGTTTTCCTCATGTATATTTCAAAAATGAGAAAGTAGCTCATTAAAGTGAATGCAGGATGTTTTGCTATTAGAATGTTGAGTTGTTTTGGTGGGTTTCTTTCAAGTGCCTTATATGGTTGCCAAGAGCAAGACAAGCCAGTTAAATAAAATTGATGAGCAGGATTTTTGAAAAACAATCATGTCAGTGTAATGTTTCCCTGAATTTTTCTCTTTGTTAGGATTTATCGTTTTCTCCTACCAGAAGTTGTGATAGAGAACTCTATTTGCTAAAACGAGTGCAAGTTGCGGAGGAGGACCTGAACGCAGCTCGTGATCTGATTCAACAGCTAACAGGCAGGGTTTCACAAATGGAGAAAGAAATAGAGATAAAGATAGCAGAATTGAAAACAGAGCATGAAAAAGAGATTTGTCGGTTGGGTCAGGAAAACTTTGTTCTTCAGAGTAAGGTACTTCATCCTCTTGTATCCCATTACTACAGAAACGGAGAAACATTGCTTTGGAAAATTAAATTAACATTATTCTACATGAGTTGTTACTGAACAGGAAAATTTGCAAATTATTTTTTTTTTTATTCACTCATGTAAAAAAAAAATAAAAGAAAAGAGGTTAACAGATGCCACTTGTTAGAGATAAGTAATACATGTTGAGATATTGGGGATTTTTTTTAATGCTCTTTTAAAAAAAAAATCTTTTTTTAATGCTCTTTTAATATGGCATATTCCTAGGCTTCTTCCACTATATCCTCCTGTGTAGATACGTAAGAATAGAAGGAGGAAGGAAAAGCTTTGTTAACTTTTCCCAAACTTTTTATACTCTGTTTCCGTTTCATAACGCTTCTGTAAAACGCCAATAAGATTGTCTCATTGGTCTTTTTTCATATCTTAATGAAAAGATTGACCTATTTATATTATCAAAGTGTAGTCTTGTAGGGAATTCTAAATTCCTAACAAAACTTTCTTATTAATTGTGTGTCTCTTTCTTTCTGAAAGTTAAGAAGTATGGAAGAGCTGACCCAAGAAAAGAGATGGATCCATCATGCAGCAACAATTCCCATCACTGAAGAAAAACTGGCACAAATCAAAAAAGAAATTGAAGATCAAGAGGTCATTATTCAAGGTTATCAACAGGTATAGCAGCACAAACAGCATATTAAGCTGTATTCTAGCCAGTTTCTGAAAAAAAAATTGTTTAATGATTACCACTTTTGTGTTGAAAACAGTTATCTTGCTTTCTAAAAAGTGGATGAAATTTAAGCGTGAAGGGCAAATGTGTATTGCACATTTTAAAGGTATTTCACATATATAGTTTGGGCTAAGTTTTTCCACAATTCCATGTAACTATTCTAAATTGTAGAAATATTGTGACTTGTCAATTGAGAACTGGGAAAATACTTCATGGCAAATAAAGAACCACAGATTTTCCTCTTCAAACATAGTAGAAAACTAGTCGTTTTAAGAAATACTAGAAATCTGAACGGTTCTGATTTTTTTTAAGATGTTTTTCACGGGATCTGAGCAGCTGATTTCAAGGAAACCTTATTAGTGTGACTGATTTTTATTACTTAGTCAAGTGTAGAAATAAATAATGCAAGCTTAATAATCCTTTTGAATACTTGCAGCTGTAAACAAATGGAACAGGCTAGTTTTGCAGAGGAACTGGCCCAGGTTCTCCAGAGAGAGCAAACTCTTGGGTGGGATTGTAGAAGTCACTATATTCAACTTTAGCATAAAGATAATGAAAGTTGATACCCATCTTAGAAACTTAGTAATAAAACATCTAGTGTTTGCTTCCACTGTTTCAGTAGGCAAACTATGCAATGCATAGACAGTTATTTTTGAACTGGATAAATCGTAATTTATGAATGTTCTTTAACTTTGTCTGTCTCACCTTAGGAAAATGAGAGGTTATATAAACAAATGAAAGAGCTACAGATCCAAAACAAAAAAAATGAGGAACGAATGTTCAAGGAGAATCAGTGTTTAATGTCTGAATTAGTAGCCTTAAGGTATGCTTATTTAAACACCCAACCTAAAACCTCTGCAGTTTTCAGCTGTGTTTATTATTTTTATTTATGAAGAATCCCTGTGGGGTCTGTCAGATGCACATTTTCCAGTGTTTCTTGGGTTTGTGGTTTTGTTTTTTCTTTTGAGAATTGCTTTATGTTGATTATTCCCAGCCTTCTTGCTGATCTTGCACACCTGTGGGAAGTCTAGTGTTCTCTGTGGGAATTATTTCAATGCTAAAATTCAAATATTCATATCGGAATCTAATTCGTATGCTACACTTGTTCTGGTATTATGACTGCTCACATGTCAAAATGTTTTGATACTGCTGTAAGATACACAGTAGATCAGGGGCCACAAGAGATCCTGGTGGTGGAGGAACCATCAGGTTCACTGTGCTGAAGATCCTGTAAGATTTGCATCCCGTGCTAGTAATGAGGGAAAAAAATCCCTAGTGATGTGTGTGTGTTCCTAATTTATGAATTTTTGCCATGGATGAGTCCCACTGAGGCAGAGGAGGTTTTGTTTCCCTCCCTCACGTAGTCCCAACAAACAAGTTTGTGCAAGGTGAGCAGGTTTCACCCTACAGGTGGATTTTTTTGGTATAAAGATACCTGTAGTTGCTTTTTTCTTTGTTTTAAGCTCGCACATGTTGACTTTGTAGTGCCATTTGGGGGGATGTTTGTGTTTTCAGTACACCGCTGTTGGTACACCAAGTCACTGCATTGCATAAATGTTTTTGCTGTTACCATTTAGAGAAAAGATAGAGAAGACTAATAATATCCAGTCACGGATCCTCCAGGATTCTGAACCAGCCAGAAATCACAGTTTCACAGAATTGATTTCAGAGCTTCGAGTGGCACAGGTAAGTATTTGCCATGCCTGATTTTCATGTGTTTTTTACAAAAAATGCATAACCATCCATATTGTAGACTAATAATGTAAATGAAGAAAGCGGTGGAGTGTGCTATTATTTGCCCCACTCGTGTATTATGATGTCTCATCAGATGAGGTCTAGAAGAAATACCCTAAGACACAGATTCACTGAACAAAGTGCAGTGTTGCCATGTTTACTGGTGATTCTGAAATACCTTGTGAGACCTCGCAGAAAGTAGCAATACCTCTGTAGCTTTTACACACAAAACAAATCCAGGAGAATATTTATTCCTCCTCTGTAGCAACTACGTTCTAGAAAAGAGCACCAGAGTGAAAAGAGTAATTTGTTATTCACTCATGTAACTTTTTTGGTAGTCTTACAGATGCGTGTGGGTTTGAGGAGGGATGTTCAGTAAGCTCCATGTTAAAATTAAAAGTTTTCAGGAACACGTAAACAGAACAGAGAGTGCATGCAGAAGAGGGTGAGAGAATGTAGTGAGGTGAACCATTGGAGAATACATCTGTCCATTTAAATACATTATGTCCATAGATAAAGCCATTTTCGTTACTGACCTTCTCAAAAGGCAGATGGTTTCTACTTCAAAGACAATTATGTAAAACTTATTAAAAAAAAAAACTTGGTTTTTTATGTTTAGCTTAAGTTTTCTTATGCTCTGCTATATCATGGTCTGAGAATAATATCAAAACTAGAAAACCTCATTGCTGCTGGGATCTGATGCAACTGTTGTGATTTTCATTTTTCATTTTATGGTGAAAAAGGACGTTTAGGTTTTTTGTATCACTATGTATGTTTAGTTTTTCTTGTCTTACCTTTCTCTTTAAAACTCAGAAGGAAGAAACTAAATTGCAGGAAGAGATAAGGCGTCTCAAACAAGATAAACAAGCTCTTGAGGTAGACTTGGGGCAAGCAAAGAAGGAGAGAGATTTAGCCAAAATCCAGATTGCATCCACATCAGGTAAAGCACCTTCATTTTGTTGAATAATTTTGCCTACTCAATAAACAAATAATTAAAACTCGTTTCTTATTAAAATATTACTTAGTCAAATGCATCTAGACTGTTTCTACTCATGGTCTGAACTTGTAATAAAAGCATGCAGAGAAGGACATGGTACAGTACTTTTGGGAAAAGCCTTTTCTTGTTCCCAGCCAAACTGTTTGTTGTTGCCTATTAAGTTTGATTTTTTTGCCCATCTCCCACTGATGGGCAGATGACTCCATTTATATGACACCTCTGTTCATAAGAAAATATTTATTGTGGTGCATCATAGCCTCCTATTTAGATCTTGCCCATTTTTTTTACCTCTAACTTATGCCTACTCTTTCCAGTCTGACTTTAGCTTTCTTAATGAGAGAGGGTCAGAAACTGGACTCTGACTTCCAATATTAGACATCACAAGTGCTAAGAGCTGTACTGTTTGCCTCCATCTCTCTTCTCAAAGTGATTGATCCCTAAGTAGGAGGAGTATGGTTAATACATATCTAAGAATATATTCTGTATTGTCTTCCATGTTCTTACTGAAAATCTATTTACTAGAACGTGATCAGGAATAGATCCTCCTGGGATTATATTTTAAAAACATTCCATGGTAAACTGTGAACCATTGAGTGCTACAATATATAAGAGAAAAAAGTGTTGGGTTTTTGGTTTTTGTTTTCAAATACCGTTGTATTTAAAATCCTAATTTGGGTCTGGTTTTAAAAATTTACTGCAGTAACAGGATTAGTAAATATATGAAATGTGCTGAGAAGGATAGTGTTGGCTAATTACTTCTTCAATACATAATTACTAATGAAATAATACTAAGGACGTTTTATTCTTGTAGGTGAGAAGTCTTACGAATTTAAAGTCATGGAAGAATCTTACAAACAGGAAATTGCTCATTTGACAAGACGACTTCAGTGGTATGCAGAAAATCAAGACCTGCTGGATAAAGATGCAGCCCGTCTTAAGGATGCAAAAGAAGAAATTGAGAAACTAAAACTAGAGGTGATAATATCTAGCTTTGTCTACGAAACTGAAACTTTAAATTGTTTCTTTTCTAGTGACGAGTATAATGTAATTCTGTCCATAATAATCGCATTTTTTCAAGCTTTAAATCAAATGGAGAGTCTTCATATGCAAAATAGATATCATTGCATACACAGTGAGAATTGCAAGTGCATAATGCTTAAAACCTGGGTTTGCTTCTATTGGACACCTTAATGGTGCTTCTGGAAACTAAAGTAGTGTGTTTCCTTAAAACCTCCAAATTTCTTCACTAAGAAAAGGAAGTGCATTATTACATTTAACAACTTGGAACATCCCTCTTGTGATTTTCTTTTCCTCCTTTTTACTCCATTGTAGCATAGACAATGCTTTCTTTTTTTTTCTCTTGAGTACCAGTTCTTAACTCTTTTTTTTTTTTTTCTTAGAAAAGTAGCCTGGTTGTTGTAGGAGGGAAGAAAAAGCCAAAATATAAAGCAAGCAAAACTAGGTCATGAATCTTGACTGGTTCTGAAATCTGCATTGCTTGCTTGTCAGTAGATTTGCCTTAAGATTCATACAAATAAAGAATTTTACCAATGATAAAACGATCTTGGAATTTTTTGTGGTGTTTAATTAAAGACATCACAGATGAAAGGAGATGCCTCTGAAGGAGCAGCCAGGGAAGGAGATCCCTTAAACACCACCACATCAAACTTTGATCAACATATTGTTGCTGTGAAAGAAAATATTTGTATTTTCTCCAGGGTGGAGTGGTGTTTAAAAACAGTGAAGAGCTTTGATTTCATAGAAACAATCAAATTAGTCAAACTCTGCTGGCACAAAAGCATTACTTATGTTAACACTGCCAATGCGAGAGAGAAAGTGAGATAAGAATGCTTCCAGCTATACAAGGCATAATATCCCCCTTCAGTGATCCTAGAGGCTGATAAAGGCAGGAAATTCAATTTTAGGTTAAAGCTTTGAGTCTTCAGAACCAGGTTTTATGGGCGTGCAGCAGCATTAGCTATCCAGTTCCTTCCCTTTATCCTGGGAGTCAGCATTTATTTAGGCACAACATAACATTGCTCTTTGGCTGTTTCTGTATCTCATCGCGGAGCATAGCCTTGCAAATCACAAACTATTTCCTTAACTCACCCTGAATTCATGGAATGTACTGTAGTACTTTATATTAGAGATTATTAACCAAGCCTGCTTACTGGAAGATGGTAGAAAGGTGATCATTTACTGGTCTGAAGAGAAGAAAGTCTGAGAGTTGAAATTCTGTACTAGATTTCTGTAGCTAGTTTCAGCTCCTTTTGATCTGAAGTGGCTTGAAGAAGCTGTAACTTCGTTTAAGAAGATGAAGAATCAGTTAGTACAGGAATTGCTATTACCAGTTGCAGAACACTTCCATTATATCGTGTGCATTTGAAATGCTTACTTTTGTAATAAAGGCAAATGTCTCTGAATATGCGTTTCAGTTTATTTTCTCCTAAACTGGACAGGTTGAGAAGCTCAGAGCTGAAGCTGGAGATCAGTGTGTGCAACAGAAGAAACGTTTGCGAGACAGAGCAGCAGACGCTAAAAGAATTCAGGATCTTGAGCGACAGGTACGCAATAACAGAACCGTGTTCCGTTTAACTTTTATTTCAGATAAGGTCTCTTACAACACTTACCAGCCCTTTCATAAGGATAAAGCATTGAATGGAGCCCTGTGATAAAGTAACTCTTGCTATGGGAACACTCAGCACAAAAAGCTGCAATTATTTACTTACAAAGGGCTCTTCTGCTCCTATGTTGTATTAAGCTGCTTAGTGATATCTGTTTTAAAATGCTTTGACATTAAAATGCCTTTTAGAGTTCCTTAGAATGGGGCAAGGGGGCAGAAGCACACACAGACTTGCTGTTTGTCTTCTAAGACTCTTTTTGTCTGTGTTCAGTAACCCCTTAACATTATGACCAATTTCCACCAAATTGATTCAAAAGGAGGGGTTTAAAATGTATTGGGATTCCTACAAAAACTAGAGGAGTAGACGCCTTAAAATCCATGTTTCTACTGAGGAAAAGTCAGGAAGAAGCCAGCCTTTCTGAATTTTAGGAGGTAGCAGCTGCATTTGGTAGGGATGTGGAACAAATGGGAAAGAATATCACATCCATAGACAAAAGAGGGGCTTGTTATTAGTCTTGCATGCAGGGTGTCAATTTATTTTATTGCAGACTCCAAAATAAAAGGCATATAATCTGTTATTGGGAGAATAATTTCAATAATGTTATGAAATATCTCTGGAACAGTTGGGAAAGTAGAATGTGAGTGTAATTCCAGAAAAAAAGCAAATACTTAAAAGCATTAAGAGCCATATACAACTTAAGTGCTAAGAAAGTAAATAAAAGGTCTGTTTGACATAAAACAGTCTGAAGACCAGAGCAATATTTCACCGTGATGTATAAGTCAATCCATAAGAGATGGTGAGTCTTGCTTTTCTGTAGACAATAACATAACCATAAATAATGTAAAACGGTTACAACATACTCATCTCTAGTTTTTATTCTTCACCCAGCTCAAGTGGATGACATTTTTTTACATTCTGTCACTTCTTACAGTTCAGTTTTCATTAGAACTCTGTTCTGTTTGACTTCTGACTTAATTTTCTTTTTGATAGATCAGAGAAATGGAAGGAATTCTAAAAAGAAGGTATCCAAATTCTTTGCCTGCTTTGATTTATGCTGCTGCTGCTGCTGAGAAAACTAATGATCTTTCAGCTAAAACAGACACAGTGGACTTTTTGGAGAAAAGAATAAAAAAGTTGGAAATAGAACTTGAAGGTAAAGATGATGAAGCTAAAAAAAGCCTCCGTACCATGGAGCAACAATTTCAAAAAATAAAGGTAAAAATTGAAGGCTTGTTGAGTAGTCTGCTCGGAAAGCAACAGTCGTAGGATCTGAAGGCAAAGACCACGTTCAAGGGAAAAAATATTCAAAGAATTTATAACCAGAATTTCAGTGGCTTCAGCACCTAAGATAAAAAGAGCATTGAAATTGTTAAGGTAGTATCGAAACTGAGAAAATGAGTTCTTGAGGCGTAATAATGTAATTCTCACAATTAAGATAAGTGGGTTTCATCCTGTGGGTCAGAGTAGCTGCTTCCCTAATTCCTTGCTGGACCCCAGGTATGCTGCCTGGGAATTTTTGAGGGGAACATCTGGGAGCACTAAACATTTTATCCAAAAATCTTAAGGCTTGAAAATCTGTCATTTTACTTCATGGAAATGTAAGCTGTGCAGGTGCTCAGTGAACAGGGAAGGAAAGCACTGGCCACTTCTTCCTCCTTTTATCCGTGTGAATAACTCCTTGTGCTTTCCTCAGAAACCATCCACACTATTAAGAAGGTTACATTTCCATCGGTTCATTAGGAGGAAAGATTGTATATCTCTGGTTTCATATTTATATATTTTAAAAATATTTTTAAAATATTAATTAAAAAATATTTTTTTAAAAAAATCTGCCCTGCTAAAATTTAAGATTATTTTTAAAATGTGAAATACCATTTTGAGGCATGTGACAGTAATATTTGCAAACTGACACACAATGGCAGATTTTAACAAGACTAAAGGCTTCTTGCTATGTTGAAATAAGATTTAACTTTGCCTGTCCAAGTTGGTAATACCTAAAGGGAATGCAATCATATGAAAATGAAATAATTCTTTGTCAATTTAAATTTCTTTCCCAGAGTCACTGTATTCATTGGGAGCAGAGGATTAATTTATAGCAAATGTTTTGAATAATTGTGTTTTACAGCAGAATTAAGTTTGCTTCACGTAATTTTTCACTCACTTTCTGCCCTGATTGAGTAGCGTTATTGGTAATACTGATGCGTATCCTGTCTTAGGAAATATTTGGATGTGCAGTAATTTTAAAGAATAATAAAACCAGCTTAGTAATAAACATACACTTGAGGAAAATGCTTTTTCTTCCCCTTCTCCCTTTCCCCTCCCTTAGATGCAGTACGAGCAAAGACTTGTAGAGCTTGAGCAACTGCTTGCCTACAAGTTCATGAGTGAGTCACCAAAACTGAACGGCGACAAAGCTGCTTCTACAGAACTTGAACAGGAGCTGCAGAATCTAAAGACGACCCATCAGATCACCGTGAAAAACCTCCAGACAGAAATCGAAAACCTTAAAAGTCAAAATTCCCAATTAAAACTCAGAAGTAAAAAGAATAACAGAGACTTGGAGTCCACAGACCCTCAACTGAAACAAGGTAACGCGAAAGATAGACTGTTAAAACTGAATGAAGAACTGAGCACCAAAAATAGAGAAATACAAGACCTTACAAAAACTGTAGAGAAACTTCAAAAAGAAAGGATGATGATGTTGTCTGACAATAATTTGAAAAATAAAATGGATAACAAGGAAAACTCTACAGAGATCCTGAAAAAGAATACCTTAGCGACGGATAAGAGGAATTCCAGCGACAGCCAACCCTTTCTGAGCATTTTCAACGATGACAAAATGTACCAACCGCAGACCTTTTCCGATTCTAATCTCTCAGAAGTTCTGCAAGAAAACGCACAGCTGAAAGAGGAGCTTGAAAGATTGGCTCTAGAAATGAACCAGCAGAGGGTGAAGTCCCAAGCAACGCTGGCTTATTCTGAAAATAACATACGAAGGTAAATGCTTTAAAAGCCTCGTTAAGGTGTTGGCTGATAGGGTATTGAAAGGACGCATTAAGGTGTCAGCCATGTGTGAAGCTGCCTTATACTTGGCCAGTGTTCTCTGTAGATCCCATTTTTACGGTTTGTTTTTGGTTCTAGGGTGGGTTTTTTTGAATTTTTGGTTGATGGGTTTGGGTTTTTTTTAGAGCAGTGCACTGTCCTGAGTCTTTCTACAGGCAAACCTATGTTAATTCACCTTATTAATGCTATAATTTGTCATGGTTTTGAGTCAGAAGGTCTCAGTATAAATGGCTGCATTTTAGATGCTTGGTATTTGTGTTGTATAACATTAATATTTTGTACACACACCTTGCTTCAAACTGGGGTATGCTTTCAGTGGGATTTATTTGACCAACCATAGAAACTGTGCACAGTCTCTCTTATATCCCTTCCTACTCAAAGTAGAGGAAATTGGCTTATTTAGATTGCAACATGTTCTGTTCTAGACTAGATACCCGAAATAGGAGAGCTGAGCTGTGATTTAAAAGCACCTATTTTCTCTCTTCTCTCTCCCTTTTTTTTTTTTTTTTATAAAAAGAGCTGATTGGCTGAGTTTTCTGTATTCTAGCTGCCTCTAGTTAAATGAGGCACTTATCCAGCCTCATGGACTTCCCACCCTGACATCCCTCCCATGCAGCAGAAGTAATGGTAGTGCTACCTTGCGAGCTTTTGTTATGAAATTTCAAACACGTGCCACCTTTAATGGTTTTGGTATTTTATCTGTTCAAGTGACAAACCTCGCCACGTTTTTGACGAACTGTCTATAGCTGCTTTAGTACATCTTATTTTTCTCTCACCCTCTTCAGGCTACAGGAAGACACAGCAGAGTACGTTGCATCTCTGAAAGCTTCCCATCAGAGGGAGGTGGAGAAGATCCTTTGCCAGCACGCAAAGGACCATTCTGCTTCTAAAGTAGCCGAACTGAACAGTAGAATTTCAACACAAGAGGTAAGATAGAGTAGATACATTCACTACATATAGATGTTAAAGTTTCTTCTTTCTAGGTTACGATAAACTTTGTTTCTTTAAAGTAGGACCTATTGTTTTAAAAAAATGGGCCTATGGCACTGTATTCACAGAATGGTTGTGGCTGGAAAGGACCTCTGGAGGTCATCTTGTCCAAGCTCCCTGCTCAAGAAGGGTCATGTAGAGCCGGTTGCTAAGGTCGATGTAGAGATGGCTTTTGAACATCTCCAAGGAGGGAGATTCCGCAACCTCTCTGGGCTTAGAGACCTAAACAAGTGCTTGGTCACCCCCACAGTAAAGAATTTTTCCTTACGTTCGGATGGAATTTTCTGTGTTTCAGTTTGTGTCCTTTGCTGCTTCTCCTGTTGCAGGGCATCACTGGGAAGAGCCTGGCTCTGTTGGCTTTGCACCCTTTCCCTGCGCCTTCCCTCCTCCGGGATAATATTCCCTGCTCTCTCAGCCTTTTCTCATATGAGAGATGCTCCAGTCCCTTCAGTGTCTCAGCAGCCCTTTGTAGACTCTGTCCATAAGTTCCACGTCTCTTATACTGGGGAACCCAGAACTGGATACAGTTCTTCAGGTGTGGCCTCACCAGAGCTGAGGAGAGTGGAAGAATAACCTTCCTCACCCAGCTGGTGAGAGCCACACTAATGCAGCCCAGGATTCTGTTGGCCTTTTGTTAACTTGGTGTCCACCAGGACACCCAGGTCCTTTTCTGCAAGACTTCATCTGCCAGGCCAGTCATTTCATCATAGAGGTTATCAGGTTGATCAAGCGTGACTTCTCCTTTATGAATCCATGCTTACTACTCCTGATCACCTTCTTGTCCCTCATGTGTCTGCCGGGTTTCCAGGCAGTTGCTCCACCACTTTTCCCAAGGATGAGATGATTGAGACTACTCTACAGTTCCCTGTCTCCTCCTATTTGCCCTTTGTGAAGGGAGGAGTGCCATATGCCCTCAGCACACATGGTTGTGTCCCATCAGTGCCATGGACTTCTATATGTGCAGTTTGCATAAGTATTACCTGACCAGATCCTCTTCCACCAAGGGTGTGTCTTCCTCATTCCAGACTTGCCCCCTGGTCTCTGAGGCCTTGGATTCCTGAAGGCCAGCCTTGCTAGCATAGACTGAGGTGAAGACACCATTCAATACCTCAGCCTTTTCCATGTCCTTGGTCACTGGGATCCCTTCCCTGTGTTCATCCATGTAGGTCTCCTGGCATTTTGCCTGACTTTCTGCTTGTTGGGATAGACTGCTCTTGAGCTTGGAGGAGGTGGTCCCTCAACGTCAACCAGCTTCCTCCCCAGGGCCTCATTCCATTTTTCAAGCAGATCTTGGAAGAGGCCAAAGTCTGCTTTCCTGAAGTCCAGCCTGCTCCCTCCTCTCAGGGTCCTGAACTCCATCATCTCGTGGTCACTGGAGCCAAGATTGCCTTTGATGTTCACATCCCTTAACAAGCTCTTCCTTGCTTGTGATTTAAGGCCCAGCAGAGCATCCCTCCTCGCTGGCTCCTCTGTCACCTGGGTCAGGAAGTTGTCACCAATGCTCTCCAGGAACCTCCTGGATTGCTTATGCCCTGCTGTGTTGTTCCTTCAGCAGGTATCAGGGGGTTGAAGTCACCCAGGAGGACCTGGGCCTGTGATTATATTTGTGCATTACAATTTTGGGAGAAGTTTTACACACGGTAGGAAAGTAGAAAGAGCTATTGCGGCCAGATTATTTTAAAACTTTTTATAAGTGAGGATTTATAGCTTGAATTTATGAACTTAAACATGTTTTCATATCCTATATGTATTAGAGTTTATATTGTTCATATATGCACCACTTACACCTGCAGTACTACAATATTGATTATATTTTGGGGAGTATTTTTCCTGTGTAGGTTTTCACACGTTGTCCTGCGTATTTATGTTAATGGCGACTATTTTTAATCTCTTTCTAGATACTAATAAAACATCTCCAAGAACAAATCCGTGAACAACAGAAACATCAGGAAGCCCTTCTTGTTTCACAGATGAGAGAGGAGCTCCTACAGAAAGAGGTATGTTTAAATTGGGATTTGAATTACCTCAATAAAAGGGCTTTACAAGGATTAAATTGAAAACTCTTTTATTAAAGCCTCAAATGAATAAGTCTTAGAAACAGTACCTTTCTCAGTTGTTTCTACATCAGTTATTCCTGAGAAGGCACTATATTTTTCTCATACGAACAAGAGAATAACGCAGCACACAAGGTGGAACTTTGACCGCCTTTGATTTTGGTTGGGTTTTTTTTAATTACTATTTTTAATGTTAGAAATGTTTGACTTCTGTATGAAAATTGATCGGCAGGTGAATCCAAGCGTTCACGGCCTCTTCTTTGAGAGTTGCGATACCCATCCATTCCCCCACCCGGTAAACAGACCACAGGGCTTATTGTTAAGAGGATATTTTGTTACTGTTTTCACATTCTTTGTTCAGATAAACCCCTTTTTTCCTTTTATTTTTTCCTTTTTTCATCCTTCATTGCCATAAAACTGACTTAGGCCTTTATATTCTTGGTTTTCTCTTTTGGTATCTATGAAACTTGAGGTCTCTGAAGAAGAGAAGGTGCATTGTAATAGTTCTTTTGAAACTCACTGGTTTTTCGGAGAGTTATTTTAGGTTTTTCCTAATCTATTAATAGCATATAGTAAAAAAATTACACTTCTTCATGTTTTCATTTTTTGGGGTAATGTGCAAAATCACGGTCTGTAAAGCTTTTTGAGCTATTGGCACTTTTGTTGTCCCTGAAGTGCTGCCAAACTCTTTTTTTTATTTGTTGTGGGTTTTTTTTATTCACCTCCTGTTGGGGAGAAGGACGGAGCCTGTTTTAACATTGTGCCCCTGCTTCATTCACCGTCTCCTTGATGTATGAACATTGCTAACTTTAACTTCATTTTAATAGTACAGTAATTAACCTGCAGGAGTTATTAAAAAGAATTCTCCCGTCCTGTAAGGGACTGAGAGCTCCAGACTTTTAATTTTGTTTGTTGCCCTTCTTTAGAAGAAATGAGAGAAGTACCAGTAGGTCTTCCATACGTACTTAATATAATTAACCTTAATCTTGGTAAACTTATTTATCTTATCCATGCAAAATTCCAGCTCTGTTGTGAAGTTTGTAGGAAGAGAAGAAAGATCTGCTATAAAAATTGACTGTGGAGAATCACTTCGTAACGTATTACAAACAGGATGACTAGATTTTTCGTATCCTCGGGCCACTTCTTACACGTGGAAGATCCCAATCTAAGTCCCTGAGCTGCTGTTTAAGCTTTTGTGTAAAAGATTTCTCTTTTATGTCTTCCTTTCTGCGGGTTTTGAATGGAGTGATTAAATAATGCAAATAATACACTTTGAAGGGAGCCTGGTCCTGCTCGACACCAGGATAACAATTTTCATCAATTCTCTCCAACTGCAGGTGACGAAACTGTTGGAAGAACTGCGAGAGGCTAAAGAGAGCCAGAGTCCTGAAATGAAGCACTTCTTGGGCCTGGAAAAGAAAATCAGGCACATCGAGAGCAGACACGCAGCAAGAGAGCAAGAAATTCAAAAGGTACCCCGGCATATTGTCTGCATTTAATTCTCGAGAGCAATTTACCCGTTTAACTGTCATTTTACGGTATTTGCCCAGGCTCCTTTAGCCCACACTGGAGGGGGGGGAGAGTACTTTTTGATGCAGCCCTGGTTTGGTCCTTGGTGCCTTCTGCTGCAAGGGAACGGAGATGCAGCGCTAATCAGCGCTTCCTCACTGCTGTAATTAAGATTACTGCTACGTGACTCAAGTACTGGGTATGGAACTTCCTCCCAAGCTCATCTAAGGAGGCCTCGCTCTTGCAGGACCTTTTTGTTGGGAGCACAGAGCCTCTGGAAGTCCCTTCTGCCATTAGGTTATTTCAGTTATGCAATTAAAGCTAAATATGGAAATTTTGATTAGAGTTTGTAATGCAGAGCTTGTTAAGCAATGATATACCCCATCTGGTGAGGCCCCATCTGGAGCACTGGGTCCAGTTCTGGGCTCCCCAGTTCAAGAAGGACAGGGAACTGCTGGAGA
>JAOTQQ010000023.1:82212577-82250017 GCA_026546715.1 Gallinago undulata
AACCTGGTCTGGTGGGAGGTGTCCCTGCCCAGGGCAGGGGCTTGGAACTGGATGATCTTTAAGGTCCCTTCCAACTCTAACCATCCTATGATTCTATGATTTTAAATCCACTGGTTTCATTTCAGTCAAGAACATCCCGCAGAGCATTCCTACTCCCAGTCCAGCAGAGGATCCAGGATCAAATCCTCTGTGCTTGCTGTAAACCCATTAGTTATCCATCTCTTGAAGGAAGCTGAAGTGTAATTTAAGTACTGGTGAGGCTCAGAACCTTACTCCTTCTCTCAAAAAGCTTCACAATTGATATTACACCTATTCAACCCCTTAACAAACCTTCCCTGGGAGAACAGCGGTGGTTGCAACACCATCCCAGTTGAATAGAAAAAGAAGCCAGTGCAGCTCAGCTCTGCCTTTGGAGCTGCTCCTCTCAGCAGGTCACAGCCTACTAGCCCTTCACTGGCCCACTGGTCAGGAAAGCACTGCTCTAGAGCCAAAAAGCATAGGAAGGTTCAGCCTTGAAGCAAAGCATAACACCAGCTTGACCTACCACCACCACGTGCATGTAGTAACTCTATTGGCAAAAAGAATAGACTTTCCTGTGATTTAGCCACCAAATCCTGCACTTACTAAACTGGAATGTTTGAAAAATCCCACAAAGAAAACACCAAAACAAGATCAAATTACTGTTTGTGTAGAACACTAATTGCAGATCATCACCGGGCAGCTGTCAGAATATGACTCTGAAGTGCTATAATTACAGGCACCAATTTGCTTTTCTTCAGCAGCAGGTGGTGGTAGAATTTTGTAAAGACTGCAACCCAACAATTTAATGGGAAAGGTATTCCCTCTATAAGCTTTGGGAGACGAGTTTAACCTGCACCAAAAAGCAGGTTAAAACGCAGGAGTCAGAAGCTGAAGTTCATGCCAAGCAGATGTCCCTTGTCCTGCTCAGTTTCAGGTGTCCTTTTTGGGAGCCGCAGAAGATGCAGAACCATTTCCCCATTTCAGTCTTTGCTTCAGTCTCAATTTGAGGTTGACAACTTCTCTTGGCGGAGGTGTTTTCATGCACCTCCCAACGCTAGGCTCCAGCCTTCACAGTCCCTGCAAGTTCTTATGGTATCCTTTGGAAGCTGGATACAAGCAGTCATTCAAAAACAAACAAAAAAATCAGGAAGCAAAAATAATGCTGGGAAAAAGGCATCAGAATAATGCACTCGAGTGTTTTACTTCCATCCAAGCAGAGTTCTGCCAGCACGGCCAGTCTTACGGACAATAAAAAGCAGAGGTCTGAAATAGCTTCCATCAAAATACCAGAAGGCCAAGACAGACCTTAAACCTCACAAAAAAGGGAACGTTTCCCTTCAAGCCAAAGACTTTTCAGTCAAGGATGTGGTGGGAAGACTGCGCGACCGATTTGCTTTCTAAAATGATGGGTGGCTCAGAAATGAGGAGATCATCCTCACCCAGTGAAGAGTTCTGCTCCGTGTTCACAAAGTTAGGGATGTTAAATTTGGTATGACAACTGAGGTCCTCCTCAAACATTCCACTGCTCCTGGGAACTTCCTGAAAGTGGATATTACACTCCAGACCTGGACCTTTCTGATTTTGTTTTGCTTTGTCTAAATGTTCCACTTCATTAATGCAGAAATGGAAAAGTGAGCGGGATTCTTCTGCTATTTGACGAGAAAAGACCCTCTCCGACTCCAGAGGTCTTCCAAAATCTGCCACAAAGCTATTCATGCGAAATCTTTTTTCGGAGGGCTCTGTGTTGCTAAGGAGGAAAAAGAAAAACACAGTAAGCACAGAAGTAGAACTACTTAGGATAAGAGGAAATGGCCTCAAGTGGTACCAGGGGAGGTTCAGACTGGATGGCAGGAAAAATTTTGATACTGATAGTGTTATCAAGCATTGGAGTGGGCTGTTCCAGGGTCTCACCACCCTCACAGGAAAGAATTTCTTCCTAGTATCTAAATCTCCCCTCTTCCAGTTTAAACTGTTACTCCTCATCCTATGGCTCCACTCCCTGATAAAGAGTCCCTCCCCATCTCTCCTGGAGCCCCCTTTAGGTACTGGAATGAGGTACTGGATTTGCCAGTGAAGCTCCCTTTTCTGGCCATCTCCCAGTCTGCAGTGCCTGGTTCTGGTCTGTGCAATTTACAGTTAAGCTCTGGGTTGGATGGAGCTTTGAGCAACCTGGTGTGGTGGGAGGTGTCCCTACCCAGGGCAGGGGGGGTGGAACTGGATGATCTTTAAGGTCCTTTCCAGCCAGAACCATTCTGTGATTCTATGACTGCCCACTGGACTTGAGTGCACTGCCAGGGTACAGACCATTTTTCCCAGTGTACCCTTCTAACAGGGCCTTACTGGTTTGGTACTGACACTTGAAATTCCTCTATAGCTTAAACACGCCTCTCTCAACACTCCCTGAAGTGACCTGGAATGGTTGGCAAATCAGGAAAGGAATAAGTAGCCAATCCTCCAAAATAGCAGGATTTGGCATCCCATAGGGAACTTGAGGGCTCTGAACAGATCCTTGGTACCAAGCCAGAAGCACTACCACAAACCTGAGAAACCTCCATGGATGAGTTTTCGGAACACACATACATATATATTTAGAAGGAGGTTTTGCTTCAGTGGATCTGCCTGTCTCTGAGTGGATTTCACCCCAGAATCCTTAACTCAAACCAACCGATTTCTTAAATAAAAGTCTCAGTCATTTTACCTTTACTGCAACTAATGTACAACCTGCCTCAATAGCTGCATGAAGCTTTGAGATTACATCAGCCAGTATTTTGTGCAGGTTAAGTCATATGAACATATGAATTTGCTGCACAAATGCATTTTTAAGGACACTTTTAAAAGCAGGAACAAACATAGCGTACTATTTTCTCCTGGGTGATGAATGAAACTACTTTTCAGGCAAAAATTCCAGAAGATTGTCAGCATGATTTTTTGTCACACAAGCTGATGTTCTACACATTCTAATGTGCAAGCCAACAAAAGAACAGCACAACAGACACCATTTCCACAACTAAATAAATTTCTACCTCTCCCTATCCCATATCTTGACCCTTTTCTTTTCTGGTCCAAGAATGTACCCAATTCTGAAGAGCTCGTACAATTTTCAAAAGTACGTGCTATCATACCCCTTTATATCAAGCCAAGAAAAGCACACTACTAGAAAAATCACAGTATTCTACTTTGGACCCATCCATCTGAACCCAGCTACACTTACCTCTCAAGCTAATGGCACTTTAAAGAACAGCCAAATTGACTTACCGAAGTTGGAGACACCTTCATCAATCAGCCTGGCTTTCTCCCTAGACCTAGGAACCCCACTAACATCTCTTTCTAAAGGAGAGCTGCAAGACAGCCCGCTAATGAAACCATGAGTCACAAAGAATCCAGTCAGGCATAAAGAGAAAAGACAGAGGCAAACCATAACCACTGTCTGCACTGGTTTTACAGGTAGTTGTTTGTATTCTCCAGTTTTTATATGTGTGTTGTCAAAGAGGAAATAACAGTATTCACTACGCGTAGCGTATTCCAGTATCATACACACTGTGTTCCCAAATCTCAAAAAAATAGTGCTCAAATTTGTTCAGGGTGCCAACTCAGCATACATAATAATTGGGCAAGCTCCCAAAGCTGCAAAGAAAGCTTAAAATAAATACAGAAAAGAATAACTGGGCTCTGTGAGAAACTGGACTGAGACCTAACAGGCTCTCTTCATTAACTAAGGAAAAGTCTTATTAAGATTTAGATTGGAAGGGACTTCTGGAGGTCTCTAAGCCTAATGCCCTTATCACAGCAAGGCCAACCCTTAATTCAGATCAGGTGGGTGGGAAAGTTGACCAAAAAGTAGAAGTTTCACAAATTCCCTAGGCAACCTGTTCCAAGAAAATTTATGAAGAAAGCAGAAACACAGCAGGAGATTCCAAGAAGACCTCTGCTACCTGAAAGTACATTTTTACAAGTATACAAGCTTTTGACAAATATCCACATTAAATTCTCTTTGTTGTACATTTGACTTCATCATTTCTTCCTCTCTCATACTATTCACATGGAGTACCCACTTAGATGCTCAGCTGAGAAACCTGCTCTCTGGGGAAAAGAGGCATCATGCCATCACTTACAAGGACTTTAAATATTGGGAGCAGACTATGGCTACTTTATAACAGTCTGTAAGTGAGGCAAAAATACCAGCCATGAAATTCAGAAAGTCAATTCTGGGAAACTGAATTCTTCTGCCTCTCTATTTCCTTCTCACAGAAGCAAAAGCTTAGGAGCAGAGAAGAGGTTCACGATAGACATGTGTCCTCCCTAACACGACCCAGCCTCAGGAGATGTGCTATTACATGAAGTTTCAGACCTAGTCTACATCTGACTAAATAGCAAAGGGCCCTCCGTAGACAGAAACAGGCTGCTTTAGGAAGTGATAAGCACCAATTGCTTATCACAATCAGCTTCTCATCATTGCTACCTGCCTGCACGCTGTCTCACTCTCCAGAGAAGCTCTTTATTTCTGCTTTATGGCAAGCAAGCCTGAGAGGAGACACGAGTTCAGACTTTCTCAGAGGAAGGGACGCTGACAGCCCATGTGCTGCACAGACACAGATAAATGGCTGAGGCAGGGCAGGGTCTGCACATAGTTATCAGCTGGAAAGAGCTGGGGACTCTGGTGTTAAATACGGGCTAATCTGTATTTCAGCATCAACTGCAATTTCTCCACAGAAACTAAGACTCCCTGGGGAGCCACAAGTTTAAAGGAAGATTTTGTACATACTACCAATATCTACCTTTTGGGCTTGAACACACATAAGCGTGGAAACCATCCAACTTCTTTAATTTAACATCTGCACTGCATTTTATTTGTATATACTGTGTCAATATTCGCTCTGTTCCACTCCATCATAACATAAGCCTACCTAAAATGACCCGATTTATACACAGAACAGTAATCTAAAGCCACCTGCTTGGCAGCCTGTCTGCCTTTTACAATGAAAATGTACATTCCCTTTTTCCTGCATGCCTACTGACTGTTTGCTAAATAGGGAACACGTTAATAACAACTCTACGGAACAGTCCTGGTCTCCTGGAAGTGCTTGTAAGAAAGATTTTTTGAAACAAAGATGACACCCTTTCAAGAGAACAGAGTAGGATGAGGTGGTTCTGGGCCAGTGCAAGGTCAGTGCTGTCGCTGTTTGTTTGGGGGCTTTGAAAGAACATTTCACAGGTGGGATTTGTTTCCAAATTCCAGTTTTTAGACTCACTCTTGATGTGGTGCTCCCGTCTTCGTCAGCAGGGTCAGGACAAAAAACATGAAGATGACAAAAACCGCAAGACCAACCCAAAATCCAATCACAATAGAATCTGTTTGGGGGGTGTGGGGGAAAGAAAAAAAAAAAAGAGAAAACAAGATGATCAGTATTTCAGTATTTCACACTTGCACTTGCAGAAAGCTCCCTTCCACATATAGCACAGCTGCAAATCCCAAAAGATTTTGCATCTTATTCCTGGATTGCAAAGAGGAAGAACAATCAGATTTATCTTTATACAGAAAGCTGCCATTGAAGCTCTCATTTCTAGCCCCAATTTTACTGATGCCCGGACAAACCAGAAACAAAATGAAATAGGGAAGGCACTGAATTCTCTTGGTTAGTAAAGAAGAGTAGCTCCCTTTGTGACACCCAGCCCACATCCAAGCATTGCTTTGGAAGCAACTTCAGTGCTAGAACTCCAAAGAGATAATTACTTGATTTTGAGCAATAACCTCTGTCCCTGTAGAACTGAACTGCTATTCTAAACAATTTCTGGCTGAGACCATAGAACCTAGAAACCATGGTTTCTAGGTTTTGATGGATTTCTTTGACACAACAGGTTTAAGAAGATCTAGCTTTCTTTCAGTGGTAAGATAGAGTTCTGAAATAAGTGGAACAGCATTATCCAAAATCTCAATAATTATCAATAACCAACCTATACATTACATTTTGTAATACATTTTGATTTGGGTTTCCAACTCGCCTACAGAAAACTGCAATACAATGTCAGGAGAACAAAATGCATTTGGAAAAAAGAAGTCAAACCAACAGTTAATTAAAACACCAATTTAATAGCCAAATATAGAAGCAATTAACAAGAATGTGGAGTTTTGCCTGTGTGTATAAAATGTACCTACTGTTCTTGTTTATGGCAAGCTGACCCATAGATAAATCACCAGTCTACTTAAAATAAATTTATGTCTGCTTATGCTTTCAAAGTACATCCCCAGTTGTTCCTGAAGGAAGCTCAACAGTCAATGGATAAGTACAGCCCAAAGTTATAAAGCACCAACCCAAAACACAACCTGGTCCAGGACCCGCAGCACACAGGTGCTTTTCACCTGTCATTTCAATTAGTTATTCTTTGTTTATGCAAATATTCAGTGTGTTGTTTGTTGTTTTTTTTTTAATATAAACATGCAAGAGGCAAGTCTTGGTCAGGACAGGTATCCCATCTACTCTTAACCTCTCACTGCACATGTACTACTGATCCTCAAATTTCCCTGCCGGCTGTAGAGCTACGTCTGACCCAGCGCAGCAGGCACAGCACAGAGCTTTAGCCACTGTGTTGAATCCTACAGGACTGACTAAAGACACCAGAAAACAAGGAATCAGTTATCCTGCCTGGTGCTTGACCCCAACAGTTAATCACACTCCCGCTGTGAAATATCTTCCGCCTTAAAAGGCAGATCTGGAAACTGGAAATGAATTCAAACCATTTGCTCTGTCTCTGTGAAGTCAAAGTGACTGCTGCAACTTGAGGTTTTCTCCCTGTGAAAATACTTTATCACAATCAAGTCACTCCTTAATCCCTTTTTCTGGTAAGCTAAGGAGGTTCGGTTTCAAGTCTCTCACTGCAATGTTTATTCCATTTCTCCTCTCCCACATCTCCCCCTCTCAACACCCTTTGAAAAATAACTAGAGGGTGGTTCAAGTATAGGTTTCCATGGCAGGGGGAGGGAGTCTGTAATACTCCTTTAAATCATATCGGTATGAGTTTATTTCTATAATTCTAGGCATTATGAGCCCTTAATTATTTTCAGAATCATTCAATTAGTATAGACTGTATTCAGCAGTTCAAGATGTGTCTTGTGTTTGGATAATACACAGTGGCTTGTGATTATCTACCATCCTACCAGACTTTGTACTACATGAATATTAGAAATACTCCCAGAAAAAAATTACCACTTTAACAATTACAGCTAATATTACCTACCAATTAGTCAAACATGCTTCAATGATATGCAACTGCATTGATAAGTAGAATGTAAAGTCTGATCAAGTAAGATGTCTAAAAAATATGCACCTAGATTATATTGATCAAACTGCAAAACATCATTCATCAACCAAGGAAAAAATTAATAAGAATTAAAAAAAAAAAAAAAAAAAAATCAAGATTCTGATATACTCCTCCTTACAAAAAAAAAAAAAAAAAATCACACCTGTGATTTGTGTTTTCCCCAACCTCCAACAGAATTCTTAAATGTACTGAGCCTAAAGCTACATCTTCCTTCTTCATTGTAGCTCCCAACACACTTCCAAACCTCTGCTGCATCAATTACATTATTGGGATTTGTTTAAAATTCAATGGTGGTCTGAGTTCTTGTCAATATTTAATTTAGGTCTCACTCACTTCAGGGCAAATTATTGAAACCTACTAACTTCTAAACATTTACTCAAAATAAGCAGTACATAACATTTATTCAAAAAATATGGTATGTAGGACTGCATTTACAATACTGTCCCAAGTTACAAATAGATTGGGAAAGTATCCTGAAATCCTCCCAAGTTGCAATATCATCCTTTCTTTCCTTCTTAAGACAGACTTTTTTGTTTTTAAGAAATGCGTTTTTGTGTATTAGACTGTTTTTTCAATTTTTTTTTTCAAAGGTTAACTGATAAATTTTACTTTGCTTTCAGAAAACAGGCTTCTGAGTATACATATTGAATTATTAGGAACTTCCACTAGCCTACAATTAACTAAATCAACATTGATGTGAAAGTGGCCTCCAACTTTCTCTTGTAGAGTTCATATTACCTTATGGTTCAAAACAGTGACCTCCTGTTGGGTGAAATATTTTGTGTATCATAAATAAATAAATTGAATAAAAATAAAAATCACACCCCTCTAATTTTAAGACAGGCCAGTGATATTTTACAGCTGGCCAACTGTCACTGCCAGCCTGCATCACCCAAACTGGAGCCCACTCCCCCTCCAACACAAGTTACAGGCATTCATTAACACCCCTTCTCTGGTTTTGCTGTTTTCCTTTCTTTTAGACTGTTTTTCTGGACACACCTCCCCACCAACTGCTCACGGCCATTTATCCCTTTGGCTTCATTACAGCTCCTAGCCCAAGTGAACAATATACAGCTGAGCCAACAGCACTACTTTAACCCCACACCGTAAGCCACCTCGCCGAAGCAGCCTCTTTCATTGATTTCACCTCAGTTTACATTACTGGTTTGAATTCCACCCATATCACCAAAGTTATAACAACACACCAGAAGGAGACAGAGTATTTCCAAGTGGTAACGTGTCTACAAAGCCTCAACCTCATCGTTTGTGACACCTGCCTCTACAAAATTTATGTTTGTTAGCAGAGGCTTAAAATAAGCCTACTTGCAACTGTGCCAAAGGCTGTAAGATTTAAGATTTCTTATGTGGAAAAAAAAAATCCCAAACCAATTAATAAAAAAAAAAAAAAAGAAGACTTATCAGTATTCAAAGCCTCCTTCCTAATACAACCCCAGTGTAATCTCTTCTTCTTCCTCCCCAGGTTAGGATTTTAGTGACGTTAAATGTCTGTCCACACTCCTCGACAGTCTCAACTCCACTAGGAATAGCTAGAACAAGAAACATATCTAGAACATACCATGTCAAGAAACATCACGCCATCCACAACACATAGACTGTTCCTTTACTAGATTAAACTCAGCCCTCTTAGAAAAAAAAACAAAAACTGAGAAAAAAAAGCCCATTTGCTTAAGCATTCCCCAATCCAAATGTAACTATCTTTTTATTTTTCCTCCTCACACTCACTCTCTGACACGCCGAGCTAAAAAGAAGGCACGTACATAACACTGCAGCTAATCTTTGTAATCAGTGATCTTTGTAATCAGGTTTGGCCTCTGATTAAGTGAAAGAATGGAATATAAATTAGAAACACAATAAAAGCTAACCTACATTTTTCAAGTACCTAACATTTGTAAAAATACAGACAGTAATCATCAGACTTCGGGGGGAAAAAAAAATAAGGTAAAGTACAATTCAGGCTAAAAAGAAACTTCTGCTCTAGTTCTTTTAAAAGTATTCAGAACTTCAACAAGTTTCTTCTGACCCTTAGAGTCTTCCCCAAACCTCCTGACTGTGCAGAGCCAAGAGAGATCAGCCTTTCTGGGTTACCGACTGCCGCTGCAAGCACTCCCCTTTCCTGCTCAGAATCCTCATCATGATGAATGAGGCAGACAGTAGGTATCCCACACGGGACCAGTGCTCCAGCAGTGGACAGAGACCCTTCCCCAAGACTTTGAAGACCAGTGCTCAAACCCTCTCACAGCGTATCCAACTCAGAAACAACAAATTGGAATGGTTTCCTTCTCTTTGGCAAAGTGCTTGCAAAACACATCCAGTAAATCTGAGCTAGTCTCTGTTCATTTATTTATTTATTTTACTCACCCCATATCCTCCCCAGCTCCTGCAAAAAAAATAAGTTTCTTAAGAGTTCTGGGCTCCCCAGTTCAAGAAAGACAGGGAACTGCTGGAGAGGGTACAGCAGAGGGCTACAAAGATGGTGAGGGACCTGGAGCATCTCTCTGATGAAGAAAGGCTGAGGGACTTGGGTCTTTTCAGTCCGGAGAAGAGAAGGCTGAGGGGGGATCTGATCAACGCCTATAAATACTTCGAGGGTGTCAGGAGGATGGGGCCAGTCTTTATTTCAGTGGTGCCCAGGGACAGGACAAGTAGGAACAGGCACAAACTTGAACACATGAAGTTTCATCTAAACATGAGGAAGAACTTCTTTCATGTGAGGGTGGCAGAGCCCTGAAAGAGGCTGCCCAGAGAGGTGGTGGAGTCTCCTTCTCTGGAGACATTCCAAACCCACCTGGACACTTTCCTGTGGGACCTGCTCTGGGTGACCCTGCTCTGGCAGGGGGTTGGACTGGATGATCTCCAGAGGTCCCTTCCAACCCCATATCATTCTGTTATTCTGTGAAGAGTCAAAAACCATTGCCTAGACTTTAGACAACTGTTGGTCCAGCTGGACTAGCCTGTCCCACCTAAGTTTTCTCTCAGTTCCTACCCACAGTATTCACCTCTCTGATCCCTGTCCTCCACTTGTTATTTCTACTGTAAGTCAGCTCCAGTATTAGCAGAATGCTCAATTTAGCACACTCCTCCTGTGAAGACTGAACAATAGAAGTTTCTT
Source organism: Gallinago undulata (assembly GCA_026546715.1). Lineage (NCBI taxonomy): Eukaryota > Metazoa > Chordata > Aves > Charadriiformes > Scolopacidae > Gallinago > Gallinago undulata. The sequence continues at coordinate 82,223,046 of JAOTQQ010000023.1, forward strand.
CAGAAAGACAAATTTCTTGTTTTAAATATTTTCCAGCCTTAAACTTAGTTTTTATGAAGAGAAACAAAAGCAGTAAGGCTGCTCACTGCTGCCCTTTTAGCATTAACAGGAACAAGAACAGAGCAAAACACACCACACCAAGCAGTTACCAGAAGCAGCAGTAGTTGTATTTGCTTTTATAAATTGTTCCTCATCCTCTGATGTTCCTCAGTATTGACAAATTTCTACCACAGGCAAGAAATCCACGGTTCTCTCATGCACAAGAAAAGTAGTCAATAAAAAGACACAGAATCATAAACTATATTATAATAATCTAATAAGCAGAGTAATAACTCCAACTGCTCAGAATCCAAAAAATTAGAAGATATATTTTTGTACAATAATCAGTTACAAATGAAGAGCAGGAACATGAACATGGACAAGCTGAGCTGCAAAAGAGTGTATCTCTGCTGAACTTACATTTATGAGCCTTCAGGCCTTCAAACGACACTGGTCCATACTCATAGTACTCGTACTCCCAGGTGTAATCAGAGTTGGACAAGGCCTGCTGGGAGGTTCTGTTCGAAATCAGCCTCAGGGTAGACATCTTGCACCTAAATAAATATACACCTGTGGATACAAAATGCGTTAATTGAGATGACACACTTCTAGCACATTTTTTAATTTTATACAGAATCCTTTCTTATTCATGGGATCTCTTCCTTTCCACTGTTCCCAAGAAGAGCTACTCATGCTTACACAGGCTCTCTCTCACCTGTGCCTTTAAAATCCAGTATCCCTGCCCCATCAGACAAGGCCATCGCATTCCCTCCCATCCCTTTCCCAGTCTTTACTGGCCAGCTACTAGTCAGCACCGAGCTTCTCTTCCATGGAGAGAAGAGAATCTACATTCACTTCCACACAGATGTCTGTAAGCAGACAAAGGCAGTACAAATGCAGGCTCCTCAGACTGAATTTATCTTTTACAGCTCAAAAAATAGTAAATACCACAAACCACAAGCCTCAGCAGCTTAGGGTGAACACTGCCATAAAAATTGGGATGGAGAAATGGCTGGACACCAGCAGACTCAAAGGGTTCTATGCGTTTCTTCTTCTCTACTCACCACTGGTAAGATTGTATCTGGGACATTGTATCTGGTTTTGGTATCCCCAATAACAGAAAGACATGAACATGCTGAGGCAAGTCCAGAAGGCCACCGAGATGGTTAGGGTGATGAAGCAGCAGATGCATGAGAGCCTAAGGGAACGGGGTTTGTTTAGCCTGGAGAAAAGAAGGCTCCCAGGAGAACTTAGTGCTGTCTACAGTTATAATTACAGTCAGAGAGTGCAGAAATGATGGAGGCAGACTCTCCTCAGAAATGGAGGGTAAGAGGACATGAAGCAATGGACACAAATTGGGAAACGGAAAATTGAAATTAGATACAAGGAAAAAATTTACCTGATCTAGTTGAACATGCTTTGAGTGGAAGGTTGGACCAGATGACCACCAGAGGTCCTTTCCAACCTAAATTTCTGTGCTAATAAACAGCTTCGATGTGCCACTGCGGAAGGAAAATAAAGCAGGAGTGATTTTTCCCTGCAGATTAACCAAGCTGCAATGCAACATTAAGCATCGTTAAATTGTCTTGATTGATATTTCTGTCATTACCACAACACTGCAGTAGGGATTTGCATTTTGCAGAGTAATTTTTTTCCAGAATATTGAGACAGTTTTATGCACACCAAAAGAGAGCACACCTCTGTGCAAAACATCTGCTGCAGCAGCTAGAGTCAGTACATCCAACTTGAAATGTACTACAAAATGCTTTCTGTAAAAGCAAATTGAGCTGTGGGTAATTTTGCATTCAATAAAAACCCAGCAGGGTGAAGACTTCATGCAGTTCCTAAAGCTATTGCAATTAGTTGTTTCATGGCTAATGAAACTTCTCAGATCACAAAGTCAAATCCAGATAAAATTTCTGTAAAAGAAGGGCCTTAAATACTCATGTCCCTCAAAATAACTGAACATTCAGTCGTTCCTAAGAATAGATTAATTAAGGCTGTGCAAGTACAGAGGAGGGCCATACATAAAAAAAAAGAATCAGGCACAAAATGATGAATACAAATTCACCCAGGCAATATGAACAGCTTTCCAGATTTATAAGGAAGTTTCTTCTGCAACTATTTTACCATGAGTAAATACTGGCAAGAACGTCTCAAAACAATTTTAAATAAACAACAAACATTTGCCTGAAAAAAGGAAACTTCATACACAGTTACAACGTTCAGAATCTCAAGCACGTACCAAAACTTGACTAGCAAGTGATAAATCCTTTAAAACAAGAAATGGATCTATTTCTCAACTCAAACCTATGTAGTTTTCACAATGATCAATTTGCCAACAGGAAAGGGGCTATGGGGAACAGAGAGAGAAGCGACAACCCGTTCATTTGCTTGGGTCAAGATAAGGAGCATCACATTACCCTCGCTCTCCTTTAGCTACTCAGAAAGCTCCCACAAAGAATAAATAGCCTGAACATAGAGGAGGAAGAAAAAGAGATGGCTGTAGTAGATAATCCAGTTCACGGCTGAGGATGTTTCCCATCTCTTACTTCCAACCCCTAAAAAACACAACTGTAAGTGGTAAATGTAACTTCAAGCGATTGTGTTAACAGTGAAGTCCCTCTTTTGCTTTCCCAGTGGCTAGAAAACCTTCTTATATCCTGGAATCAGAGAAAGAATGTCCAATTAAGCTTTAGGCAGGCTTTTTTCTCTTGCTTTTAATAAACTAAGGTAACTGTTGCCTTCTGGGAGAAGCAAACAGCACAGAGAATAACCTGAGATTCTTGTCCCAGTTTGCTGCCATCTCACCTCCGTCTGTTGCCTCTTTCGAGACCTTGCCTTTCATTTGAGCAACCTGGTCTGGTGGGAGGTGTCCCTGCCCAGGGCAGAGGGATTGGAACTCGATGGTCTTTAAGGTCCCTTCCAACTCTAACCATTCTATGATTCTATTTTGTGACTGAGCCCAAAAAGACTACCTGGTGCTGCGCAGGGTTCCCGCCATCTTTTTCTGCTCATCAGTGTTTTGTTGACGATAGGGCTCTTGCCAAATGTTACTAGCACATTCCTGTTTAAGGACTGCTTTTATCTTTCATAGGCTTCTAGAGAAGTCTTTCATTTAAATATTTCTCTTATGGCATCACCGTCAATGTTTACCGTCACCCCCTTGCTTCGAGTTATAAAAAGAGCTGAACTGGAGCCTGCAGGCAGAAAACTTCAGAATAGGGTCTATGAACAGTCCAAAAAATGTTTTTTCTCCCACCTCAAGGGCAGGCAGATCGGAATAACTGGGACACATGCAGATCTCTCTTCTGATTTAATCACTAGTGTCCATTTATGATTTATGGGAGAACAGACACTTCCAGGACACAAAGAATCTCTTCTGTTTTAGTTACAGGTTATGGCTAGAAGCTCCAGTGTTTCACCACTGAGTACAAGTGTTTCTAGACAAGAAACATTGTAGACAAGCCACTATCAGAGGGAGAGGTGCTAACTCAAACCTGGGTCAACAGCTCCCAGGCTAAAGCTTTGCCTCAGGATTTGTAGAAAATATAAAATCATGCCTCTAAATGATCCAAGTTTAAACATTGTCCCAAACTAGCTCACTTGTAAGCTCTTCTACTTAAAAAGCCAGCCTTGCACAGCAGAAGAAGGACCAGCACAACCAAAGTAGTGAACACCAAGACTTTTCTTCTCCCAAAGAAGAGCAAAGCAGGGTGAGCTGGCACGTCAGGGGACCTGTCACACACATCTGTCAGGCTGCTGCAGCAGGTCACGGAGGGACTGCGGGTGCCAGTAAGGGCTTCTGGGAAGCAATTCCCCCAGGAGATGCACTCAAGAGCTCTTTCTGCCAGGAGTGGACAGCAGCGATTCGTCCCACAGCTCTGAGGCACGACAAGGAGATCATCTAATTGAACTTGCTGGGGGGTTTTTGAGGGGGCAAAGGAGTTGTTTAATGCAAACATGAAAGCCCCTCTGTTGACTTTGACGTGTATGGATGCAGACAGCCTTTCCTCACCCTGGCTCATTTCTTTCAGGAGCAAGTAAGTGAGCAACAAAAAGCTTTGCTTTGATCACTCAAGAAACCCCAAAGCAGGGCTGTGCTCAGTGCAGCCAGCCAGGAGATTCAGGCAGGTCTGTCTCCTAGAAACTAAAAAAAACAAGTGCTCATGGCCGCCTTCTGGAGTGCTGGTTTGGTCTCTGCAGATAAAGGATGTTGCCAGGTGCCCAGGCACTCCCCATGGAGACAAAACCACAGCTCCTGGAGTTGAATTATACCTTCATGAGAACTTTTTTGTAACCTGTGTGAAAGTTTGTAAGGTCACAGCTTGCTTGCCAGTGGTACCCAAGAAAGTCAGTTTGACCGGTGGGCTAAATTTACACAAAATCCACAACTTTGAAGTGCAGCAGCGGGGCACCAAACACTGCTGCAGTTAGACTATTTGCTTCAAGCTGGACATCATCAGCACGCCATGAGATGCTTACAGCCACTTACCTTCCAAACTGAATCACTGCAAAGGCAAAACTGGACAGACACCATAGCTGAAGCACAACTTCATGGCTTCCACCACCACGGGGGCCACAAAGGCAAATCTGCTTCTGTGTAGGTGTAGAACCAGCTTTGTATGTAACCAGCAACAACCACCTCCAAACCTGACCTGCATACACAAGAATAAATCCATGTCAACGTCCTGTTCATTTCTGGAGCAAGAGAAAGTACCAATATGTAGACAAAGGCAACTTAGTAAAATTTAAATGGAAAAACCTACGTTTGTTTTCCACATATTTCCATAGAGTCTAAGCACTTTACAGTTTTCATAGACTGAACAAACTGTTGGCCCCTTGCAAACTGTGAAGATCCCAAAAGCCAGGCAGGAAATAAAGGTTCAAAGTGTAAGAAGTCCCAGCCTGAGAAAGATCAGCATTACACCCTGCTCCATCAACTATACAGTACAATTAACCCAGAAGCTGCTAGCTATGAGAAATTAACAACTGTTCCCAGTAAGTCCCCAAACCAGCAACAATGTTCTGCATGGGGGAAGAAAGGAATCACCCACCACTACCATATTCCCTTTTACTCCATCCCAAGGAGTAAGAGGTGAGGTCAGAGGGAAAGAAGTCAACGAGGAAAACAAACGTGCTGCATGAGCTGAAAGGCAATAGAGACCCCATCTTTCTACAACCCTACTACACAGCTGTTGCTTTGAACAAGTTATTCCACTCCCAACCACTGATGAGAAAGGAATCTGCAGGAAATACTTCACCAGTTGTGTCTTGCTAATTCTCAAGACTGTAGATGTGCAGCATTTGAGATCAAACACATGGTCTTTTCAAGGGAATATCCAGGCTTCCTGCCTGCAATAAAAGAGAAGAAAACAAGCCACACCAAACAAGTGAAATTTAGAAAGAAAAATAGAAAGATAACTGAAAACTGCTGTACAACTGAAAAAAATAAAAAAACCCCAATCATCCATACTAGCTGTGAGTAAATAACACCTGGGTCCTTTCTTGGACAGAAAAGAAAGTACCACTGTTAACACCGGTTATGTTTGTGATTGAAGCTTACCAACGGCACCGTTTGCATAAGCCATTGCACTAAAATAGCAGGAATGATGCTGGATTCATCACAAAAGGTCTTTGTAACAATGGTGAGGAAAAAAAAATGCTGCTTTAGCCCCTGCTTATTCAGGGAAGTAAGGATGACAAATGACAAAGTTAGACATCTGTGCCTCATACCACTCTATTACACATCATGTAACATACGTTTTATTATCCTTGTAACTGTGCAATGTAAACTAGACTCCAACAATAAACTGCTTAAATAGCAGGCACATAAATTCTCATGAAAATATCTTATTTTCCACGTACTAATGCTTAATGTCTTGCACTGCGTGTGCTGCAGCATAAAAGGAGGTCTCCATACCATTATATACAATTTGCATGCTAATAGTATAGCCACTGTTTGTACTTAATTTAAAAGCAATTATTTTATAGTAAAATTTAACAAATAAAAGATCAAAACAGTTTGTCAAGTATTTTCCTAAGAGGTAATAATGACATAGGCAAGCACTAATGCCCGCCTAGTGGTTCAACTCAGCAGGGGCCACCTGGAAGTTAAGCAGGATATGAAATCCCACCGTACTATGAGTTCAGAGACATGGATTTGAAAAAAGATGGAGCAAACACTAGATAAGCTCACTCAGAAGCCTTGTCTGAATTATACCTAACGTGGCACCACAGAAACTATGTATTTCTTTTGCTCTTAAAGTTTCAGTCCTGTACTGATAGTAAGGGGACATGCAACAGGTAGTACAGAGCTATTGGGACTTTCTCCCAAGACAACAAAGCAAATAGTTTTGCTTAACTCCAGTACCAAAAACCTTAAAAATTACAGCCAGAATACACAGTCTTGAGACAGTATTATCTACAAACAATAAAGAGGTGTTAGCCATAATTCCATTTATTTCCTGCAGTTAGGGCAGAATTACACAATCAATCCATCATATGGCTTCAGTGTAAGAATTTGAGCTTCAGCTGAGCTCAGAAAACATTTCATTTTGACATTCAAGACGGCAAAAAATGTTATTACAAGAATTTACCCGTCCACCCAAGTAATACATCTCTACACAAAAAACCAAACAACAGTTATTATAGTCACAGCAGAAACCAAGACTAAACCTTTTTTTTAAGCAATGAAAAGTCTATTTTTCTAAAGAGAAAACAAATAGATAAAAACCACAACTGAATAACAGATTTAAATTTCTGAGCAAGTTTTAAAGAGGGAAGATCATCCTTTCAAGAGCTTTCCCAGACATGCTCCAGCTGAACCTCCACTGAAGCCTCTTCTGGAGGGCAGCAGGCTCACGGACACGGCCGCAAACACAGTGAGGCTCTGCTCAGAGAGAGCTCTGGGTACCACTGAGCCCATCTTGCTCTCCTCACTCAAAGCCAACCTCCTCTCAGATGTGCACGTACGGCAGCTTCAAAACACACCAGACTAGTTATCTTCCCTATCAGTAAGCACTAAGGGACTGAGACTGTTTAGTTCTGTCACATTACAAATAGTACATAAGTATATTCCACACTTTCCAAAAGAAAATCTGCCTTTCCCTCAGCTGTTTATAATACTGCCAATTTTAACCCTTTCACACTACAAATTTTTCAACCTTTAACCTTTCAGAGGTCCAAGTGTGATCTGCTATAGAAAACCCTCAAGTGAAATAGCTCTGGCATATCCACTAATGATGTAAATCATACAGCAAGTTTGCAACTGACCTGCCCTGAATGCTTCTGCTTTTGGACTGCACTATCTTCCTGAATTCTCCCGGCTTGGCAAAGCAGTCTTATTTTTTTATTAAATATCTTTATTTATTAGCTGTATTGCCACAGAAGGCTTAGCACCGAGACAGGGATGTTTTGGTTTCCTTACTAATCCTGAAGTCTGTCAATCCAAAAACAGAGAGAAAAGAAACTTTCCCCCCCCTCCACATTTTTACTCATCATCCCACTGCAGGTCAACTGGAATGGCTCCATCAGAAGATTAGTGAGCTGTAAGACTTGTTTTTAAAATACGTCCTATTTGTGTTATCACTTAAGAACCTATTAATAATAATAATTAAAAAAAGCAGCCTCAGTAGTAGGAACAGAACAACCACTATAATTTTTTTGGAAATAAAAGATTATATAAATTTGAAAACAAAAAAAACTAATAATCTCACTGGGGATGTATATTAACGCATGTAACATTATGCATAGAGTTATGGTAAGGTTAAGCTCATTTCATAGCTCTGTTTTGGTTTTGCCTCAGTGGAAAAACCACCAAAGTGCCAGGGCCGACGAGCAGAGTAGAAGCCGAGTACATTTCTCCTCTTCCATTACAAAATAAGATTCTAATCTTCACATAATGTCCTGAAGTACAGGCCACGGCACACTTCTCAGAACATCACTTCTCAGTGGCTCTCTGCCCATAAGTATTTTTGTTATGCTGAAACCAGTGGAAGATAAACTGACAGATGAAAAAAAAAAACCTCCAAAACCCTAAATAAAATAGACCATTTGTTCAGAGCTGCTCCCACACTTGGGTATCTCACACCACGGTTTGACTGTGCTATGGTGGATAAATCTTTGGTTTATGCTCTCCCTCACACAGAGGTAATCTCTCAGACACAAAATTACACTTGAGCTTTTCAATTTGAAAAGTCAGTTACGTATTACATTTCCTCAAGAACTACCAAAATAAAGTAAGAAAAATACAACTTTTCTTGAAAACTTCCACATTTGAATGACAAGCACTTCCTGAACTAAGTAGTTAGCTTATAATACAATGCAGAAATTTTGCCTTAATCAGTTCAGAGAGAATTTCAGTTACTGAAATGGAGCTGTCTACTAAAAGTTAAAGTGGCTTGGGATTTTTCCAAACCAGGACTGCTTTTTCCTGTCTTGAGATCTAATCCTTCCTTCCAGTGCTGCTGAAGCAAACAATTTATTGTAGTGCCTCAAATACAAATTTCTTTTCAGGTAAATCAGACAGCAGCACAGGACTGACAAGCACATGTCTGAATTCCCCCATTTTTAATCCCTGCCACATCTCTGTGCTACACCAGGTTATAAATAAGGAACTAGAGACCAAGGAAACATCATTAAAACAGTAGAACCAAGGCCCACTGTGGTGAGTACGCAGAATAAAGCCTTAATTTATTTGTACTAATATTCGTACTAAAGTTTTGTCAGCATTATTTGCTCGCATTACTGGTTTCAAAGACTGGAAATTTGATTTAAACTGTTGAACAAGCTCCAACAGTATCATCTGCACTTCAATTTAAAACTTCTTCCACCACAAAGTGTACATGGACATCCAGCAAAAGAATAGTCAGTAAATTACTTCATCCAGTTCTTAATATTCTGGATATTTTTTCCCCTAAAAAAAAAAAAGTATTCTCTTTCAATAGCTTGGTTTATTTATATACTTTTGCTTGTGATTGATATACCCAGAATGTCTCATTATTTTTGGCAAGAATGGAGCCAGACTGTCCTCAGTCAATGGAGAATTACCATCCCCCTGGCGTCTCTCCAGGTATTTACTCCCATGGTAAAAAATTACCTTGACTCTCTGATTAAGAGCCTGAATAGGAAACCATAAATGGACAAGAAAAAACAAGCAGTATTTGAGGCCATTACCTGATTATCTCCAAGCAAAAACCAAAACATCTATTTATTTCCACAGCAATTACGTAAAACTGCATCCCTGCATACACAGCCTCGGGGGAACTCAAACGAGAGTAACAGACAGGAGGCCGAGCTGCTGCTCCAAAACAGAGCAGCAGGCTGGGAAACACACCTGGAACAGAAGAGCCCCAATGTTCTCACAAACCAATCCCTACCTGCCTTGCCGAGGCAGTTTAAGACAGCATTGCCACCACTGTCCCATCCCTCTACCAGCTCCACCTCTCAGAGAAGAGGCAAAATGATGGTGTGCCTACGCTTCCAGTTACCATCCAGCATTAAGTGCTTTGATAAGCAAAGAGGAGCAAGGCAAAAGTCAGGGAACAGAGGCTGGTTGGAGGGATGTTTGGCTGGTCTGTAATTGAGGCGATTTATTTCAATGTCTCCAGCAAAAAGAAGGGCAGACAGCTGAGGAGAGGGACGTGAAGTGCCTACCGTACCTGTCACTGTCAGCAGGGGCTGCTCACCAGAGCAAGAGACTGTGAAGACGAGACAACTGTTAAGGGAGAAAGGAGGGAGGGGAAGAAAAAAAAGAGTAGAGAATCAGCATAAGACTAGGGAACAGCACATAGGGGAAAGGGAAGAGGGCAAGACTGACAATAGAAGTAATCTAAGGCTGCACGGAGGAGAGACATTCCTCCCTTTGGTCTGAAAGCACAAAGGGAAATGTCATCTCGGGGAAAAAAAGAAGAAAAAAATCCCCACCACAACAAACACACCGCAAACTTATTTTCGTTTTATTGCTTTTTTTTTCTTTTAAATATTTTAGGTTAAATTTTTAAGTTCATCCAAACGTTGAGCAATCGGAGCAAACCCCAATATACAATTCGGGGGGAACTGCAAGTAATTTCCACGTATTACAAGCAAGCTCCGTGCTTTCTACCTGTTTTGCTTTTGATCGCACAGGCTCCAAAACATCAGAAGGAACCGCTCCCCTACAAATTCAGAAACATAACACACCAGCTTTCTACAGGTGGCGTTTTCCACGCGACCCAAAAGAACGGTGCCACCGCAAGCTTTTTAAAAAATATTTTAAACCAAAATAAAGTCAGAGGAATGCTCCAGACCTTCAGGCTTGCCGAAAACCGACGGGGCGGGGTTTCGAAATCACCTTTTAAAGCCTAAACAACAGGCACCTGGGGCAGCGCTACCTCAGGCTGAGGCTTTCCACACCCACCCACCCACCCACGACCTTACCATGGAGTGGGAGAGGCAGGGCCGGGCCACCCCATCCCTCCCGCCCTCGCCTCCCTCACTCCCTTCTCCACAGCGCCGTCCCCTCACCTCGCTTACCCGCACCGGGCACGTCCGTGCGCGCCGCCAGCCCCCGAAGCACCGCTCCGTCGCAGACAAAAAACGCAGCCCCCCTCCTCTCCCACCCCCATCCTCCCCAGGAATACCCTTCGCCGCCCCGGGGAGACGGGGAAGGCGGGCGGGATGAAGCCGGTGGCGAGAGGGTGACGGCCGCCCCCTCGCCCGCCCCCGCCATCCTACCTGACTAGGCGGGCGGCAACGGCCGCGCCGCGCGCTCAGCCGAGCCCAGCCGAGAGAAGCCGAGCCCAGCCGGACCCAACCGCGCCCCACCACAGCCAATGAATCAGCAGCAGCCGCGGCGCCCCGGGCGGCATGGCAGGACCACGTGACCCCGCCCGGGCCAATGGGCAGCGCCGGCGGGAGCGGCCCGGGTGCCTTGTCCTGAGGCGGGAGGGAGCGACCCGTGAGGTCTCCTCATCCCGGTGAGGGGAGCCGAGAAGGGTGGCTGGGCCCCGCCGGTTTACACACGGGTTGGCCCGAGTATCCTCCATGGGGAGCCACTAGGAGTGGGACACTAGGCAGCCAGGCCAACTCAGCTGCCAGGAGATGAAGGGCGATGCCTTAGAACTAGAAGGGTTCTGAAGGCCTCTCGCGCTGTTTCTGTCCCTACAAACCACTGCTTCGAAGAGACCTTGAAGAGTATGGGAAACGGGTCCCTCATCCTGCTGCTTGCAGTTATCAAAGCCCAGGAAATGATGGAATCACTGAGGTTTGGTAGGACCTCTGGAGACCATCTAGACCTGCTGAAGCAGGGTCAGCTAGAGCATGTTCAGGACATGAGTTGAGTCTCCACCCTTCTCCATAGGTGGACACTCCACAAGCTCTCTGGGGAACCTGTCCTGGTGTATGATCGCCCTCACTGGGAAAAAAAAAAAAACACCACCACATTTTTCTCATGTTTAATGTAAGTTCTTGTTACTTCAGTTTTCACCCATTGCCTCTTCTCCTGTCATTGGACACACCTGAGAAGAATCACTACCTTCGTTACTCCCATCATCAGTTATTTATATGCATTGGTAAGAGCACCCTGAGCTCTTCTCTAGGCTAAGCAATCAAAGCTCCCTTAGTCTCTTCTCATACGACACGTGCTCCAATCCCTTCCCCATCTTCATGGCATTTAATCGTCTTCGTGGCAATCAAGTGCTGTAATGAATGACGTGACTCCATTTTTCAATCCAGTACCAGGAAACAAGTCTCACCTATCCAAAGCCATCAGCCTGCTGCAATACCCACCCTCAAATGTTTTAGTGGGTCCTTGCTAGTGCTCTGGCACTTAAATATTTAGCTTTACCCTCTCTGTGTGGTTCATATCCATTTGTTTTCTTGTACTGGCATGCAGGTTGTGTGCAAATAAGGGCATCTGTGAAACCACTGGTTTTCATCTATTTCTTTCCAGGCAGGACTGTGAACTTGGACAGTGCTGTCTCTCTCCAGCAGCGGTCATAAAAACTATCAATACTGTGATCTTCATCTCAAAAATACATACCTGATGCTTATGCATCAGTTTGTCCTGATTATGAACAGAAAAGCAAATAAGCACAATGGCAAGTCAGGAACCTCCCACCTCCTGCTAATTCTACTGTTATTGAAAAGGCAGAATGACTCAGACTTTTGTTTGTGTTTCTTAACCTTAAAAAAATAAATCTAGCATTCAAATTCCCTCTAAAGTAGAGAGCCCTCACGTAACCAGTACCCTATTTCCACCACATCTCCTGTGCTTTGTCCTTCAAGGGAAGACGTTAGAGCTTTTATACCAAATGCAGAAGAGGCCAAACAAAAACAAACCTCAGCTGGACTAATGAAACAGAATTGTAGCATTCTTTCAAATTTCTCAATTTTGTTTCTAACGCTTATTATTAGTGAAAATGCAGAATTCATGACTATTCAGTAATAGCAACGTGGCTGAGATTGCAGCTGAAGAAAAGTAGTGTTCTTTCCTGATAAGATGTGGAACTGTGTGTGCACAAACTCCAAGTGTACATAAAGGCGCTGCACAATTTTTTTTTTTTCCATTCCCGCTGTGATTTCACTTTCTGTCTTCTCTTCATGCACATCATTAGTGTCTCTTCCACCTAATAAAGGGAATTTTTAAAAGGCAAAGGAATTGAGCTGAGGGAAGAGGAGAGGCAGTGCAGGCACTCACATTGTGGCTGACCAGAATGAGGATGGAGTTTGAGCTGCAGCAGCTGCCCTCTTATGGCTCAGCAGCTGCGGCATCCACCCAAGGTTTAATGACACACAGCTTGAGACTGCATTTACAATTAAAGCACAGATTCTGCAGTAATTCATTCCCCCAGTCCTCCTCCCTTGCCAAATCTTTAGATTCATGTATAGTTAGTGGCTGCCTGGGGTTTAGCAGCCATCTAGAAAGCAATAGCAAAGGGAAAAAAAAAAAAAACCAAAACCCTCTTCACTGTAGCTTAGTTAGAATTGACACAGAGAAAAAGCAGTCTTGAAAAGGAACATTATTACAGAGTTAAGAGCCTTGATGTTCTTCCAGATCTGCAGTGGTTTAAATGGATGGCAGCAGAGGGACTTTCCTGCACCACTTATGACAAGTAGGACTATGTTACAAGAATAAAGTTGTTCTGTTGCATCTGTGTGTTAATAAAAATAGTATAAAGAAACAAACTCTCACATACTTACCATTTTAATGTACTGCACTTTAAAAAAAACTTCTCAAGGTTGCAGATCTATGAACAGGCTAGTTGGCTTCCCAGTGCTGTTGATAGACAAATGGACTTAAAAATTCAGGGTTCAAAGTTGCCAAAAATTGATTTTGATTGTCTCTCAAACTATGTTGAAAAGAAATAATTTTACAGAGGAAAATATACTTTATGTACCTTACAACATGAAACTAAATTAAACTCTAAAACTGAAACATCCATGAAATGAGGAGTGAAGTTTTAACAGAACCCACCTGTGCAGGTTAGATGCAAATCTACGGATGCGTGTAACAGTAATAAAAAGTGGGTGAGTAATGAACTATGTTCATATCTTGTGGCCATAGCACTTTCACAAGTGATAATTTTTAAGATGGAATTAATATTAAGTTGAGGTAGCAGAAAAACTATGGGGAAATTCCACGTTGTGCAAGTGGAATAGCTTCTGGGAGGCTGCTCTTGCCCGTAGCAGCAGTAGGAGAATCCACCTTCCTCCACTGGAACATCTCTCAGTGCTCTTACGCTCAACTACTCACAATGCCCTCTTCTTTCCAGTTGGAGTTTGAAACTCTTAGTACCATTTCTGTGCTAAAAAACAAGTTGTTTCCTGGTATATTCATATGGCAGTTGTGTAATTATCATTAACATTCTTTGGATAAGGCTCACAGTCTTGAACACTCCATCCCTGGAGTGATTTATTTTTTCCTTTTGGTAACCCATTTCAATTTTTCAATAAAGATAGATGAGAACTTAGGCATTATTCCAGCATCAGCCACATGAGAGGTAAATATCACTTCTCTGCTGATCCTGAGTATTCCCCTTTTTGAGTAAGGCATGGAGCTAGCACAACTGCTTCATAACAGCGCTTACATCCTTTACTGACAGTTTTGGCCTTTAAAACTTCTTCAGCATTGCAAATTTCCAGCATATACTTTTCTTTCTTTATGTGTGACCTTCAGTCTGTGTTCCTCTCTCTACGGACTGAATGTTCTGAAGTATCTTTTGATAATAAAAATAAATAAATACACAAGTAAGCTCATTCCTATGCCACTGTTAGCTCTTTAAAAACTGAACCAGCAGTGACCTCATCTATATATGTCCTTATTGACATTTTAATGTGATTCCTTTTCTTATCTGAACACAGTGCGGATATTTTTATATAACTTGCAGTCACTTTTATGAGCCAAACTTGTAATCTAATTTTAAAACTGTTAACCGATTGATTAACTAACTGATTGTTAGATATGCCCTAATTCCCTTAAAAAGCCTAAGTGATCCTTAGGCTTCGAAAGAACCTGTGCTGCTTTTTACTGTCAGTGGTTAAAATAAACAGCTTGCTCTGACAGCCAGCAAATACCAGTAATCAGGTTGTTGGATAATTGTCTAACCCCCCCCAACACTTGCAGTTACCTCTCAGTCAATTTTAACTTCCGAAAAGAAAGAATAATATGCCACAAAAACTTGCAAAGATTAATCAATTAATCTAGGATTAATTACTAGATTAATCCTGTGCCAATTTTTATGCTTTTTTGCCCACCTGTGCCAAGGTACCTAGGCTGTGCCTATACAGACCCTCTCCTCTAGTCCTTTGGATAGTGAGTTCCCTTTTTCTTGGTATTTTGATCACAGAATAAAATCTTTTCGGCTATCCTTACAGTGTCTCACCCTAATCTATGTAGCATGTTTTCTTGTTCCTGGAACTGCTCCTGTTTCTGGGAGGAGTAGAGGGGAAAAGAAACCCTCAGAGGTCTCCAATTCATTCTTGTACGCAGGGGAAGGAGAGAGGAGAGTCTTCACTTCAATAAATTCTGGGTATTGTTTTCAAAGTATCATGTTGGATACGAAGAAGCTTTATTCCAGCAAAACTACTCATGAGTCACAGGTATTACGTGCTAGTTTATCTTGCAGATTATGATTCTGTCATACTTCAGCAAAATCACCTGCGGTGGCTGCCGAGCCCAGCCATCGGTGATTAACGACACAGAAACATGCTCTGTGCCACCAAACTTTGATAAGCTGCAGCAGGAACTTCCAAAGGACTTATCAGAACCCCGTGCTCACCCTCTGTGGTCGATAAGCACAGCAACTGGTGGAAATGACGAGTATGCCTGACTTAAGGCAATACCTCTTCCACGTTACGTATACTGTGCTTTGCAGACTGAGAACCAGCCCAACCCAACTTGCTTTTATTGGGTGTTTTCTGCTGTGTTGGGCAGAGGAGCAGTTCTGCAGTGGAAGCTGAGGCTGTTGCGTCTTTCCAGGGACTCTTGGGAAGTCCAGCACGTCAGGCTGTGCTCACAGACCCCTGCACTGAAATTCAGGTATCCCCGAAGGTGTCTGCAAGGAACTGGCTGCGCTAAAGCTGGAGGGAAAGGAAATCTTTCCACTGGAAGTGCCCCCAGAGTTCCTGGCAAGGGCAGCTCTCTCCCTGTGGCTCTTCTGTTCTCTTTTCATGGATCAATACCCTTCACTTCGATGGGACAACCTGCCTAGCGTATTAACATTGGCACCCCTTGCAGGAATTGGCACAGACGTTTAGGTTGTCACAGGCTTTGCTTCACCCACTGCCCAGCTCAGGCCGTGTTGTCTCTCTTGTAGCTCAAGTCATAGCTCAGGTGGACCTGAGAATGGTGCATTCTCTCCTGGGTGGATAAATGGGCATACGCTCAGACAGGTGGAGACTGCAAAGGCAGGACATAGAAGAGTAGACATGGTGCTTAGGGACATGGATTAGCGGTGGTTTTAGCAGTGTTAAGTTGATGGACTCAATGATCTTAAAGGTCCCTTCCAACCCAGACAACTCTTTGGTTCTATGACATGAAAATAATTCCTCGTTCCCTTAGACGTAAGAGAGATGACATTCAGATATTCATTCACTGGTCCCACACAAAGGCTGTCATCTTATGCTCAACCCTTAGAGCAGGTTGTGAAGTTCCAGTTTAGTCTAGAATTTTTAGTGTTTTCCTTCCCGCTGCTCCTCCTTAGTAGAGGAGAGCACATAACCTGCAGCAGGTGTCACTCCCTGCCAGAAAGGTGTTTGCTCTTAGAAGATAAACAATTGCTTGTTCACTGCTGTAGAGAGGATATTGATCAACCAGGGCTGCATCTCTTGAGAAACGGTGTCACTGAACCACCACGCAACTCACCATAAAAAATTATTACAATACTTTTATTACATTTGCTGCAAGAGACAATTTCTTCTCTTAGCTAAACCAATGTAATCCGACAGGCAAACTAACATCCACACAGCCCTTCTTCTGGTCTGAAGGAGAAGCTACACCCTCAAAGCTAAGTACAATTTGAATGGTATTTTAATTTGATTTACGTTCATCTATTAAGTGGTTTGAAAGAAGAGGTGGCTGATACCTGCAAAGCAGAGATGGATACCAGAAAGACACAAGGCTGTAAGGTTGATAGCTCAAAAAAAAGAGATAGAAGTAGTTCTACAGAGTAGAACTGTAAGGGGTAAACCAAGGGTGGGAAGCAGACAGAAGAAGTATAAACCACAAAACCAGTTTTGTTTTCAGTATGCAGGACCATTAATACTCGGCAGACTCTCTGGTTAAGGTAAATACCTTGAGGGTCATGAGAGGGATGAAAGGAACACTTCTCTGAAAATGCTGACATTATGACAATAAGGAGATGTTTGTTCTGTGCTGATTGCACGGTGGCAATTTCGTGGCACTACAGACACTAAAGAGTCAATGAATGATAACCTTCATTTGAGAAGGATGTTCCTCTAGAGTAACACATCACATTTTTGGGAAGCCCCTTAAATACAGCTAACTATATTACAAAACCAAACCCTGTTATGATACATGCACAGTTGTCACATAGCACCAATACTGGTGGCTGTCTGGAAGAAATCATGCAGCTAAGAGTGAATCACCATCTAGACTGAGATAAAAGCTCCTTGGTGGGAAGGAATTGCCTCCTTCCCTCAAGGCAATCAATAGAAACTCCTAAAATTTTAACAGTTCCCATTTCTGTTAGGCACTTAAAATGCCAAACATAACTTTCGAGCTCATCTCTCATTTAACCTCCAATGAGAATTTTGCTCTTTAATGGGTTTGATGTTTTAAAAAATTCATTTTCGATCCTCCGTTGGTATAAGACCACAACTCACTGAAGCCTGCAGGTAACATACTGGCGTTTAGCCACCTTCAGCCGTGGAAAGTTTCCTTTGATAAAACTAGATAGACTTCCACTACGATCTGTGTTTTTTAGCCTCTAATCTTTGTGAGTCATGTTTCTTCAAAGAAATAATGTTTCTGCTTGGTCTAGGATAGGGCTCAGAAATAGCCATTAATATTTAAGCGAGTGCTATTTGAATAGCAAAGTACCTTTCATCTGGAGGCCTCGGACTTTTGGCCAGCTTCAAGTCTTGACTCTTGAGTTCCACAGGGTACATTGAAGCTGCCGACTGTCTCAGGGAGAAGACCGCACGCTGTTTTATCTTCTGCGTGATGGGAACTGAAGTGCTCCAGGGACCAAACAATCTCAGCAGATGGAGGAGGAGGAGGAGGATCGATAGAGGAATCCTGCCAGCCAGCACCAGGATGGGAGGTCAGAACTCTTTACCAGCGAGGAACATTCATTCCTGCCTCCACTGGATGAGGCTGCCCCCGTCACAGAGGGCTTGCGAGTCAATCGAAAAGGCTGAACTTGCTCCCTGCAGGCCTTTCTTCACTGAGGGCCTGGCGCTCGGATCAGCCAACAGTTCAAAGATTATTTCACAGCATAGAAAAGGTTTGCTCTGCAGCACTGAAAGCCTCAATAGGTAGCATTCAGCCTTGCTTCAAAGAAAGTCTCTCATGTCAGAGGCTATGCAAGTATGGAATTTGTAAGATCTGTACTCAATAAAGAGGTTTTAGTCTTTCTTTGGTAGGGAAAAGGTGAATATCAGCTACATTTAAACTGTCAAATATTAAAAGGCCCTCCAGTGACAATAGGCCAGATACACTGGTTCTCGTCCTAGGCTGCTCTTTGAAAAGGGAGTGAAGTTCAAACAGCTCAATAATATAAATAATTGGCAGCATTATGGAATCATACTATGCACCTTGTAACAAAAAACTAACAGACCTTATCTGTATTCATCAAAAGAAAAAGAGATTTTCGTATTTAAAAGAACATAACGGTCATAAATTGGCATCAGCTTGACAGAGACATAACTGTGAAACAATTCACAGTGCTGGTTTTATGATTAGTGTGGGTGGAAGCGATATGCCTGAAGCCTCCTCATGAGAGACATAATTAATGCTGAGGTGCTTCTTTCCAGCAAGAGCTGATTATTAACTTCTCGCCAGTTTTACATATCTTCAAGAAGAACAGTTTTTGGATTACATGTGAGGGAATGAAAACAAAACTGATAATATCCCTGCATCTTTCTTAGAACTCAGGTTCCTGGTAAGCAACTTATCATCTTTTAATAACTCTATTATGACAATGAAAAAGGACTGATGTCCTTGTAGAGTTCAACATCCAGAAAAAAAAGGCTTGACAGAAAAGAAAAGAGAGCTAAGGAACTCCAGATGAAGTTGAAGAACTTCAGTTCTTCATTTTATTTTTTTTTTATTTTAACATAGCTCTTGGCAGTAGCTCCAGATATTGACTTTTCATGGCAGGAAACACAGCACAAGACCATATAATGGAGCTGGCCCTGTCCTGAAGCATGGAGAGGCTAAATGGCAGAGGGGTCACCTTATACCAAGGCTGCCAAAGAGAGAATCGAGAAGCCCAAAGTAGAGAAATACAGTCACACTTTTGTGTCCAGGGATAAACACCCTGGGTATCAATCCCAAGGGAGCAGCATAAAAATGCTGTAGAAAGTCTGTTCCCAACTCTTACCTTGTGAGTATGATGAAATCCTCCATCGTTAGCAGTGAGAAAGGAAACTCTGGTGAGTTGCTGATGGGTGTAACCTGTCCCTCTGCTACACCGATTGCTTTCAGCTGGTATCAAATATTCCTGTGACTTTCCAGGAGAAAAATCAAACATATTCAATAACATAAATCAGCACAATATATTTAAACTTCATTTTCTTACTGTCTTTACAGAAGCAAGAAGGGCACAAAAGCAAGGTATGTTGGGAGAACATAAGCCTGACTGCCTCAAACCTGACATCACCGGCATTTACCGAGCCTGAAGCATAGCCTCAAGCTTACTTTAGAGTCTCTTTGGACTATGAAAGCTTTGGTTAGGGTTAGCCTGCCAAATGCTCGCTTGGAATGTCAATGCCAACCTGTGGATTAGCCTTAGTAGACATCTAAGCACCACCCCACCACTCGCTCACTTCCCCACAGTGGGATGGGGGAGAGAACTGGAAGGGTAAATTTGAGAAAACTCCTGGGCTGAGATAAAGACAGTTTCACAGGAGAAACAAAAGCTGCATATACAAGGTGAGGCAAGATAAGGAATTAAATTGCTACTTCCCATCAGCAGGCCAACCTTCAGCCTTTTCCTGGAAAGCAGGTGTCCATCACAGGCAACAGCTACTTGGGAAGACAGACACCGTAATTGTGAACGTTTTCACCTTCAGCCTTCCTTCCTTAGCTTTTTGTTGCTGAGCATGACATCACATGAGATGGAACATCCCCTCTGGTCAGTTGGGGTCAGCTGGAAGTGTGTAGATATGACTTAAGTGAGTAGATCACAGGCAGTCTGTGGGATAACGTGTCTATCAGCAAGAAGATATAGAGGAAGCTCCATGTGCTGTTTTGCAAGAGCAGAGACTTTTCATGGTTCTCAAGATGCCTCCAGACATCATCTGTGTTCACCCAGTTACAGAATCCACAGGGAAGAATTTATGTATGTCCTGAAAACTATTCATAAGCAAAAGGCTGGACAACTGCCAAGAAAGATGGAGAAAAGATTGCTGAAGCTGGGAAGTACAATGCGTGTTAATATTAACTAGTAGGAGAGCGAAGAGAGCAAGTGAGTCAGACAATAAACAAGCCATAGGTGGAGCCCTAAATAAATTCAATCAGACAGTAAAAATCATGACAGATTTTGAAGAAGAGAAGAGTGAAAGGAAAACGCCGAGAGGCTGGAAATGAAATAAAGGCGCAGAGAGAGCGCGACGGATTAAAATTGCCTTAATTTAAAAATGAAACCATAGGGGGGAAATTTATCTTTGGACTGGGGACATAAGATAAAGACCTCTCTGCCCTCCTTCATTCAGCATGCCATTTGGGCAAATCAGATTCAAACCATAGGAGAAAACTATTTGTAGCCGTGCTATTTGAGCCTGATGCTAAGCTTTTGTGTGGCACCTTCCCACCGCCACAGGGCTGGAGCAGATGCTGTGAAGCTAAGGCACAGATTTGAAGCATCTTGCCCAAGCACTCCATGGCCAAGCCAGGAGCCAAAACCAGCCAGTACCTGAGACCTCCTGTATGACTCTGGCCTATGTACTGGAATAACTAGACTGATCATCCCAAAGCAGCTAGGACTAGAAGAAGACCAGGGATTTGTATGTCAGTGTTTTCAGCTGCAGATAGGACTCAGACTCACATACATGAGCCTAGATGTCATGCCCATTTTTTTTTTTCAGAAGCTCTGTGATTTTCACCAAAGTCAGCTGCTTAATGTTTGCACTGGGAGGACCCATCCTACAAGAGTTGATTGGCTTCATTGGCTTTGAAGATCTGCTATATACATTCCAAGGATTACTACACCACCCAATGCTGTGAAGAATGTCGTTAGGTGTGGAATGAGTTACCTACCTCTGGGAGATGAAAACATTGCAGTCGTGCTGCTGTGGCTCTGTGTTAGCAATAATGAGCCTTCGTAAGAGACGTGGCTAATGAGTTGGCTTCAGTACCATGCAGACACAGCTTTGGGGATATAAACTAGCGTTCTGTGAACTTCCCAGTTCAGCTGGTGCCAGCTGAAATATGCTTATTATGGGCAGCAGAGGCATGGTGATGGAGGGCTTCTAACATTGCTAGCTTCTTTTTTCTCTCTACTTGTTTCAAAAGGCATGTACAACCCAGGCTTCGGAAACCCCCCCCAGCTTGAGTTGAAGTGAAAACTGTCATTTCAATGCAGTAACATTGAGTTGTTAAGGGTTAAGCCTGGTAGGCAGCTAAGAACTACACAACTGCTCCACTTGCTTCCACCTCCACCCCCGGTGGGGCAGGGGAAGAGGAGAGGAAGAGTAAAAGCAAGAAAAGTCCATTCCAGCCAGACAGAGTACACCAGGAGAGATGAATGTTACTTTGAGGCACCTGTGTCAGAAAGATGCTCTTTAACATAGGTCTTCCAGAAGAGCTTCCATGCCAGGCCTGTTCTGCTCACCGTGCTCCATACTCTGTTCCCCATTGGGGAAGAACAGAAGACAGCAACAAAATTCTGAAGTAAATGTAAATGTAAAACTTATTTTTTGAAGCATAGAGTTATCTACGTTTCTGAAACAGCAAGCACTAATAGTTCTGTATTCTGGACGGGGTTCAATCTAAATCCCACATTTAAGCAAGTCGTTGAGCAGTTGATCTCGGTTTGCCCCAGAGGGAAAGAGTTGGGAAAGATGGGATTTACTGCCTACTGGAAACGGGTCTGTCTGCGATTAGGTGAAACATGCTCTGCAGGCACCCTTTCCCATCCTTCTCCAGACTTGGCTGCTGGCTAGTTAAGGAAGATGAATCATCCCTCTCACCTTTGTGTCACCCCCAGCTACAGAGAAAGACAGAACACCCTTCTGTTCATTGAGGGTTTTGTTTGGAAACAGCACAACAGCTTGCCATTACTGACAAAACAGATGTGTGGGGTGGGAGAAATTGCATTTCCTACAACATCCTTAATGATGAGGATTGTCCCGGTTTTGGGGCCCTCGTAGTCAGAAGGTGAATGGAGAAGTCGGGCTCCCACACCATGAGATAGGGAGCAGATTACATTGCTATGCAACTGATGAAGAAGTGTTTGAGTTCAAACCTTACCCTCCCTGAAGGGGAGAATGATATTAGATTTACTTCTAGGTGAGTTGTTTTGTTTTTTTTTCCCCTGCTGTTGGGGATGTCGTAACACTTTAAAAGGAAGGGGATATGTTGTACAGCTTACAACTTTCCCATCCCAAAGGGAGGGAAAATTTTGCTTAAGGCGTGATGTATCGACTAAAGAGCTGCAGTTCTGTTTAATTTTTGCTTTACTGCAGCAAAAGCATCTTTTTCTGCCTATCCATCAATGCCAAATTTAACTCACGAATATTTCAATCTGCCAGTTTGGGCTTTTCAGCACGTAGATTCATGCACAAAGGTTTTCTACCCAATTTAACAGCAAATAGCATTTGTCCGCTCGTCTGCTTGACGAATATGATCATTTATCAACCAGGTTAATGGACAGTGGGCACTGCCTAACGTAATGGCAGATTTAAAAGTGTTAGCTGTTAGAAATAACTACAGGATACAAGTGACAGTAAATAGGAAACGTCTTGAAGACATCAAAACCAAGTGATGAAAAAAGCTTGTGTGTGTCCTGGCGTTCAGTAATCAGCCTTTTCTTGCCCACATCCCATCTCCTTGTCCAGGCCCGTCTGTTCTGTTCTTACCCTTTTCACCCTGATAAAGGTTGTTAAAATTACAGCTGGGAGGGGAACATGGAAATCAGAAGGGATAGCAGTGAGCTCCAGGAAAAATCTGAGGGTTGAAGATCTACCCCAAACTAAGGTTTGCCTTGTCCCTGAAGGCTCTCTGGGAACCAGACTTCCAGAACAGTTAGCTCCAGGTCAGCAGGACTCAGTAAAGACGTTTTCAGTTGTCCACGCTACGGAAAAACTTTGGAAATGGTCACTTTGGAAAAAATGTCTTGTCTTGAAAGAGGACAAAAAAAAAGAATTAGCCAAAATGAAACTTCTTGCAGATGTCACTCTTCAGCAGAGTCTGCTTTACGAGAGTATCATGCTGCGTAGCAGATAAAAAATAACAATTTAAATATAAATATCGAGCTGGTGTTTCTTGACCAGAACTAATGGTCAAGGAGCAGACCAGCCAAGGAATTTTATTTACCAGATGATGCAGGAAGTGACTTGCAAGAAGAGCGAAGATGGCTGTGTAGCGTTTGTGGTAATTCCTCAGGGGTAGGTTGGAGAAGCCAAGAGGGGCAGAAACACAGCCTTGACACGTTTGCCCCATTACATACCTTTCTGAGAGTGAGATGTAGAGTAGTTGGAATAAATATAAGGCAGTTTTCTAGCAGGTGGAGCCACAGAGCAGAATAAAGATGTTTGGATCTTGGATCTTTGGACACGGAGGCCAACGCCCAGCGTTAGGCAGGTGGGACGGACAAGATGCTCACCTCAGATTTCCCAGCCCTTTGAGCAGATTGGAGTTTCTCGACAGCAGCAATAAAACAAAATATCCAAGAATAGGTTTGAAGGGAAGATGGAACATATGGCAGAAACAAATCTTCCATCTCTCAGCCCAAACACCCTTTACCAGCTGCTGTGGCCCCAGACCACCTGCTGCCACGGCTCCAGCAGAACCTGGGCTTCTGTCATCTTGGAGCACCAGCAGAGAGACTCTGCTTTAGAAGATGGTGTCCACAGAGCCCACTTTCTGCAAACACCATATATATATATGTATATATTCAGATCCCTGCGCTTACTTGCAACAGAGGCTGGAAAAAAAGACCCTGCACCCACCTCTCCCAAGGGTTCACCCAAACTCCTTGCAATGCTCCTTGGGATGAGAGAAGTCACTTCCCACCAAAGAACTCAATTTGCTTTAAGAAGTCTTCACCTCCTAAATAATGGCAACACTTATATTCATTAGTTCCTTTTCTTCCACGAGATAAAGGACTTAAGTGATCCCATCCTAGCAGTGTCTGCAGTAGTTATACCTCTGCAATACAGAGGAGATGGTTTTTATTAAAAACCAGTCTTAAGGATGGTTTTCAACAGCAACCTCGACTTGAAAAAACCCACCATCCTTACAAAAGAAGCAGGGGAGATCTGAAACAAATGAGCAATTTGATTAAATTCTGGCATGGCAAATATATTTTTGATCTCAGAAACTGAAGGAAAAACGAAGGCAGGGATTTACACCTCGGCATCACTCCCTGATTTCTGCCAGCATCACAGAATTTCCCGCTGGTTTCATTTTCTTTCTCCAACACCTCTCACAGCATCACATTCCCGTCTCTAAACACCCTTGTGAACACGTCAGCTAAATAACACCCCGCCGGTCAAAACATTTACATTTAGCTCAGCTCTTTTCTTTGGTTATTTAGCTTGACTTTTTTTTTTTTTTCCGAGCAGTGCTCTGAGGCACTCTCAAATTGAGGGTTGTGTCAAGTTCATGTTTTTCTCAACACTTATATCTCTCTATGATACTGCCATTCCTTTCCTTCCTTCTCTCAGCCTGAGAGATGGATTTATCCTGCCCAAGGCACATGCTCACCTGTCAAGTGGGACACATTAGGAGATACTCCCAGAGAACCCCATGCATGAACAGATATTCCCTTGGTAACCCCATGCATGAAGAGAGAACCCCATATCTCTGGCTCTTGGTCTGTCTCCTTTTTTTCTAGCGTTCAGGTTGTCTGAGCATCCCAATATACCACTCACATTGCTGAGTTTGAATTAGATTAACTCTTAATAAAAAAAAAAACCTCTTTCACAAACGTGAATATAAGAAGTTCCATCTAAACACGAGGAGGAACTTCTTTGCTGTAAGGGTGGCAGAGGCTGCCCAGAGAGGTGGTGGAGTCTCCTTCTGGAGACATTCCAAACCCACCTGGACACATTCCTGTGGGACCTGCTCTGGGTGACCCTGCTCTGGCAGGGGGATGGACTGGATGATCTCCAGAGGTCCCTTCCCACCCCAGATCCTTCTGTGATTCTGTAATAGCTCTACCAAGAGGGTATCCCATTGCATTAAAAAAAAAATGCATATAATCATTATTTACTGAGTAAAAATTCAATTTCTTTGGGCTTCACTGGGCACACCCTAAAAGGATATAAATTGTGGATTTGCCCAACATTCACAGTCCCTTGAGTACATCAAATTTATTTGCAAACAGTGCCGCGATACCGGTCTGCTCGAAAGAGGAAATAAAAGCAAACCTGATTTCCCAGAGGAAGCTGGCTGGGCTGCCAGAACCGCTCCATGCCCGTGGTGATACAGCTGTGCCCAGAATACAGACAAAAACCGTGTTCTGGGTGACTTTGTGTAGGATTTCGCCCACCTGGGACATCCTCTGGTCTCCTCAGTATCCTGGCTTATTAAACATGACATTCTGTTGTTGGCTTTATCCCCAGTGAGGAGAATCTGAACTACGGGTTGTTCCAAACTACCTGTGGCACGTTCCAGCTACTTTCTCCCTTACGCCGAACGACGCTTCCATTGCCGTGGTAACCATCCGGTTGCTACAGGATTAAGGTAGCAAATCACTTTTTGGCGATTATTTCTTAATTTCCTCCAATCTAAGGGAACTCTTGCTTATGCTGCTGTATCTACATCTGTTCTGGGGAGCATGGAAATCCACTAACTACTGAACGTCTGCACGGCTATGCCTCCAACGGGGAAAAAACTCAACCCTGCAGCTGGCAAGGAACCCACATCCCGTGCTGTCAGAGGGATCTCTGCCATACGCAGAGGTGAGGCCACATGAATTTTCCAGGTTCAAGGCACAAACTTGGTTTCAAGGTCAGACTAGAGAAACTAATACTGAGAATCAAAGCCAGACACCTTAAAAAAAAAAAAAAGGTCTAGTCAGGACACCCCAGTGTCTTGCTCTGATAGCCCACTTGGCTTTCTAATAGATTAAACTCCTTTCATAGGATCCAAGCTGGCCATCAGTCTCCATTTACAGCTTCAAGTTCAACGACATTATGGTTGGACTGGATGATCTCTCAAAGGTCCCTTCCAACCGTGAAGATTCTGTGATTCTGTGACACCCCGAAGCCAACCAACGCAGCACAGACAAAAGCAGGACCATGAAATTTGCTGTCCGGTTTTGCTGGAGGCCACGTTGGGATAGCAAAGTAGAGTTCAGCGTAAGTTCTCTCAGTGGTAACTGATGGTGAAGCTGAAACAGGTGTCTTTGTGGTACTACTAGTCAATAAAATAAAAAAAGGTCAATAACTGGTGAAAATGTATTTCAAGCAGTTCCATTATTTTTAATCATCCTTAGATTGCAGTATACAAATTCCATTAATTTCTCTGCTGCCTTGAAGTATGGACAAAATTAGAATTTCTAATTGCAAAATAAGCAATTACGCACAGGATTTATGGGCTTTCTTCACTTCTGACAAAGGAAGAAAAGGGAAAGGAGCCTCACTCGATTTCTCCTTTGTGTAACTTTGAAGTAGTCACAGTAATAATCAGAAGAGACTACATAAAAGAGCAGCCTCTACTTACAAGTCATGTTGCCAGATCTTTGTTAGTTATGAATGTTTAAGAAATTATTTTCCAATGCAATTACGTTCTGGGCTAGGAAAAACTCTTCAGTAGCCATAGATAATACTGACACATTGTATAACAAAATTATTCTCATTTTACTAAGAGACTGCAAGGGAATGCTACATGGCTTTGTGTTCACCAAGAGAAGACCTTGTAACGAGGATGTAACTTACCAAGGGAGAGACCAGCAAAGGATATGGGGTTGGAAGGTACCTGTGGAGATCATCTAGTCCAACCCCCCTCCCAGAGCAGGGTCACTGGGAGCAGGTCCCACAGGAACGTGTCCAGGTGGGTTTGGAATGTCTCCAGAGAAGGAGACTCCACCACCTCTCTGGGC
>JAOTQQ010000023.1:82270431-82289362 GCA_026546715.1 Gallinago undulata
ATCTGAACCTCCCCTGAAGCAATTTGAGGCCATTTCGTCTTGTCCTATCGCTTGCGACTTGGGAGAAGACACCGACCTCCCCCGACTACACCCTCCTTTCAGGGAGTTGGAGAGAACAAGAAGGTCTCCTCTCAGCCTCTTTTTCTCCAGGCTGAACACCCCCAGCTCCCTCAGCTGCTCCTCACAAAACTTGTGCTCCAGACCCTTCACCAACTACGTTGCCCCTCTCTAGACCCACTCTCCAGCACCTCAATGTCATTTTTGTGCTAAGGTACCCAAAACTGGACACAGGACTCAAGGTGGGGCCTCAGCAGTGCCCAGTACAGGAAAATCTTGTAATTCTCCCTTTCATAAAGGACACTTACCTTCTGCTTAGTATATATGACAACAGTGATCAAACTCTCTGTTTGGAACCAGTCATAACTGCAAAACAAACAATACAGTAAGGAAAAAAATATATGTGCTTTCTTTGGGCATACCAAAATATATTTAACTGGCAGTTTTCAAGCAGAGTTTCTTTCACGAATTTACAAGCCAAATACATTATTTACTATTTTTTGAAGAGGTATGTCTAGAGGCACTAATTTTGAAAAGACTTAATAGCCTAATTATGCATCTTAACGACTTCTTTGGACTTCTGGACCACAAAAGGCAGAAAGGGAGGTTGCTCCCTCCAGCAGACATTCCTGACAGCCAACATATTCTAGGCTGCACACCTTCCACTCACGCACCAGAACACACCAGACACACACAGAAAAGATAAATTTTTACCTTGGTGTTAAATCTTTACCAGAAGCACCCAGCACTTTCTTCTCAGGAACCATACCTACAAAGAACAGACACTCATTAAAACACTTGCTGTGATGCTCACTTAATAGAAATCATAATCAGAGATGTTTCAATATTAAAAAAAAAAAAAGAGCAATGTTTTAAATACACTTCCATGATATTTAGTGGCTTTATTTGCACAGGCAGTCAGAAGTACCCATGTACTTCAAAAAATTAGGACTTCCTCTTGGAGAGCAGCTTCCCAGAACACAAAGTTCTAGTTCAGAAATAAAAATTTCCATATAGCACAGAACCTGTGTGTGCAACCCTTCTGGTACCTGTAGCTTGGTCACAGTTTCATCTTGTGCTTTCACGCTTTGAGAGTGAGGTATGGAAAAAAAAGTTTATTTGACTGGATTTCCTTTTAATAGAACTATTTTATACAATTCGGATGAACATAATTCAATTTGGGACGTGTGGTCTAACCTAATCCACGAGTAAAATTTCACGTCAAAGATGTCAGCCTTAATCTCTCTGCTTGGCACTTTGCTAGGAACTTTCACAGAATTCAGCTACTCACTTTAGTTACTAAACAAAATTAAACAGTCCGAAAAAGCCTTTGCTGGGAGGCAACCCTTGGCCAGTCCTTGAAAACATCAACTCTGCTCATCTCTGGCCTAATGGAAACTAAACACATTTGGCAAAAAACTTGAGCAGAGATGACAGATAAAAGCAACTACAACCCTTCATCAATTTTAAACAAAGAAATTACACAGAATCACAAGGGAGGAAGCTGCACAGACTGAAATATAGTACGATTTGTAACACCACACCAACAGAAGGAGCTTTTCTGGACAACAATTAGGCAGAGGTCTAAGATAAGAGCTGGAAAGCGCTGGTTTCGAGACCATTCAAAGGCAAACCTTGCAATCCTGAAATGGCTATGCATAAAATAATTAACATAGGAATTCTCAATTACTGAGATGATTATCTTGTAAATGCCTGTAACTTTTGTAGTTTGACTACAAGCTTAAACACAGTAATTGAGTGGCTCCACCGTGTGGGAAGGAGATTGAAACAAAAAGAGCCACTCTGACCTAATCCAATCTGTCAAAACTATTTGATCATCCAGATGGGGGAATTAACCCAAAGCAATCAAAACTGACTGGAATTACTTATTCTTTAATCCTTAACTAGCCCTAACCATCTGCAGCTGCCAAGGAAACTAAATGGCAGAGCTGTCAGATCATCGCAAAAGAAAACCAATCACCTAATAATAAAAAACTTTTTAAGGGCTGAGGCTTTCTTGAGGACATAGATCATATGCTTAGGTTGGCCTCCATGGATATTCGTGGTCATACACATTTTTTCAGGGCAACAGATAATCACAATAAAAATAACAATAATCACAATAAAAAAAATAGCATTCTGGTAAACCAAGTTATTTATGAACTATTCAGAAATACTGCAAGATGCTATGTGAAAACAAGAAGACACATTGCAATAAAAAAGACAATGATTCAGGTGATCAATGAACCAATTAAGGCAAGTGCCCTACTGGTCATGGTGGTCATTAATAAAGAAAAGCTGGTGGAAAAGCCAAAGGCTGTTGGGAGGCATGAAAGGAAGGAGTTTAAGGTCACCAGGATGAATGGCAGAATTACAACTGCATCTCACAGGAGCAAACTTCAGCCTTCTGGTGGTGAAGACCAATTTTATCCTGGGGAAGAGCAAAGCAAGCTCCTGGGGAATGATTCTTCCTCTCTGGTAAGCCCAAGACTGACCGCATCCAGAGTGCCATGTCCAGCTTCAGCTCCCCAGTGCAGGACAGACATGGATATACCTAGCTTAGGAGCAATCTGATCTAATATGGAAGTTCACGCTGCTTTGAGGGGGAGATTGGACCAAACAAGCTCCAGACGTTTCTTCCAATTTAAACTACTTTAGGATGTTCTGAAAGTTTTCTCTACCCATTGTTTTCTTTGCTCTTAGAAGGTCCAGAACAAGCTCCACCCATATTTGTAAATTCCAGATATTACTAAGAAAAATAGGAACACTTATATTACTTAATAAATAAATTCTAAATTACTAAATACATTACTAAAGAACTCCAGCTGGTTGAACCTCATGATTTCATTTTCAGTACTTGAAACTCTAGCTCACTCTCCTCCCATCACCCTTTTCCACAGCGTTTTTTCCAGGTCTGATGAGCACATACTCGTGCACCAGCTTGTTTTCAGATGGCACAACTGCCCAAAATAATTTTTTTGATACTATATTACAAAAATCATCATCATTCAGATTTAACTGCCCCTAACGTTCCATACAATTGATGTTCACAAAAATCAAGGATACATTTAAGTTGAATGATCTGAGCACACTCTAAATACAATTATTATTTACACATTTCAGATCGATAAGACAAAAATGCCTTCACTAGTGTCAACAACTTCCAAAACCATCAGAGCCCATGCCACAGGCTTCTCTTTCCCACTTTCAGAGAGTGGTGCTTATTTCTACACTCATTCTGACAAATTTATAAGAGCAGAAGGTAAACTCAGGAACTGACCTCTCCTATTTTGGAAAAAGTCTTGCCAAACAGGTAAACTGAGTACAACAACCAAATGTCAGTATTTTGGAAATTTCATTGGCAACTACCATCAGAACCATTTCCTGTGTCTCCTGAGAAATCACATAACCTGGACAACAAAAGTTATTGCTAGGAGCAGGGGGGGAAGCAAGTCAGAAGAGAGAATATCACTTATTTCCTCTTTACCTAGATCCACTGTGAATATAAAAGATGCATAGAAAAGCTAGACGAGCACAAAAACTAAGCAATTCATAAACCACAATAACCAAGAGCAGAAGAACATTGAAATAGATGCTAAAATTAGTCTTCTACTTGAATACAAAATATTTATCATGTATTTAATTACTACTAGCTGCCAGTGGTGTCATTCTTATAAAGCAGAGGTTTGTTTTCTAATTTCTCCAGAAATTTTGTTTTGTCAAAACAAAATTAGCAGGTTCCAGCAACTTGTTTGTTGCTGAGGAAAAAAAACAGGCAAGTCAGGCAGCAGACCCTGTCAAAGTATACCTGAACATCTTATAAGGATATAGAGCAAAACAGGAACAAATAAAATCAGTCTTGCTTGCTTTTATGTAATGTACGTTTAACTTTTTATGTAGCTGAATACTTGTGCATACTAAAAGGTAAACTGCCTTTTAGAAGTCAAATACAATGTTCACAGAACACAAAGGGAGGATAAGGAAGACAGTATGAGGGGAAAAAAGGAAACAAATAGGAACTCAAATTCACCAGAGAAATCATAACCAAGTTATCTTCCCCACATTGTTGCCTGAACTTGCTGGGACACCACCTTGAGAACTTCTCTGGCTTCATCTTAAGACACATTCAGGTTCCCACTCTTTCTGCCACTCCAAGATTTGACTACTCTTGAGTCCTTTTCCAAAGTTTCAGCCTAGACTGTTTCATGACCAATTTGCACCTGTACCCTCTCATGGCAATAGTTCAGCCTTGAGTTAAAACTGTATCATTTCGCTTTGCAGGCGTTCATATTATTTGCTCCACCAACAACCCATCATACCTCATTTGATGGGACTTCATAAGACATATTCTTTTAGGAAGCCTGTTACACTAATATGACTAATCAGTCTGAAACATTTCCCTAAAAGCATAAAAATGAAATGTTTTGTTCTTGATTACTAGCAAACAAAGCCACCTCCAGTACTCGAGGAAGGGCTCAGTGAAGGCTTCAATGCTTCCCCATCTCCACAAGGACCACTGTCATCCTCCTGATACATTCCCAGGGCTGCTCTTGCTTCTCTCTGACTAGGCAGACAATTGGTGTAGTTCTTCTCACAGTTACATCTCAAGTAGTTCAGTCATGCTGTGAACAGCTAATTCACCTCTATTTCATGTCCTTTCCCAGTGATGACCCTCCAGCTTTTAGCAGAGACTTATAAACTTGAAGTGTTCCCCAAGATTTTGTCTCATCTCTGCTACTCCAGCCCCACGGCCACCGAGATTTTCTGACAGAGAGAAGGACCAAAAAAGCTGGCAATTTTGTAGTGGCAGATTTCACAGCACACAGTAATTTGGGACCTATCTTCCCCAACTCAAGCAGAAAGGTTGTCTATCTCATACCTCCCTTATCTATACCACCTTACTGCAGTCTTATAGTACTTTTAAACACCGAATTCACAATACCTGATTAGGACTTTGCCTCCTGTAATTTGCACAGGTCACTACAGCCTCAACATCAGATTCAAAAATAAAGACAGAGAGAAGTCTAGATAAACACTGCTCATTCGATAATATTCAAACAAGTTTAAGATTCACTCCCCACCTTGCTCCAAGTGAATACTCACCATTAAGCCGTTTCTTCTCTTCAGACAGAGTAGAAGAAATCTCTACAAGCGTTAAGAAAAAACGAGCACGACCGTAAGAAGTTGCAGCACAGCACTTACACACACATCATGCTAAAGAAAATAAGCCAAAGTAAGGATCTTCAAATAAACCTTCCATTAATAGATCGACCAGGACGCTTCTGATACCGAGTCACAAATAAATGCAGCAGGGATTACCATTCCAAAAGATTAAGTATAGTTAAAAAAATACTAAGTTAAAAATGCCAAAAGTTGGACAGCACTAAAGGGTAGGAAATGCAAGAACTCTGACACTTCAAACCAGACATCACAGGTTATCTTGGGCAGTTATAAACTCTGTAGCTAAGAAGCTCGCTAGATCTGTCAGACTTTCGATGACGCTTGTCTCGTGACAGCACAGAGCAGGCACTGAATACGACCAACCCAATCCTTGGCAATCTAAACCCAACCCTTGGCAGAAACCCAGGAAATAGAAAATCTTCCTGTAAGCTCCTTCTGTCAAATGGTTTTCTTTGACAAGTTGTTATCCATGTTCTTCATTAAATCTACGCTGCAACTACTTCAAACAAACAAGGAAATACTAGCAGACGAGGAGAAGATAATGACAAAGCAGGTTAATTACTTAGTTTTAATTCATCTCTAAAGTGTTCAGCTCAAGGGGAAAGGCACTGCACCTCTCAGGCACATATGTTCTGCTCAGAGCAAATCTGAGGGAAACTGGTCCTCTGGATGTACCTTTTCTGCCTTCTCTATATCACACACCTCAGAATGTCCCCGTAGGAAGGTCCATTTTATATTCTCTTTTATGGGAGCCAGCTTTGGGGAAGTGGGAGAAGCCAATGTGTTCTTCCTGCTCCCTTTTATTAAAACCAAAACGTGAATGTTTCTCTCCTGCTCTTCCAAATCCTCCCCACTGCTCTGCATGACAGCAGCCACCATCAAAGGAAAAATGCCACTGTGGGAGAAGTGAAGGAAAGGCTCCTGGAACAAAGCACCAAGCAGACAGTACTGCAAAATGACTTCAGAGCTGACCAAGAGCTGGGTTCATCAGAGGCTTTCACATTGTGGTATCAATAAGGTAAAAACAAAATACTCCACAAGATGAACAAGGCGGTTCACCCAAAATTTTTGGCTGAGGCTGTTATTTGTCTGTGTACTCTGCTGTACATCACTTGGAGCCTTCTGACAAGACAGGAGAGTCACTCACAAAAACTCATTTCTGATTAAACTTCATTTTTTGTGCTTAAAAGTCTACTCTCATTCCTCCACATTGAAACACACTGCACTGAAATCGGCATTGCGATTTTAAGGACAGTTTAATGAATTTCCAAGACACAGCCCTACCTCTCCTCCTTGGCTGACACCATAGCTCTGAGTCTAATCTCACCGAATAATACAAGGTATTGAAGTAATATTAAAGCAGTATTAAAAGGTATCAGACAGCAAACTAATGTCTGTGCTAACATTTACAGCTGAGTACCCTTAAGGGAAGGCAAGCAGTTTAATGCTCCAGAGGTTTGCTGAGGGAGATAATGAAATCATCTCTTACAGCCCAGGTACTGCTGTGGTTACTGCACTGGCTTTCTCAGCAAGTAAGAAATCTTTGCTGTGGCCTACAAACCAGAATAAATACTGGAGATTAAAGTCTCTGGAAACCACCATCAGTATTTTAAAACAACATACTACATCTCCTGTTGCCCTGGCTCAGAGGAGTCTGTTGTGTTAGCAAAACTCTAAGTAAATTTAAACTAAAGGACGCAATAAAGTGTTCTGGAAAGGATAACTGTCCATAAAGCCTATTCAAATACCTCAATACCTATGCAATTTGCCAGATTTATGTCTGGTGCTGAAATCACCAGACTAAAAATACTGGCTTTTATTTCAACATGAGAGTGCTGCCTCTGACAGTCTGTCACCTGGGATCAGAAGAAGAGGGATCTTGTAGGGAGGTTGTTTTTTTTTTCCTATATACATACACACACAAAACATACGTGTCTGCTTTCTGATGACTAAAAACAAAAGAAATGTAGCAGTACATTATTTTTTTGCACAGAGATTTTTATAAGTAGTTTCATCTTCAAGTATCTGCTGTAAAAAGACTGAATATATGCAACAGCCTTTGATTCTACACAAGAACAGAAACATTCCTCATAAATATAGCGGTTCAGGATTTCTCATCATTTCCAGATAACTTTGGAATAAAGCACAATAGGAATTATTTCATTCTTAAAAACCTCACCTTTTGGAGCAGCAATAGGCTTGACAGCCATTCTCCCAACAAGACATTCCTTCAGCATCGATTCATAATTGACCCAACGATGAACCTATAGTAACAAAATTGGTTTTCACAAAATTTGTAATTCTTACGGTATTGTTCTATGCACTGAAATACAAAATTAATTTTCCACAGTGGCTAATGTAATTAATTTAGCAGATTTATTTTTAAAACAGACACTCATTACTGCGTCATTCAGTACTTATTTTTATTTCTATTACAGATAGTATGTAATTAAGTGAAAAAATAGGACTATGAAAAAGTGACAATAGTTTAATTTATTCATTTTATGCTTTGCAGTATCTGAACACCCATCCTCTTGATCTACAGAAAATATTTCAGAAGAGTATTTTTATGATGTATGCAATGCAATTAACAGAATAAAGATCTTCTCTTTACCACAAGGGTAATTAGTCTTGTTTAGATACAAGTGAAGGGAAAAGGGATGAAGGAAACAAAGACAAAAAACAGTGGTTTGGACACACAAATACACCCTACCAAGCTGGTGTATTTCTGTTTATTTCACGTCATTTCAAAATTACTTATTTTAGAAAGGCAAATAAAGCGAAGAAAAAGCAGAAGCTTTAAGGAACAGAACTGGAAAACTTGCAGAAGAAATGGAAATCAGAAAAGCCAGTTCTGATAAGGTATCCAGGATAACATCACAAGAAGAAAAAAGGAAAGAAAGTCTGTTATGACAAATCTGAGTGGTATGTAGAGATTTAAAAATAAAAGCTTTAAATGGGACAAGCTAAGGAGATGAGATAAAGAATCCCATCCACAAGTTGTAGTCTCCTTATACATGGAAAACAGAAAGAAATGAAGGATTTTGAATGGCGGTTAATTTTCCAGAAACTTGAGAAATACTAGCAACCTACCAAACTCCTACAGAGATCGGTATCTGACAGACACAGAATGCTAAAGCAGCAGGGACAGTAACAGAAATGCCTCCAGAACAGGAAAGACATCAGCCAGAAACAAAAATGTGAACTGCATATTTTAAGGATCTGAACACTGCTTTCCACACCCATGACAAAACAAAATAAAAAGAAAAGTGTAGCAAGTATGTATCTCAATTTAGGAATAACTTCCCCAAATACTCCTGAGGTCAGACTCCTGTTTCCAAGTACATCATTCAATACTTGACAGTGATGCAGCTACAAAATTCCAGGCCACAACTTGATACTGGATGATTTTTTAGCGGAGAAACTCCAAATTTCTTGAAACCTGAGAGTTATGCCCAAATCCAACACTTAATTTGTGAAAGGATTAACCAAAGCTAAACTTAACAAAGCTAAAACATCATCACATTTTTATTTACACTCATTGTTAAAAATATATTGTATAAAATACTGTCACTCACAAACTATGAAGAGGTAACAGAAACAGGGGTTTCCTTTCTGCTCTTTCCCAGTTTCTCAGACAAACCTCATGAGCTAAGAAGACTCAAAGAATGCCTGCTTCTAAAAGAAAATACCAACTCAAATGTGCTGGTACAATTGCAAACAATTCCTTACAGAAAGTACACCTGTTCTGCACACCCTTTATTTTCGGAGTCTTTTCAAAACATTTAAAGAAATGATAAACAAAGAACAGGCCAACTGTCATCTTGGGATTTGTTCACCATCAGTTAATAGCAGTCCCAGCATGTTTTTTCTTAGTACTTAGTTCACTGGTAATGCAACAGCCAAGTTGATAGACAAAAGAATATGACAAGATAAGCATTTTTTTAAAAGTGAAAGTTGTGAAAAGAACGTGCTTCTCAAACAATAGCAATTAGCCATTGTAGTAGTTTATTAAGAAGGTGCTATCTCAAGTTGTTATTAGCTTTATTGTTATTTCTGCTAAAAAATTAATTTAATAAAATGGTCAAATTGAAGCCTCATTCCAACAACTTAAAGTGGCATTTTCATTATTGTCCTTTGCTACGGAGGACATGCCTCTTCCAGCACACAAGTTCCATTCTGAGCGGTGACCCATTGCCTTTTCTTAGACCTGAAAAAGTCCAAATCACCATTTCCATTGGAAAGCCCTAAAAATAATTGGAAAACATGCATTTTTCAAAATACCTTTCAGTGAGCAATTGTTATTTGCTGCCAGCGGTTCTCACCTGATCAAAGAGATCCGTCCCATCAGTTCCTGCAGCTTTCATCAGTTCATCCTCACCACCAGGATGATATTCCATGTATGGTGTGACATTATATACAAATCCTGCAGAAAATGGAATATAAAAACGTGAGTGGCATTTCTAGAATGGCTACAACCACTCCTATCTCCAAAACCAGCCAAAAGGTTAGTGCAAATTAAACACTGAAATGGCAAACAGCAGACGTGACTGGAACAAACAGCAGAGCTTTCCAAAACCAGAAACATACATTACACTGTCACATAGAGAACAAGAGGGGCCAATCCTACCGTGCCACACCTCTTGTCCCTGGAGAAACTTGCAGGCTTAAGACTTTAACAAAATAAACCTTCCAAGTTCAACATGATGTATCTTAGCCAGGGGGTAAAAAAAACAGAGGATGGCTTAAACAGAGACATAAAATTGTGGCAGTTCTCACAGAGAATTATTTTCACTCCTCCTTCCAATTATGTTACTCCTGAAGTGCTACTAGAGTTGTTTCCCCCACCACCCATCACAGAAACACCTACGGAATAAAATGCCTATGGGAATGAACTGCCTCCCATAAGGAAAAACTACCACCATCAACAATAAAACTTCCATTCTTCAGATTCAGCAATAAAAAAATCTAAACATAGCCCATGCTCACTGAAGGCTCACAACTCTGGCACCAAACTTGCCCCAGTAAAAGAGCTCAGCATTTTTTCTACATGAGTATTATTCTTAGTATTTCCAAGGAGATAAAACAATGTTTCTTCGTGGGTCTGAAACGATGAAGTTTAATATCATTGCTATGCAACCAGAGTAATTAGAGCCTAGACAACGCAGCTATAAACAGTTTTAACTACAGACATATTGCTGCTAACAGGACTATCACGGGCCTACCTAGCAGAGTATTTGAAGACATATAACATTATCAAAACAGGAACCGTGCCAGTGTTTTCATAACAAGCTTTTAATACATTAAGAAATTTGGGACAATCCTAGTTGCTGAAAACAATAACCCCAGACAACAAAGAAAGGCTCTTGGGATATTTTACTGAGCAGAGCGGATGGATGTACCCGCTATGCCATCTTGTGTGCAGCCCTGATCACTGCAGGCAATGAAATGTAAGTAAGTACATAGTTGGGATCTCCTGAGTGTTAGTCAAATGTTTAATTTACCATCAAACTTGCAAGAGCAAAAGAAATCTCATTCATATACCCTTCACGTGTTTTTTAAAACTCCCCTGACATCCCACTTTATATATACATTTGTGGCCTTCTTTCATGATCATCACACTGGGTTTTTTCAAAAGTTCTCTTGTTCTTCTTTTGTTTCACATTCTTCTCATCAATGTATCCTCTTTCTTATAGAGACACAGTTTAACTCCCATTTCAGAGACCTCATTCCGTTTTTCCACAATGGTGGTACTTTACTAACTGTCCACATATCAAGTCTACAGATAATCTACCAGGATTCTCAATTATGCTAGTTTTTTTTTTTTCATTAGTCCTAAAACAAAGAAAAGGCAGAGATGGAAAAATTTAAAGACAGATACAGAAGCAGCATGATGGAGTTCTTGTAAAAAACAGCCTCACAGATGCAGTCAAGGGGGAATAAGAGATTGAAAACAGAAATGTTTTTAAGAATTGATTCTGTTTGCAGTAGTAGGTGTCCCTTTTTGGGACAGACAAAAAAATGAACATATCTCTACAGTAAATAAGCTTCCTTTAGCTCTCCTGCCACTATAGTTTTGCTAGCATGTGCAAGAGCAGCACACAGAGTTAACAACCCTATTATTTTGTTCAAAAGCCAGTATTGAATGACATTTTACCCTTACTTTCACTCTCACACCCTTTAACACCCAACAAAAATACAGTCGCCCTCATAGAGAAATTCTTAACTGTATTTTGCTGGAGTTCAGGGATGACTTTATGTCAAATACCAACACTGTTCCTTACCACATCAAAGTCACCACTAAATAAACCACTCTTCCTACACAAATGTCACATTAGCTACTCTCTTCTTCTTAATCTATCTTTATAGAAGTGCTGTTATCTCATAACAAATTTAAGGAGATATTTATGTATTTTAGCCTCTAAACAATTAAACTGGAGAGCAACCGTTTTACTCCTTTCCGAAAAGCAAAGAAAATCTTTGTGACACAAAAATCTCTAACTTGAGCAAAGCCGTGTCCAACTCTGTCAAGATTACACCTGGCCTAAACATAGAAGTCCCGTAGCTTGTTTAAGGTTTTGGCTTTTGTTGTTGTTTGGTTTTTGCTGCTTCTTCTTTAAGTACAGAAGAGAGAAATTAGGCAAAAAAAAATAGAAGCAACACCACAGCAACCGACCTCTTAGACAAATCCAGCAGTCTTCCTTTTTGTTGTGTTTGGCAAGCTCGTCTTCTGTCACTTCAATCAGCCTCCCTTTTAAACCAGTCAAGTCCTTCCCACTTTTTGTTAGCCGAATCCAATCCATGAGACTCCTCCCTGGTTTTAAAGGTACCTGAAAAAATAACAAATATACAAACATTATTAAACTCCAAAGGAAGAAAGAGCTACTCAATATACTTTTCTGAGCTCCCCACAAGGACTCAGACAAAACAAGAAATAACATAACCTGTATTTTTTGCTAATATTTAGGAGCCCTACTCAGCAGTAAGGGTGATTAAGGAAGCATCCCACCTAGTAACCCATACAAGGGAATTACTGAACATCAGCAAACATTTCACAGAATGATATGGGGTTGGAAGAGACCTCTGGAGATCTAGTCCAACCCCCTGCCAGAGCAGGTCCACCCAGAGTAAGTTGCACAGAAACCTGTACAGGTGGGTTTGGAATATCTCCAGAGAAGGAGACTCCACCACCTCTCTGGGCAGCTGCTGCCAGGGCTCTGCCACCCTCACAGGAAAGAAGTTCCTCCTCATGTTTAGGTGGAATTTCCTATGTTCAAGTTCAAGTAAAATACAATACAATAAATACTATACTGACCCGCAGCTGACATACTGTTACTTGTTAACCAAGAAACCTCTCCAGAACAAGTCAGACAAAACATAGCAAAAAGCACTGAAATGAAGCTGTGGGTTAGTAACAGAAGAGATGCCCAGGCATGAAAGATGAATGGTCACTAGAGCATAAGTGGAGCTCTGAGTGGTTATTTAGGAGCTCCAAGGATTTCTGGCTGTTGGTTGTCAGCGCTAAAAACATGTGTTGGACGGGACACATGGAGTCAGCTAATGCCTGGGCCTGTGCTCCCCAAAGAAGGAACTTGAGCTTTGGTAGGTATGTGGCTGGAGGACAGACAAAGTCCTTCTGGCTTCCACTGGCTTGCTGATGTTTTCCCCTCCTTCTACTTATAACTTAAACTCTGTCTGCAGAGTTGCTTCCTTTGCATGCTGTCCTGTATTTATACACCTCTATAATCGGGATGGTTATAGCATCCGAGGTGGAATATCCGGCCCTTGGTCCCTCTGACCATTTAGATGGCTCTTCCCAAAGCAAACTTCAGGTACCAAGGGAAAGGCAGAGACCAAGATCTTCAGGGTGTCTGGCACTTTCCTCTT
This sequence comes from Gallinago undulata, assembly GCA_026546715.1. Taxonomy (NCBI): domain Eukaryota; kingdom Metazoa; phylum Chordata; class Aves; order Charadriiformes; family Scolopacidae; genus Gallinago; species Gallinago undulata. The sequence goes on from JAOTQQ010000023.1 coordinate 82,283,557, forward strand.
CAACACCACCACACACTGGGAACCCCTTTGCCCCAAACTCTAACAGCAGGGAACAGGGTTAAAGAGTCGAGTCCTGGGTCTTACAAAACCGCAGCAAAATCAGAAGCGAGAACACTAAAGAGCAGGTTGGACCCACGTCACTTGATGCTACTTCAGCCCAAGCACGAGTTTGCTTTCCCAGTGAGGTCTGCAGACGCCAAACGGCCCCACCAAACCTCTCCAAACGTGAAGCCCAAGCTGTGCGCAGTAATTTGGAGCGGAAAGTCTCCGTCTCTGGGCAGGAGGAACCCCGAGACAGCCCGGGGAGGGACAGCAGGAAGCGTCAGGGCCACCCCCTTCGAAACCCAGAAGTACCGAGGGATTTGCAGCGAAGCAGGCCCGGGGGCCCTGCCCCAGCCGCCGCCTCCCCTCGCCGGTCGCTGCGATACGAGACCCCTCCGGTGAAGCGGCCCTGCCCGCAGCCGCCACCGGGAACCCACCGGCAAACCACATCCCAGAGGGGCCGGGCCAGGCGGGCGGCCGAAACGGGGCGGAGGCGCCGCCCGCTCCACCGGCCCCGAGCGACGGTCCAGGCCCCAACTCCCTCCTCGCCCCGCGGCCGAGCTGTCCCCTACCTTTGCGCGGCCGCCGGAGGCTACCCGCTGCTGGGAGCCGGGAGCGGGGAAGGCCTGCCGGGGGACGTTGAGCATCCTGCCGGCCCGGGCCGCGGCCTGCGCCCCGGCGGGCGGAGCGCTGAGGCGCTGAGGCGCAGAGCGCATGCGCGGCGGCGGGCGGGGCCTGGGCCCGGGCGGGGCCTGAGGCGCGGGAGCGGCCTAGGGGCAGCGGCGGTAAGGGGGGGCTTGGTGGAAGGCCCGTAGGGCTGGATATTCTCGCAGCCACAGCCAGGTATGTACACAAGGTGTGCCGGGCAGAAGCAATGGCGTTGGAATTGCATTTTCGCATTGTTTTTATATTTTCATTTGGTTTTGTTGTTCCTTCAGGGGCTAGGGCCTACGTGCCGATTGGTACCAAGCTTCTGTTTGGCTTGTCAAAAGTGAACTCGCACAATCAAAACAACTCACGTTACACCCTTGATGCCCACTTTACAAACAAACCCGATCCTTTCATGCTGTGTTTGTGGGTACAGCTCATCGACATAGAATCATTTTGTGTGGAAGGAACCTTTCAGATCATGGAGTCCAACCATAATAATAATAATAATAACAACGCAGCCAAACCCCCCACTGGACCATGTCCCTCAGCACCACATCTACACGTCTTTTAAATACCTCCAGGGATGGTGCCTCAACCACTTCCCTGGGCAGCCCATTCCAATGTGCAATAACCCTTTCAGTGTCAAAATTTTTCCTAATATTCAACCTAAACCTCCCCTGATGCAACTTGAGACCATTTCTTCCTGTCCTATTGCCTGTTCCTTGGGAGGAGACCAACCCCCACTTCTTTACATCCTCCTTTTCAGGGGGTTGTAGAGAGTGAGAAGGTCTCCCCTCAGCCTCCTTTTCTCCAGGCTGAACACCCCCAGCTACCTCAGCCTCTCCTCACAAGACTTGTTCTCCAGACCCCTCACCAGCTCTGTTGCCCTTCTCTGGACCTGCTCTAGCACCTCAATGTCTTTCCTGTAGTGAGGGGCCCAAAACTGGACACAGTATTCAAGGCAGGGCCTCACCAACATGAAAGAACATGAGTGACTTAAGGCAAACCGCTTCTTTAAGAGAAAAAAACTAGAGCAGAATTTAGACCCTTCTCTCCATCTGTCAAAGGGCTACATCATTTCTCTATTCCACGTTTGAAACTGTTGCAACAGCAGGCCCAACATTGGAATACTTCATCCAAGGATTCCTTGATATGCTTCTGCATGGAGCCTACAAAAATGACAGTGAAAAAACTTTACTTGTGTCATCAAACTTTGGGGAAGTCACATAACCATATAATCCTTTAAAACAAGGCATCCGTTCTTTGCTCCTAAAATTGCTGTTCAAATTGTGGTCTACAAAATACCACAGAACCATAGAATGGTTAGAGTTGGAAGAGATGTTAAAGATCATCAAGTTCCAAAACTCCTGACATGGGTAGGGACACCTCCCACCAGACCAGGTTGCTCCAAGCCCCATCCAGCCTGGCCTTGAACCCCTCCAGGGATGGGGCAACCTGTTCCAGCATCTCACCAGCCTGTGGAAAAAAAGGCTTCCTAATACTTAATATCTAAAAACTAAGTATCTGAAAAATTCTTCCTGGTATCTAATCTAAATCTACCCTCTTCCAGTTTGAAGCCATTACCCCTCGTCCTGTCACTATATGCCCATGTAAAGAGTTCCTCTCCAATATAGGACCTCAGATGAAAAATCAATACCTTCCCTGCCTAAAACAGGACAGGAATAGAACAGAGGAAAAAAGGCTCAGATAAAATTACAAAACATTTCCATTTTATTAAGAATAACTTACATACAAATAAATTATCTTTAAAAATACTATAATACATTTTTATATTAAGTTTAAATTAAGTCAGAATTTGCACTGGCCTTTCCTGCCATCAGCAATCCAATTCTGTTCTTGAATCTTGTTCCAGTTCATCTTCATCGTCTTCACTATCAGAGTCTTCATAAAAGGAAATCGTAGCTTGAACTGGAAAGTTTTTCAGAAGTGCTTCAGCTTCCTGATACAAGTAATCATAGCACCTTGATTTGGGCCAAAATAGTCTGAAACAAGTATATAATAGGTTTGCTTACTGTTATTACATATTCTGCCTAGGCGCTGACAGACAAGAAACAACAATGAAATTCTGTTAAGCATCCTGCAGAGTTTTTCCCTCACATGCTCAATTGCTAAACTGCTTTCTACATTTAAATTAAAAAAAAAAATAAATCTGTGGATTCTGTATTTTCATCTGAAGAGATAAAGTTGCACTTAAAGCGATAGTTTTGCAGCAAAACTACTCTGAAGCCCAAGATTCACTGCATCTGAAACTCACCCTTCCAGTACCTCATTAACAGTGTTACTGGGGAAACTGATCCAAATGATACTGCCCTCACTGGAACTATTCCTAGGGAATATAATAGGTGTCAGAACAGGATCCCAAATATATTTAGATTAAATTAGTAGTTCTATTACTGAAGGTTCCCAGCCCAGGTCATTGTTTAGAATGGTCTGAGACAAATCTCAAGGTGAAAGGAGTGTTAAAGGTCTAAGGGGATCAGACCTTGTTATTTCACCCCAAACTCCCATCTTTTCAAGAGGAATCATCCAACAGACTCCTTACAGAAGATGTCCCCTGGGTCTAGACTTTAAAGCAGTCTGTGTTGAATCCAGAAATTAACACAGAAATTGCTGATATCACGGTGTAGCAAGGGCTATCAAGTAGTGAGATAATATATTGCAATTAACATACTCCACAGTGCCTGTTCCTTTTGTTTCTTTTCAGCTACCATTTTTTTTTCTTTTTTTTTTTTTTTTTGCTTACAGTTTGGAAGTAGCTGGAAGAAACCAGACAACGGAAGTCCCAAGAGGTAAGAGACCAGCGCGTTGCAACATAATTAAATGCTGGGTACGGACTGTTTAGAACAGAAATACATTAAGAAATGGTGCTAGATGGTTTTCTAGCAATTACAGACACGCTTTCTAGGCTCCCCTTAAACAGAGCACTGCTTCCTTTGCAGCACAAACTGACACAGGCTTCGGAACATCTCTTCGTTCCCGGTGTTCCCAGCAGCTTTCACTCATACCTGAGCACAGGAGCAGTGACAGTGAACTGAGTCCCTGCCATGCCTTAGGTAGTCTGTGCATCAGTATTTGAAAGATCAGAGCGTAGATTTGAGGGAAAGCTGCATCTTATCTGGAAGAACTACCTGTGCAATTACTTTAAGCTCCTTGCAACACCTACTGGTGCTTCTGAATACAGACTCCTGCAGATTCCACTAGAGTTATTTTCTTTATTTCCTTTTCAGAACTGTCAGGGCAGGTACTATCATTACCATCATCATTAAAACAGTAGCTATTTGGGTGTTTTTTCTCAGCGGTGCTGGCTTAGTCAGTCCATACCCCCTCCTCCTGCCACTCTCCCATGGCTGCACCTGCAGGACGCTGGAGGTTTGGAAACGGGACAGCCTGGGAACTGCCCCCTGTCTCCCTTTTTTAATCCTGAGCATAGGAATGAGTAGCAAGATGTTTCAGCCAACCCTGCCACCCAAACCAACCAAACACATAACTGTGTAACACGTCTAAGTCCAACACCACAGAAGCATCTCATCTTAAAGATCTGGTAAACCCACAAGTGCTGGCAGTCATTTGCCTCTGGACCAGTCAGTTCAAAAGCACTGAGATGGTTAAATCACTCTGAAGGTACTTTAATCATAGAATCATAGAATAGTTTGGGTTGGAAGGGGCCTTTAAAGGTCATCTAGCAAGGTCATCTTGCAATAAGCAGGGACATCTTCAAGTAGATCAGGTTCCTCAGAGCTCCGTCCAACCTGCCCTTGAATGTTTCCAGGGATGGGGCATCTACCACTTCTCTGGGCAACCTGTGCCAGTGTCTCACCACCCTTGGCGTAAAAAAATTATTCCTTATCTCTTGTCTGAATCTACCCCCTTTTAATTTAAAGCCATTACCCCTTGTCCTATCGCAACAGGCCCTGCTAAAAAGTCTGTCCCCACCTTTCTTATAAGCCCCCTTTAGGGACTGGAAGGGGCTTTGAGGTCTCCCCAGAGCCTTCCCTCCTCCAGGCTGAACAACCCCAACTCTCTCAGCCTCTCCTCACAGCAGAAGTGCTCCAAAGCCCTCGGAGCATCTTCGTGGCCCTCCCCTGGACCCGCTCCAACAAGTCCATGTCCTTCCTGTGCTGAGGGCTCCATATCTACATGAATACATGGGTGGGATCAAAAGGGGCGGAGGAGCCGGTCCTTGGCCAAGCCCGAGCAAGGGTCTCTTCCCTCCCTCCCTCCATCCCTCCTTCCCGGCCGCGCAGCACCTCGGGCCCCGGCAGCCAGCGGGGAACCCGGGGTACCGGGGAGCTTCCCCCCCCTCCCTCCCTGCGGGAACCCGGAGCCTCCCCGCCACCCCCCGGGGGGGACATCCACTTACCGGACGGGGTGCGTGTACTGCGCCAGCTTTCGGGAGGCTTCGTGGGGCTGGGGAGGAGAGAGCAAGAGATCAGCCCGCCGCTTCGCCGACCCTGGGGGGGGGTGGGGTGGGTAGCGATGGGGGTGGGTGATGGGGGATGGCCGCCCCCCCGCCCCGTCTCCGCGCCCTCACTCACCGCGGCGGGGCCGGTGCCGGTGCCGCTCCGCCGGTCCCCCTCTCCCGGGGCGGACACCCAGGGCCTCCAGAAAGGCGCGGATCTGCGGGGCAAGGGCAGGAGCGCTATGGCCGGGTCGGGAAGCGGCCCGCACCGCGGGGAGGAGGAGGAGGTGGAGGAGGAGGAGAGGGGCGAGTAGCCTTGCGGGGGCAGCGCCGTCGGGGGCGGGCGGGGGCATCCGCAGCCCGTCCCTCCGCCCTCCATCCTCCGCCGGTTCCGATGGGGTCGTTGGCTTCGCCCGCCCCGGGGCCCGCAGGGGTTTTTATAGCCGTCGGCGGGCGCTGCGGGCCGGGGAGCCCACCTCCCCCGGCTCATTTGCCAACCCCGGCCACCACCAAAAGCGGGCTCCCCGCAAAGGCACCGCTGTGTAAACACGGGGCGCGGACGCGTGCGTTCCCCAAATGGCCCGGGGGGAGTGAGGAGGGAAGTGGGGGGGGAGATTTGGCAAGTGGGTGTTAATCGCACTTGAGCAGACACATGGCTGCTGTTGCCGGGAAGGGGGGGGGGGGGGGGGAAGA
>JAOTQQ010000023.1:82289462-82300279 GCA_026546715.1 Gallinago undulata
GCCGGAGGGCAGCGCCCGGCCCCCCCCCCGCGGGCGGGGGGGGGGGGGGGGGAGCCGCCGCAAAGCGCCGCCTTTTGTTTGCTGTTTAAAAAAAAAAAAAAACAACAAAACCCCACGGTGTTTATTTATCCTTAAAAACGGGCGTGTGGGACGGCAGGGCCAGGCTGGGTACCGATGCGGTGCCGGTAGAGCCCGGCGGGGTTTTGCGGGGGAGGGGGGGATGCACACACACATACACGCACACACACACACCCCAGCGGTTCCCCAGGCGCCGGCGCAGGGTGCGCAGGAACAGAGGGAGGAATTTCGCCCTGGGGTGATGGAGAAAATGACGCTCCCCAGAGGGGTCCTTGATTCATAACGCATTCCCCCTGAGATTCCGTTGCTTTCTTGGTTGGCATAGAGGCTTTTTTATAGGGTGTTTTTACCGAGGAATGGTCCCCATACCACATTCCGCTGCCAACATCGGATGCTGTTGCCGCTGCACAAGGTTTTATGTGAAACTCGTACCATTTCCATATTCCCGGCACCAAGGGAGCTTATTTTATTTTTATTTCCTTTTTCTGTCCTTTTTTTTTTTTTTCTCCGTTCCGAGACTGCAATCACTGATGCATGTGAGGGGGCCAGAAACAACAGAGTGATCGTATATAAGAGCTAGCAAACACTAATAATACCAGCCCTGGGGAAACTGGGAGGGTTGGTGGGAAGGAGCTGCCCTAGATGTTGAAGGAGGGTTTCAAACCCAGGTAATTTATTGGCCCATTAACGATTCTCATTACTGAGGCAGCACAAAGACTGAGGCACTGTCCTCTTTGGGAATAATATTTTGCTTTTCTGAGTGTAGCGGTAAGGAGTGTGTCTGCCTTGGCACTGCCCAAGAATAGCTGCAGATAGAAGGTTATTTGTGTCTTTTCCACAATGTCTTCAGCACAATCCGTTTCCCTAAATCATCAGCAGTACCAGTTGTAAAAAACATTACCTATAAGAAGTGGTGTGGGAAATGTAATCAGATTAATAGCACTAGATTAATAGCAATTTTTTTCAGATCTTTAAGTCAAAACCAGATCTAGACTGGGTTGCCTTTCTTAACAAAAGCAACTTCTTACTTTGAAAGGGAAATAGGTGGAAGAATGTATGTATTTAAGCTTGTTCATGCTGTCATACATTCCAACTTTATCAGTGGATGTGTTCTCTCATTTCTCAGGTTTCTGCCATCTAACAGCTTGAAGAAATTGATAGTGATTATTACTTTACAAGTTATTAAAGGAAAATGTATTTCACAGTGAAAAGCTCAATTTAATAGGACATTCGGGTTAAGCCAAATGTTTAAAAGAATAAGATTTCCAGAGTAATTTTGCTGCACTGTGCTGTTTGTAGCTGTTAGCATTTTCTCCCACCTCATTTTCACTGTGGCCTAGAGTCAGATTAATTAAAATCAGAGTGAACAAAAGGCTAAAACTCCCAGTAAATATTCATCTTAAAGTTAAGAAATGCAGAATAGAGCAAAGTAGCTTGTGCAATGAGCTGAGTCTGATCATAAGCAATGTTCTTTCTATTTTTCCTCTGCTTCCAAATGGCTGCTGTGAAACCTTGTCAGATGAGGTAAAGGGTAAAACAGATGTTTAAAGGCTGTCTGATGATGGATTCTTCTTTTGCCTAAATGAAGTGAGAGCAATAATTTTTGTAGTTGGTATTTCTCTTCTGAGAAATATAACGCAGGCTGAGTAAGTTAAAAAAAAAAAGAAAAGAAAGGGATAGGTTCATTGTCTAAAGAAGAAAAGCAGAAACATCCTCCATCACATTAATAGTGACAAAGGATTAAGAGAACACATCAGCTTTCTCTGTTTGATAAGGCATAAAAATGAGTTTCAACGTCTACAGTAAAGGCAACAAAAGGAGTGTCTTCAGCCAATGACTCTTAATTATCTCAGGATTCTTTTTAGTACCTGCCCGAAATGAGAAGACGTCCTAGGGAAAAGTGTGATTTACCCATTAGAGAGCAAACTGAAACAGAGGTGTTGAAAGGATAAGGAGAAAATAATGACTAACAGCTGTTGTTCCTCTGCATATTTTCACACTGTATGTCTCTTCTTGGCTCTATAGTTTAGTAATGCAGTCCTGCATTATCCAGAGAAATACAAATGTCTGTCTCTACAATAATAACTTGTTAGTATAAACACCATTAAAAAACCCTGAAAAAACCCCTAACATTTTACTATTTTCCCACTGACCTTGAAATATTGGCTAGAAATGGTTAAATTTTTGTCATGGGTGTCTTCTTCTTCAGTTTGTGCACAGGGCAAGAGTAACTGCATCAGTAAATTATTATCTGAGCCAGTGTTTAATCCTGAGCTGAAGGTTGTTCTTGGCTGTGTGTATGTAACGAGACTGCCTTTAGTAAACCAGGGCTGGGAGTCAGGATCTAGTACACTGTGATGTAAATATTATAGTGTATATGTTTTATTTACTCTCTTACGCAATAATAAAACAATCTAGGCATTCCATCAGTTTGCAGCTTCTTGACAATTTCTCTCAAGATCATAGATTCTTTTTCTGATTTCCTTATGTGACTTTCTAAGCAGGTGATAGCTGGCAATTTACAGGGTTCAGGTCTGGTTTGCTACAGGATATTTTTACAATAGCAATTAAACAATTTCAAATGCAGTACAAATAATTCTCGTACATTCAGTCTGGATTTACCACAGTAGAACTAAAAACTCAGTTTTGTTTTCTCAGGATGTATACCAGGCAGTGTTTATCCAGAATGAAAGTAATTGACTTGGTTTGGTTTAAATTGATTAAAAGTGCTTTTGTGGCTCTCTGCAGTATGACATCTTGAAATGTAATGTACTGTTAATAGGATCCACAGAGGAGCAAACACAGAGATCTGTGCAGATTTGAGTGTGCTACTATAAACAAAGAAGGTGTTCACAAATGGCTTAGAGCTAAATTTGACAAGACAGTGCTAATCACACTTGGACATGGGAATATCTGGACAGAGGACACTCAGCTGGCTTCATGTGAGCCTCCCCGAAGGCAGTGAGTGATGCCTCTCATTTATTAGTAAAACAGCAATATCGAATGAAATTTATTGCATGAGTTTATATCGGGAGAGATTTGACTTGATCTTTGTTTTAGTGAGAAAGGCAAGGTCAAACGTGGAACTGCTCCTCTGCTTACTGAGACTTAATTGAGGAAACTGATTAACAGACAAAATTTGATCTTGAGTATTTTATAGCCCAGCTTCATCTTGATGCTTCCAATTTTGGCAATACTTTAGGACCAGGTTTCAGAAAGTAAGTGTATGCCAGGTATTTGCATACAGATACTGACTGTACATTCCTGTGTCATTTATTTACGTTTGTTCTATAAGCTTGTAAGTGGGTCATTTTTTTGCCAGTAAATGCAAAGTTTGCATATGAAATTTCTGTGCACAACTTTGGTAGATGCTTATCTGTGTGCAGTTATAATTACTTTACTGGAAATTAAATACTGCAAAATTAAATACTGGAAAATACTGGAAAAAAATACTGGGGAAAAAATAAATACTGCCTTGTTTTTCTTACAAGGCATCACTTTTTTTTATTTTATTTGCGGTGTGACACATATAGGGCATTTTTACTGCTATAATTTGAAAGTAAAGCATCAGTTTGTAAAGAACAAAGAACAGCAGGATGGTTTAACCAATTTCTAGCCTCACCATTATTTTTTTTTTAATACAGGATTTTTGATGTCACTAATGTACCTGAATGTGGGCTTGGTTCAACATTTCCACAAAATTAAATTTTTTGACAATAAATAATGTGAGATCCAAACTAGGTCCTAAAAAATAAAATAAATGCAGGTTAAGTTTCCTAAAAAAAAAAAAAGGAACAGAACTTAATCAGACGGTCAGTCTATTCACATTACCAATGGCTATAAAACTGTTGCTTGATTAATAAAGACCATGCTTGTCCTATTGCTGTTGTGTATTTTTTCTATCCTATTTATATATAAAAATGCAGCTTATATTCAAGCAGCGTAATTCCATTTAAGCCCAAGTGCTTGTTGTTTCCTACGGAGAGGTATGTTTGGAGGCCTAAAGATGAAATGCTCTTTCATGGAGACATCCATCCTACTTCTTCTTATCTCTCCACATTTTGGCTGGGAAATTATTCTTCTCCTTCCCCTATTCAGCTGGACATGAAGGGTTGCAGGAAGGCTGGAAGGAAAGCTTTGTGAATAGGAGGAGTGTATTTCCAGGAAAGTCTTTTCACCCCCTGTGCTACTGGGAACCTAGTTCCTGGTGACCTGGGGAGCACCATCACCTGTGGAGCACCATCACCGCCACTGGGTTGGAGGATTCAGCAGGGAATGTCCTCACTGGAAAGGGCACAGCTCTAGAGTCTGCTCTGTCAACGAGACCGAAAACCTCCAGCTTTCCCAGGTTTATCCCAGCCTTGATGCCGATGGAAACATGAGCACGTCGGGGTGGTCGGTGGTGTTTGCTGTGGAATAAGCAATCCGTTTGTGTGTGTGGCACACGCAGACCCACCGGAGGCCCCCACCTCTCCATGTGGCAAGGTGTGACCTCCACACAGCAGGTTGGGCTTCCTCATTTCCCTCCGCTCCCAGGCCCAGGCTGGCAAATGGTGAAGGATAACGGATCCACATGGGAAAACGACACGTTAAAGGGACCGAGAATGTGTAATGGGATCAGCCACCGGTTACAGGGATCGTTTAAAAATTTGGAATATCATTTGCTGTTGAGTTACGGGCGCTTTAAATTCCATGCAGATGCGGAATGGAGACACCGGTGCTGAGCACCGATCTTGCAACGTCTTTTAATGGCACGGGAGCCAGTGAGACACCGATCCATCATTAAAGCTGGGGCTCAGCAGAGGAGCCTGGCTCTCTCGGCACGATGCAGCACGGTGTCACAGCCTCTGCTGCAGTCGCTGCTGCAGCGTGGCACCGGCAGGATCTGCCCCCCGCGCCTCTAAAGAGCAGAGAGAGGCGGCCAAATGAAATGGAATCGCTCCAGCCCAACAGCTATTGACAGAAGAGGTGAAGAAATTAGATAATCATTGGGATGTCCTGATCTGACTCCTCTGGTAATACAGTCCCTAGCAGCGTCATCTCTCCTCTCACAATGCACCGTTCACTTAACTGTTCTTTCAGATTTATTGCTTTCCTGGCTAAAAAAAATCATCAGGTTATTTTTCAGAGGTTATTTTTCAGTTCCCCCATTCCCCCGTATCTCTAAGATATCAGCACTAAGAAAGCAGTCAAAAGGCATGAGGCAGGCTTTTCCTAGTGAAGGATGTTGGGTCTTGATCTCAGAGACAGGTCCGGAAGGTAGAAAATCTGAAACTGATTAATAAGAAGTGAGATGAAGAGCCAAAATTGGGAAGAGACATGACTAAAACGTTGGTACATTTGAGGGGAAGGAAGAGAGGACTCAAATTTGAAAAAAAAAAAAAAAAGAGGTATAGGGGTTGTGGGCCCAGTGTACACCTTTCTAAAGCTGGGTGTGAACCTCAGGAGACCCTATTAATGCATCATTTGATGCTTCCTCCCCACCCTGAGTTGCTCCATTTGGATTTGTACAAACATAGGAATTCACCTCCAGACTGTGACGGGCAATGCTTTTAATACGGCAAAGTGAACCACTCAAAAATCCTGAAACTTTTGGGAAAAAAATTTAAAAATAATTCTGTGAGGTTCATGTGTGGGTTTTATCTCATCTTATAAGTGTTTAATGGTTAGTCATGTAAGTCTAAAATGGTGAAATGAGGCTGCCGTTAGATAGAAACCTTCAGAGGACAATTAATTTCATCCTGAGATGAGATGTCAAGGATGGCTGAAATGTACAGGGCAGGCAGGATGACAAGCTCTCACAGTCTTGGTCTCTCTACTGTCTAAAAGATGACTAGCTTAGAAATTAGACTTAGAAATGTCTAGTTTAGCTTGAAAATAGCTTTTAGATGTCTCAAGATAGGAATTCCAATGACATGTTTCTGTATTTGTATGCCTGATATGAGAGATACAAGTTGTAGAAATGTTGAACTCCAGCCATCCCCGGGTTTCTGAGTGCAAATTCCCTCTTGCATTTGTGTGTCCTAGATAGCTTGGACGCCATGGATCTGAAATTAATGAGAATCGTGCCTTAAATACTATATAATTCAAGGCTATGGAAAAATGAGAGAATCATTATCTCAAGCTGGCCAGCCAGGTTTAAAGAGCTTTTCTAACATTCGTGCCTGTCCTTAGTTACCTCTGTATAAAGTGGCAGCAGTAATAAGGCATCCCCAGTCCCTGAAGGCTCTGAGTACTCTGTCCACGGTTACTGGCGCTGCAGAAGACTCATCAGAGCAGCATTTTGAAATCCTGCCCTATGCAAGAAAACCATCAGGGTGTGCAGGAGAACAAATGAATAGCGATTCAATCCACCATCATCACCTATTCTGGGCACTGGGTGAGAGAAGGAACTTGTGAAAACCAGAAGATGGTGATGCTGCTGACTTCCATAGTGCGTACGCACACACACACACACAAACTGGATTTCAGCTGCGTAGACAACCATGATTCTGGCATTTTTATAACTTTCTGGTGCTCACTGTCACAGTCTTAATAGAACAGAAGTCTCCAAATAATTAGCATTTTGTTAGTCAGCCAAGCATCTCTCTGGCCTCCAGGCATTACTGTGGCATAAGTATAAAAAAAAAGTCTGAAATTCTTCCATTACATTTACCTCCTGTCTTCTTAAACTAGTTCTTTTTCCAAAATAAGTTTGTATTAAATCAATTTTTTTTTGTTATTGGAATACTTTATGGCCATACTAAGTATTTTAAATTCTTGTTGTTTGTTTTTTCTTACTTTCACTGAATTTATATTTATATCTATATATCTATATGTTTATATGTCTATATGTCTAATCTATATATCTATATCTATATCTATATCTATTTATTTATGCTCTGAAAATATATTCTATATAAAATATATATTATATAGAAGAACATATATATTCTTACCATCCCAGAACATTTATAGAGAGAGATGCCGTGAAAATATATATGGTATGTTTATATATATGTATAAAATGCATATTAAATTAACTTTTACCTGAATTTATATGACCCAGTTGGAAACCGACACATAACAAATCTAAACCTTGTCAGTAATCTCTTCCTAACTACCTAAGTTTTGACAAATGTGTATTTTTTTAAAAACGGTGCTGCTATTAAGAAGAAATAATTTAAAATGCGAAGAATGTTCAGCGTTTTCCAGCTGAAATGCAGAGCTCACCATGGAACTGATTACCTTGGGTGTTGATTAGCTCAGCACTGCAAGAGATCACCCTTATTGCCTGTGACATTAGCATTCGGCAAGTGCTCCAAAGTAAAATAGTGTCTGACATGCGGAGCAAGTAGCTTTTTGTCTGAAATAAATAATTTAAATACGTTGACACATGTATATTTGACGGTGGGTTTATATATTTACTGATTTTCTTAGAGAGGATCCAGAGGACATGAACAGGGAGTGCTAGGCATAATTTGTACAACTATTAAGTGAACGCTCTGTTAAAGCAACTCTTATACATATATGTTCTTAAGCACCTTGTTGAATCCAAGTATTTTTCTTTGAATTTGGCCCTATATTAGTAAGGGATGAAAACCAGGGCTGTGTAATAACTGCAGAATAGGCAGGGGCTTCGTTTCCGGGTACATCTTTTGCTTTTATCAGAAAAAAAACTCAATCTAGAAGGGGTTTGATGTCCTCAAAAGGAAACACGGTTTTAGAGCCTGCCCTGCCTCCCTCTGATACTTTACTTTGAATGGCGAGGGGGTCGTGTTGGTTCTTGGCTGATGCCTCAGTCCCAAAATACACAGTCCCCCCAAAAATTGTGTCCTGACACTTGCTCAACCAGACAGAGAAAACAGCAGCTTCTGAGGAGCCATCCTTTCATTTCAGCTCTTCAAAGGACTGTAGAGCCGAGATGCCCTTCACAAGATTCCTTATATCCACAAACAAGGAACCAGCAGAGGAGCCGTGCTTGTTTTACCCTGCACTGAGGCCAAGAAAAAACTTGAAGAAAAACTGATGGAGCTTTTCTGAAGAGGTTGCTGTTTTTTCTTCCTTCTCCTGCTGCAGCCCCTGTTCTCTCTCATCGCTCTCTTCCCATGGCAGGAGAGCAGGTGCAAGGCAGACGCTTTGGCAGATAAAGATGTTCTAGTACTATAATTATAATCAACATTTCTGTGTAAAACACCCAAGGGTTTCTGCATAAACAACACATATAGGAAGTTCCACACTGAGTCTTCACCTCCTTGCTTTCAGTCATCGTATCATAAATAGCTTTAATCTTCTGGAGAATTCCAATTTTTGGGGGAGGTAATATCCCTGGGAAGTACTGGCTTAATCCTCCCTTGCATTCAAGATGCCCTGGGTGTAGTGGAACGAGAGAGGAAGCACCAGGAAAACTCTGGGAAGGCTTGGATTTATGAGTGGTGTCAGCCTTTTAGGTTTGTGGAGAAAGAGCAGGATAAGGCTTTGTTATTTTCATGGGCTTTACACGGATGTGGGATTCCCCGTCACGGGAATCACGGCAGGAGAAATCTGGATGGATCTCAAGGAGAGCAGGAGGAGGAGGCGGCGTAGGCTTTCTGGGAGTACTCCCTGGAGGAGGAGGACACGGGTTTCGTGTCCTCCTCTGTGCTTCTCCTGCAAACCATAGCGACAGTTGGGGTAATGGCTTTCTGAGGCAGACACCAGAAATTAGCTCATCTTAATTGCACGCCTCAGCGAACACTGGAACCAAGGATATCATTTTCAACAAATCATTTACTTCAAATGTTCATCTCTGCCTGTGCGCATTTCTTTATTTCTGTAATATAACTGTGAACGGGCTGAGAAATGCTCGAATTTTGTTTGCTTATTTGAAAACACACATCTCCATTTTTAATAAATTATGCACGAACCGATTTTGCGGTTCCTCCTCCCCAAACTGAGCTGTGTTGAGGAAGCCTGCCAGCAAGACTCACTACCTCTCTCTGCTCTCTTGTTGAATTGGATGGCTACAATTAAGTTTCCCGTGAGGATGCTGCACACATTCATATTTATCAGTTAGGATTTCTATTCCCTGAACATCTCCTCTACTGTGTTGAAGAGTCCTTGTTGCCACGAAGCAGCATTCCAGTAAAGAGAATAAAAGGCAAACGTGGAATGCGTGAAAACCCTGGCTTTCAAGGTGGAGTGGAAGGAATCTGCTTGCACTCGGGATTAAAAAAAAAAAGACCTTAGGAGCATTTTTAAACAGAGAATTGAGAACAAGATGACAAGTGCAGGAGAGCACGCCAGCCAGAGTGACTCATTATTGACAGCGTAAAACCAAAAAACACTCTGTGTGCCTGAGAAAAAATGACAAAATCCAGATAGAAAGCAACAGAGATCGGTGCAAAGAAAATCCGAAGAAAATCAGGCATATAAAAAGGGATTTGATCAAGATTCCATGCTCTGTGTGAGTGCAGGGAGTCTAAGGATGGAGATTAGTGAACTAGAACGTTTAATTTTGAATGTTTGTAATAGCAGGCATCTGCTAGAAGATCATCAGTGGGATAGTGCAATACTGTCAGCTTAGACAAAAAGTGACAAAGAATTTTATTGGATATCTGTAAATCATTAACGATATAATGAAAATATAATGATAAACAGCTGTTTCTCATAGCGTAAGATTTAGAAGCATAATACGAAATTGCCATGTAGCAGGCTTTAAATTAACAGAAGATGCTTTTCTACATAATGTGTAATTAAACTGAGAAACGCCTTGCCACAGGGTGCCATGGGTAAGTTTTAAGGCATAGATAAGGCAGATATCTCTGAGCCTTCTCAGCACTCAGTGTGGGACCAAACTGGGCAGGTGCCCTGCCTAGCCAGGGGTAGCTGCTCTTACATTCTCACCAAAGTCCCTTAAAAGTTGGATTTAAAACCAACTCCACTTCTACCATCGGATAAGAACCTTTGATTATTGCAAACTGGGCTGGATTCCAAGTGGAAATTTCAAGATGAACCGTTCTGGCTAAGTTATCACATCCCAGGGATCTCATTTGTAAATGGAAAATAACAGGAATACAAAGTCTTTCTTAAGTGATTGAAGTGCAGCAGCCCCCTGTCTGGTTATTTCAATGAAGATAAACATATTTAACTCATGTGAAATATATCCCTTTCAATGCGCACTTCAATTATTTCCACTTCCACATTCTTCTGTTACAGTTAGAATTTGGTAAGAAAAAATGTTAAGAGGGTTATTTTAAGACTGATGCTTCCCCTTGTCACAGTTGGTTCCTCAGAAAACTGGGAAAATGACGTTGTGCTTATCTGCCTTTTTCTGGTGGCACTGTGCATTCTGTGACTTGTCTTGAGGCACCGTGAGCCAAGAATGATAAATTTAATTAAGCTCCCTAAGCAAGAGTGTTCTGACTCGGTAAACATTGACACTTCCCCGTATGCCTGAGCAAACGCAAAGGTCTGGTCTTGGCTTGGGAACAGTTCAGAGTGTTAATACAAACAACACAACTTCAGCTATTTTTACAAATGGTCCCCGAAAGGTTTTCTAGCAGGTGTTGATCACACTTCTCCCTTAGGAATGTAATTTTACTCTGTTCTGTATCTTATGAGTAGAATCACTTGTGTGAATACATGAAATTATTTCTGGTGAAGGGTCTGGAGCACAAGTCTTGTGAGGAGCGGCTGATAGAGCTCTGGAGATCATCTAGTCCAACCCCCTGCCAGAGCAGGGTCACCCAGAGCAGGTCCCACAGGAACGTGTCCAGGTG
>JAOTQQ010000023.1:82300447-82313513 GCA_026546715.1 Gallinago undulata
GAGACTCCACCACCTCTCTGGGCAGCCTCTGCCAGGGCTCTGCCACCCTCACAGGAAAGAAGTTCCTTCTCATGTTTGGATGGAGCTTCTTATGTTCAAGTTTGTGCCCACTCCCTCTTGTCCTGCCACTGGACACCACTGAAAAAAGACTGGCCCCATTCTTCTGACACCCACCCTTTGTGTATTTCATAGAATCATAGAATGGTTTGGGTTGGAAGGGACCTTGAAGATCATCTAGTTCCAATCCACCTGCCACGGGCAGGGACACCTCCACTAGAGCTGTATGATGGGACCTGTTTGGAGCTCCTGGGTCTCTTGGGGAGGGAGGGCTCTGCTCAGGGCTTAGTCAGAGAGGAACAGGGTTGCAGCCATGAACTCTTTTAACTCATTCACAAGAAGGGGATTTGGGAGCAATAGCATGGTAGAGCAATGTTTCCCAGTGGCAGCACAGCTAGGTCCTGTGGACCTGCTGGAAGGTCAGTGATGCTTCTCTAGGAGGTTTGCGCAAGACAGGTGTGGAGCACTGTGGGGTCGTTGGGTTGCACACTGGCCCAGTGATGCATCAGGAGGGCTTTAACTTAGAGTGAATGAGACTGAGCGATCAAGTCGGATCTCATTTTTCTTCCGAGTTAAGCTCTGTTTAAACTCAGCAGTGAAAACATGGTAAAATGGCATTTTTGCTGTTGTTGCTTATGCCTTAGATTGCAATGTAGAAAGAGGTTTCTAAATTGGCATTAGTTCTGTAAAAGGAAACCAAAGCAGCTGCATCCATTTGCACTGGAAGACATCAGGCCTTGGCCCTGGTTACTTGCCTTGATACTCTCTGTTTTTTCTATTTCATCCAAACTGGATGCAAAAAAAAGCCCAGATTCCCTTGTTGAGTTTTTGTGCTTGTCATTTTGTATTCTACAGCTAAGAGGCCAAATTTGTGCAGCAAAATCTGAAAATAGGGAAACGCTTGTATCCAAGATTATTTTAAATTTGAAATACAGGGTAGGAATATTATTTAAATAAGTCTTTGAAGTTTTATGAGCACTGAAGGCTCCTTTGACCCAATTAATGTCCTCTTCAGTCAACACATCATCTAGTCCTTACCCTTTTCCTGACTCCAAGCTACATCTTGTTTACAAATCCATGCACGTTTAGCAACCAGCCCGGTTGGCCTATGTGAATTCTGTGTCCTGTAGGTTCTGCGGGAAAGGGCCGACTGCTTTAAGGGATCCCTATTATTTCACTATCTTTGTTTGCAACTGTGTTTTGTTTCCTCTTAGGAGTCCCACTCTCATTCATCACGTTTCTTTTGTTCCCTTTTATTATCAGGCTGCTGTCTCAGAGAACGCGAGCTAAACGCCAAACCCCGCTTTGTTAGTAAGTTATCCTTATCGTTATCGTCAGGATCTGTTCCCTTTACGTTTTCATGTCTGACCAGCCTTCCTGAAAGTCAAAATTATATTACAATTAGAAATGCCGTAGACGTAATGTGCACAGGAACTTCCTATTCATACCCACGGAGTTGTGTATCTTGATCTGAGCAGAAAAAACAAACCCCTGCTTCTGGAGGGCTAAATTCAGGGATAAGGCAGGGTGGACCATGGACTGCTGTGGGATATGTCCATTTTATCTGCCTTATTTATCAGCTGAAGAGCGCTTGGTGGGTCTTACAAACAAGCCGGGAGGTCTCAGCTGAGTTCTGCCCCAGTTTAACTCTTATCTCAGGCTGAAAGAACTGAGTCTTCAACTTCCCCACAAATTGGCTTAATCAGGAGGCAAGGGGCCATCCTGATGGGGGAGAGAGACACTATCTCCCCTGGGACACTCCTTCTGTTGTCCAGAAAAGTACTGCAGGATTCACTGGCCGTAAGATAGAGGAAAGCATTTCCTGAGTCTGCAGAGGCAAACAGGTCAGGAGAGGACAGTAGGAGCCCTGTCCTCCTGCAGGAGGACTACATCTGCCAGGGAAATGGGTGTAAGGAGGGGGACACATGGAAAAACACCCGAGGAGGGGGTCAGCAGGGAGAGTGGCCAGACGGGGAGCAGTGTCCTCTGCGGGGTAGGAGGACACAGCCATCCATCAGGTGTCCTCCACCTGCAGTCCACATGAGGAGGTCACTGTCAGATGCGTAAACGTAATTTATATCTATTGGCATGATTGTCCTAGGAGTAGGAAAGCCGCACTATACTCAAGTTCCTCAGTCACAGGTAAGGTAGTTAAAACATACTTTGTAGTTTAAAGATATATGTCTGCTTTTCCTTTGCTTTCAAGAATTCCTTGTGCTGAAGCATTTCCCATGTTATCTTTCTCCCTCCTTGAGAACCTCCCTC
Source organism: Gallinago undulata (assembly GCA_026546715.1). Classification (NCBI taxonomy): domain Eukaryota; kingdom Metazoa; phylum Chordata; class Aves; order Charadriiformes; family Scolopacidae; genus Gallinago; species Gallinago undulata. The sequence goes on from JAOTQQ010000023.1 coordinate 82,302,770, forward strand.
ACCAACCGTGTCACTGATACGGTGGCTCTCAGAGCTGATTTTTCCTTATTCTCCTGCTCACTCACCTTCCCTACATTCAGTGCAGGGTTTCTGAGTTCCAATTTTAACTCTGCCTGTCGGCATTTCTTCAGGATGAGAATGACTTGCCTTTTCTCCTGAGATCGGGGGAGAAGAAAAGCTGAATGTGTGCTGTCTGAATCTCTTCCCTCATTATCTCTGCTGTTAGCATGAAACCTTTCATTTTTTTCCTTCCTTGCCGTTAAACCTTGAGAGTGTGTTTTGATAACCTTGGCAATTCTCTGAGCAGATCTGGCTGTACCTTCAGTTGACACGATGCATAAAATGAGGGGAGTAAAGTATAGAGTTTGCAGGAAGAATTAATTGTAAGAATAGAGACTGCTTGTCTTTTTGTTGGGCAGCACCTACAGAGAGGCTGAAGGTGGATGATCTTTATGTTCTCTCCTATCCCATGGAGATTTTGTGTAACATTTTTCTCTGGCTGCATATTTCCATAGCGTAAAATAAAAATAGATCCAAAGTACATTCCTTGCTCCAGGTGCACAAAAAGCATAGTGGGAAATCTGCAGATCATTGTGTTGCACCTGATGCCCTGTATATTGTTTCTCATCTAATCTTTTCTTTCTGAAAAAGATTCTCTGTGTCTATAAGAAAATTTCTGTCCGGTTATTGGTGTTTTGATTTCTTTCTTTCCAATTTTTTAATAGATCAAGGCTAGATGCCAACATTCATAAGCCCAGTTTCACTGCCCGTGCTCGTATTGATTAAACAAGAGGGCAGTGGAGTGAAAAGGCAGTTGGGATTGAATAAGGTCGAGATTTCTTCATGATGAAATGATATCAAAACGGGGGTAACCCCCAACAGGAAAGCACATCACACAAGGCTGGCCCTAGGGATTCATTCAGTTCCCAGGACATCCCTTCATTGCCACCAACTGTGCAGTGGTTCCCTGACTGGGGGATCCCGCTCCACTGCGGAGCATGTGCTTCTGCAGTCTCATGCAGAAAGTGTAGATCCCAGGATGAAATTTTGGTTAGGAATCCCTGATTTTGTGTGCCTCAAGCCTAAAGAGCCTTTTCTAAGGCATCCAGCATAGAAACGGATCAATTTGAGATTATTTTTCTTATACCTAGAGCATTCTGCTTTCTAATTCTTTTCCTTATGTGAGAACTGCACGTTTTACTCTTTATCCCATTTGATACCTTAGGGCTGACTCTATATCGTGTAAACTGAGGAAAGAGATTGTACAGTGTGGTCGCCCGTGTTCCCGAAGTCAAAACGAGTTTTGCTGTCAGTGAGAACAGCATCATATCATAATTCCCACAACAGATTGTGATGACAAACAGGATTACAATCTGCAGTTTAGCGTAGGAAAGAAAGAGTGGAAGGAAACAAAGTCTTAAGAAACAAAGATCCTGTTTTCTTTCAGCTTGATTTAACAGCACAAAATAAAGCGATGGCCTGAGAAACTCAATTTGGGGTTCCCTGGCTGGCATTTTAGCCTGAAGTTTTTCATCCTCTTATATTTGTCACAACTAAAGCATCAAAGTTGGGGGTGGCTGGCTGTGCAAGTACAACTGTACTGTTATATTTCATGATACCAAGTGGGAGAAATGAGGAATCTGAAAAATCGAAACCCAATAACTGAATCTAAGGTAGAAGAAAGAAATGTAGGTCTTAGACTTGTTATTAAATCTCTGCTAGTTAACTTCAGCAGAGTCCGGGACTAATGGGGGGATTGGAGCATCTGAGACAACAAAAAGCCGAAGTTCTAAAATGTCAGAAATGAAGACCCATCTTTAACTTCTCAGCCATGCAGAAAGCCACAGAAATGCCCATCTAAGTGCAGACTTGTTTACACTGGACAGTTGATTAAAAAAGCTTTGTAAGGATAATGTTTCATTTGAGTATCTGTACCTTAATGCTTATTCCCTTCTGCTTTACTAGCTTAGACATGTTAGAGATGAACGTACTTTTTAAAACTTACTACAATTAAATCATGAGTTCAGAACCAGCTGCCAGTGAGTGAAGAGTAACTCCTGAGTTCTGATCTCACATCTTTTAAGTGAAGCGCTGCCCTTCAAATAAATTGTACCACATTATAGCTATAATTGCCGTATCAATGTCCCCCAGGGAAGCATCATCAAAAAGACATTATTCTTCCCGTGTTCAGCTCAGCTGGCTGAAAGCTGCTGCCTTTGATTTCAGGCTGTGCTGGCCCATGGCTCAAAGCGTTCTTGGGGGTGGCCACAGTTTGAGGCCGAGGTGCCCTGTGGACTAGAGAAGTCCCACGCCTTGTTCAAAGGACCTGGGGACAAAACCTCCCTATCGCTCGCCGTCTTTCATGGTTCTACTTAAGCACTGTAAGTTTTTGCCTCCCCACAGAAGGGAGTGAGTGATGGTTTGGAAAACTAATTGCATTTCTATCAAAAAGCCAGGGAAATACACCTTCTCTACTCCAACTGCGAGGTGTTTCATTTGGGGTTTTCATCGTCCCCTCTGCGTCTCGTGGAAAGAGGAGTGGAGGAGCTGCCACACAAAGCAAATGTATTTACAGATGTGCTTTATAATGAAAGCGATGCTTTCCCAGATGTGCACTAACAGCTTTATTGCACTGTGAACGCATGCGTGACTTGTGCCAACGTTGTACCTATTGAATCGCTGCCTGTCTGGGGAAATCTGTAATTGTCATGTCAGAGTGATCTGAAAAGGCTCAGTTGTGCTATTTAGTTGTTTTGAAGCTATCTGTCTTTGATACTTTAACAAAACCACAGCTCAGCTGAAAGAAGCTTTAGGACCAGTAACTGCCCTCAGCCTGTGTCAGCTCCAGTGTTGGGGAGACTTCCCAGGCTTTGTAGTTCCCTGGAGAACTGACTTGGTGCCTTTAGGGTGAAGAATCCACCTTTAATTTAATTAATTACACTGCTCTTCAGCTGCTCCACATGCTTGCCCAACGTAGGCCAGCATTTAACCAACATATTTTAGCATTTCTCATCTGTACTAGGGACAGAGCTATTAATTATAAAAAATAAGTTTGTGTTTAATATTTCCCATTAGTATTATGTGATTTCCTTGAGAATCTGAGATCTCTTAACAGGAACAAGGGATTATATGTGAATGCTCCAATGCCATAAGAATGAATTAAGCTCACATATGTATGTTTTCAATGGCATGTTAACTTAAAAAGATGCTGTCAGGTAATTTAAGTCCAAAATAGTATAACGTAATATTAAAGTATATCTGAGCATGTCCCTTTCTCTTGGCTGGACATGATATTTGCTACCTCTTGTGGACAATTTGGTTAAAGCATCAGAAGCATTTTAAAAAACCAACTGACTGCAAGAAAGCCTTTAGGATTTATGTTAATATTTCAGTTAAAGCAGCTGATGCTTTGGTTCACACCCATAGTACACGAGACCCAAATTAATTCCCGGCACTTTCACATCATGCTGTGAATTTTGTTCTTTGGGTTAAGCAAAGCTTTATGAAACTTATGGAACAGGTTGCCCAGAGAAGCTGTGGATCCTGAACCACCCCAGCAGCCTCCTGCTCAGGGTTACTCTGGCCACACTGTGATGTCTCCCCAAAATCCACTCCAGTGATGGTGTAAGGTAGCCACAGGAAGCCTATTTCCGCACCGCAGGCAAAGTGATTTAAATAATCCACTCCCATCTACGTAATTTAAAATCCAGTACACTAAAAATGAAAATTACTATTTGGTGCAATCTGAGGGCAAAATGCCCTCCTGCAACACAAGAGGCAGAGTTCTCAAACCACAGTCATCACTGACATCAGTATCAATTAGGGTCTCTAGGGAAAGGCCTGATAAGGCATCAAAAGTAATAACCGTGGCGAGAAAACAGGGCTGGTAACGCAATTACTGCCAAGATACACAGTAACTGCTTTGCAATCCACTAAATTCTGCAGGGTTTAAATACACCCTGAAGATCAGAATTAAGTGTTGGGGAGAGAAAAGCTGTAGAGCGGTGGTGGTGGGAGGGAAGGCACAGCCTGTCATTAAAGGGTAGACTGTAGGCTTCAGCGATGTGGAAGAACCAGCTCAGCCCGTGTAGGGAAAACGAAAACTACAAGCCACAGCGACAATTTTTCAGCTGGCACGGAAGTTTTCTTTTTCATTTTTATAAAATTAATACAGGAGAACACGAAGTGGTGCCTACTGAATTCAAACATTCTCCGATGTGCGGGTGTAGAGATTTCACACCAAGGACTTGAAAGGAAATATATGAACGGGTTTTGCAACCACTATCACCGATATTTCAATGTAGTGAAATATTTCAATGTATTCATTTGCATTAGTAAAAAGAGAAGGCAATATGCAGAAGGTAGCCTAATAGGGGAAACACTGGAATGGTTTCTATAAGGCAGTAGCAGCAAAGAGGCTAAAAAGATGAGTAATGGATGTCATGATTTCATGGAAGATCTTATCAAAGGAAATTTCACTATCCTTGACTATGGCTTGGGAAATAGCAACAATGTGTCAATATCATCTACTTGGGTTTCCACAGAGCATTTTTATATTTATAGTTATAGTTATGTTTAAAGCTATAACTATAGCTATAGCTATATATTTATATCTAAAAGCTTTTATTTGGTCAAATAAAGAAGGCAAGTGGTAAATCCAGACATTCACAGGCAGGTCTCAAGCTAGATGGGAACAGAGACCTGCGATGAACAGGGCTGGTTTTGCTGGGTCTCCCAGCATTCAGTTTCTAGTCCAAGACTGTTCAGCATTTATGTTGATGATTCACGGGATGAGTCACAAAGTCTTTGCTGACAAGATTTTGGATCTCAGAAATTTGACTCAGTAACACGTACTGGGAATTGGCCACTGAGTGCTCTGGATCTGCTGTGTCCCGATGCGGTGGGGTTTATTCTAACACCTACAAAAGAAAGAGCCAGTTATTGGGGAGGGGGAAAGCTTGTTTCTACACATTTTCAGTGTGAGAGAAAATGCTGGAAATGAGCAACTCTGAAGAGAATGAAATGGGAAAGAGAAACACGGAGGAGAAGACAAATCGTGGTGCCCTGCTGCTTCTGCTGCCGTAAAGAAGGAGAGGTCATCTCAGGGTGGTTTCACCTTTGGAAGGAGCAAAATGTGGTCCAGGAACTATCAGCTGAGCTTAGATGAAACAGAGCTTCCTTTGATCAGAAAGAGGAGAGAATGATCCCTTTACCAGGGAAAGATGCTATTCACATGCTTTTGGGTGAATTAGCTGTCTCCCTCCTGCCTCTGGGTGCAGTAGGGAAAGCTCCATATGTGTGTGTGTGTGTGTGTGTGTGTGTGTGTGTATTTGAAATCTGCGTCTCACCCCGTGCACCCACTGGTGGTGTTCTATAGAGAAAAAGAAACTCACTGCCGTGCTCTTAATGCTCATAAATTTTGCAGCGGGACAATGATTATAATCAAATCTCATGCTTCATGGCTTCAGGGTCAGGAAAAAATAACACCCTCCATGCCACCGGCAGTACATGCTCCAAATCCCTCTGGGACCCGATGGGAGAGTCTTTTCATTTTCCAGGAGCTCAGGCGTGCTGGCGATCTTAGTTACTTACTTTCTACCTGTGTGTGTGGAGATGGTTTTACTGTCTGAGATCTTACAAGCCCACCCTCAGAGGTGCTGGGTTTTGGAAAATGGGTAATGCTGAGCCTGTCTAAAAAGCATCAGTTTGATATTAGGTGTCCTGGGATCTGCAGGAAGGCCAGTGAATTTATCTGGTACGCTGCTTTGGACTTTATTTCTGTGAAGGAGATAGAAAATAAATTCCAAGACAAAGCTGAATATGTTCTCCTTTCGTTTTAATAAAAATATTCAGTCACAGGGAGTCATTTGTAATACAGAAAAACAAATCAGAAACAACAAAAAAAAAAGACCGAATGACTTAAGAGAATGAAAGGAAAGAGGAAGTTTAGGGAAAGCTATAGAATAAAATTGCTATTACATTATTAAACAAACAGAAAGAAGGACAGAAAATGGGTGTTTAATTCCAGCAGACTCAGATAAGGGTAGTGGCTGGTCTAATTATCCCACCTTTCCTTTCTTTCTGTTTTCCTGTAGTGAGCTGACATTAATCAACATTTCATTCTGTTGCACACTAATGGAGAAATGCACTTTAAAGAAGAAAATATACACATTGCAGAATACTTGTGAAGATGGAATACAGCTGTTACTGGAACATATCTCAGTAATCATGTACGACCAGTAGCAAATGCATTGGAAGAAGGATGCTTAGGATATTTTACCTTGTGTTGAGCGAGAGGAGAAGCTGCGATACCTGAGCTTTGATATCAGTTTATCTATCTTACATATAATTCATGCGTCTACTCAAATAAATGTTGGTGTTAGTCAGAAGTCCCGAGACTACATTAGCTTTGCCACTACCACATGGTTAAAAGGGAAGAAACAGATGTCAAGGACATGAAGTGTCTAAAGCAACACGAGCTATTAACCCTCAGTCATTTAACAAGATGCAATTGATCAAAATGCATTTTACTACAGTTTTGAGATGGGTTGAGAATAAGCAGAACATGAACCAGAAGGAGAGCCAGACTCCTGGCAGCCGCAGATGTTAAGCGGTATCCATTTACATTCCCCCTGTCCTTTTGCCTTCTCCTGGGATGAAGACCCTATATGAATTTCTTAAACTTGAATATAAGAAGCTCCACCTAAACATGAGAAGGAACTTCTTTCCTGTGAGGGTGGCAGAGCCCTGAAAGAGGCTGCCCAGGGAGGTGGTGGTGGAGTCCCCTTCTCTGGAGACATTCCAAACCTGCCTGGACACGTTCCTGTGGGACCTGATCTGGGTGGACCTGCTTTGGCAGGGGATTAGATTAGATGATCTCCAGAGGTCCCTTCCAGCCCCAAATCATTCTGTGATTCTGTGAATTTTTGGGTTGAGCCTTTTTTATATTTAGTACTGCACTTTGTGTTCAGTCTTTACTGAGGCAAAACTCCCCATAGAATTATTATTGATTTCATAACTAAAGTGTGCAACAGAATATACAAGACAACCCTTGATCCCTGAAGTTTATAATCTATGTTTAATGAGAGACCTGTGCTGGACAAACTTAAGGATCTGAATTTGTGTTTGCAAAATAAATTTGCCCATCCTGTTTCCATATATTTGTGGTACTTTCCCCTTCTTCGTCCCAGAAGCAGTCACTCAGCATCGGTCGATATTCATTGACTAAAATGAAATGGAAATTTAATGAAAGGCAAGGAGTCCTCTCGGAAGCAAGACTGCACATCTGAACTCAGGATTATGAAAGCAGACATTCAGACCCAGCAACATGCAAACTTTCCAGCCCTTCTTCTTACCTGACGATACACAAACCTTCAATGTATGCATTTAAGTTGGAAAAATGTGTGGTAGAGCTGGCCATCCCGATAGCCATTGCGGGAATACAAAAACATTAATTAGATTTTAAGACAGACTTTCATCAGTTTATTAAAAAAGATTGCTTTACCTAATAGCCTGCAAAACTAAGAATTAGGCTTCATGACTCTGAAAGTCCCTTAAGGCCGATGCAACAGCCTGTGCAGACTGTGAGGTCTTCAGGGCAGCAGTGGTCCCTTCCTGTGCTCTTTCAAAGTGCCAACATACTACATCTGTGACCATGGCAGGTTTGTTTTTTTTTTTTGTGCTGATGTATTTTTAAAAAAAAATTTAAAAAATAGGGAGGAATTAAGCAAGGAAAAATAGTTGTGAAGCTCAGAAAGGCTATTTGATTTTTTGGGGAATATGTAGAAACGTGTCTTGGAAGAAGAAGCTGTGAAATTTCCAGTATTCCCTGGCAGACAGTTTGCCAGGGCTGCCAGGGGGCTCCAGCAGTGAAGCAGGGATTGCTCCTATCATGGTGGTTTGGTGCCATCTACGGCCAGATACTGAAACTCCTTCGCAGATGCTCTGACCAGTTTAGGAAGGTAAACATGCAGATGTGTTTAATGAGATTGGCAACTACGCTGATGTACAGTGCATCCATAAATATATCTGTAGATATTCATGTACCACTTCTCAGCCAGTTCTTGGACGCTACCACTGAGCTCCTAAAGACTAATAGCCTTTAGGTTATTGTCTGATTGTTTGTGGATGGTTGTGAGACCTCCCAAAGTATCTCTGGAGAAATTTAAGGGACACCATGGCTAGGACCAACTCTGGATATGCCTAAACACCTCTCCTAGATGACATACAGGGAAGGATGCAAATGCCTGCACCTAGATGTCTCTATTTCTAGGGTCTACATGTAGACCAAGCATCCAAACTTGTGCCACCACGAGAGTGGGCATGAATGGGCTGGCAGCACCTGCACACAGGCATCTCATGCCATTGGAGATGCCCTTGGGTGTCTCACTTGTCCACACAGAGCTCCCACAGGCCACAGCAGGGCCAGCAGGAGACCCAAACCCTTCTGCAGCAGGAGCTGGTGGCCCAGCAGGATACCCAAGGGATGTTCAAAAAGCCTCTAGATGCCTGGGCATGGGCAATGGTGGGCAGGTAGATTCAGGTGTGTTGACCTGGAGCTGAATCCCACTGACTGTATTGCCATCTTTTCAGAGCTACTGACAATACGTGACCAGCTGGTACAGTCTCTGTATAAAACAGACCCCAGAATTTCCTGCCATTACTCATAATATTGCTCCAATAATTTTTACTGAAATAATTAATGGCTGCAGTGACAATTAGTCAGTTCAGGTTGTGTGAACTTCTACTGGATTTAAAAGGAGGGTATTTTAACTCATTATTTAAATAGTCAAATGACTGAAAAATTGTCTACAGATCCGTATCGATAGTCTCAATCATCTGATGTTCGCTCATGCAACGCATCTCCTGGCAACATCAGTGATGTTTCTGATGTAATAACTCCAACAAAGAAGGTGTTGGACAAACACGTGTTGTCTATGTCCACCAGAAAAAGGGGATGGGAGGCGCATTCCCATATTTTCACTAAAGTAAGATGTTTCACATTGATAATAACATGGCTGTAGACTACACATGAGCCAGAATTTTACTCCTCTGGGTTTTGAAAGTTCTGAGTGTAAAACCCCCTCACCATTTGTGATGTTTGCTTTGCCAATAGGATGCAAATTACTTTGTTGGATTTTAGAAAATGACGATACTTAGGAAGGGTATTGCTTCCAATTGTAATGAAGCAATTCCAAATGTAATGAACCAGAGCTAGTTATCTAAACTGTTTAAGAGATATATAGATAGTAGAAAGCAATAAATGTAGCTGGGGAGTAAGGAAAAAAAATAACAACAACACAAAAACCCCAGATGTGTATCCCTGACATACAAAATAGATAAAAATATTAAAGAGAAAAAAATGTCAGCTGTGAATATACCAAAAAATGGTGCAGGATCACTGAAAGAGAGGGTTTGATATGATGACGCTGCCAAGTGACGGAACCACTGTACTACCAGGACCTTTTCTTTTCAAGGGGAGTAAGTGTAACATTACAGCACCACTAATAAAAAACATTGATAGCTTTTGTACTATCAAAAGTCCAGGAAATGGGATTGGCTATGGCACTGTCCAGAGCATCTGAATTTAGTCAGTGAGAGTAAAACTATCCCCTAATAATCTGATAATCATAGCAATTTCTTAAGAGGTCCTTTTACTCAATTATCCTCTTATTTTCCAATTTAGGCTGGGCCAGGCAGACCTCTCTGACATGTCATCATTCTCCTCCTGCCTGACAGAAAAGGAAAAAACAGAAGAGGGGAAAACAAGGTACAATGAACTTTAGAAATACAGGTATTTTCACTGAAATGACTGTGTCATTATGGTGTAACTGGCATTGTTGGTGGTTTGAGTGGGGTGTATCGAAGCCTTGAAGAGAGGCCTGGAGTTGAAAAATCAGATCGATAAATACATAAACAGAGAAATAACATTTTAAGCTTTACAAGTGCAATTACATTAAGGGTAGTAAACGTTGCAGCCAGCCTCAGCAAAGTGCACCTGAAATGATGGGTTTGGTCTTCTTTGGATAACAGGTTTCTAATACTAGGCACTTACAAGGAAGGAAAATCTTTTTTGACTTTGGATAAGGAGATGAAGAAGCAGAGACTAAGCGAATCCTTTAGATCGTAGGTCACATCCGAACGAGCAATGCAAGTATATGAATGCTGTGTTGTCTTCCTTCCCATTTGAAACTCGGCATATGCACAATATTTTTTTATTAGGCTAGTCTCTATAGTATAAACAGATCCTAAATCCTTGCTGTATATGTCCTAGAATTCATTTTCTGGATTTATGGCCTGACATCTACATTCCTGTGATTAAGTGATGAAGTTTTTCAGCATAGCTATTTATAAGGAGTTTATTATTTATTATATTTAATGCCTTATAATATTTATTATAAGGAATTTATCTCTCTTGCATGAAGGTGTCCCAATAAAGGGTCTGTAGCCCCAGATCACAGCAGAGAATCACAGTCAATCATATGAAGGTGTAATATCCGTCATCTCTTTCACAGTATTGCTTTTAATTCTGCCTACCTTTCTTTTGACCTTTTTCACACAACAGACCCATAAGAGGATGGAGGAGGGGTTCTCACATCGCCTCGATGCAGGGATTTACGTTGGCTGTCTTGTCTTACTACTTTGTCTCTGCTCGGCTGCACCAGACAGGACCCGGCATCTCTCACCCCTGAGCAGAGGCCAAACTAAGACACTGTGGACCAGTTCCTAAAGATTTCTGCTTTCT
>JAOTQQ010000023.1:82313613-82326665 GCA_026546715.1 Gallinago undulata
GGACCCGGCATCTCTCACCCCTGAGCAGAGGCCAAACTAAGACACTGTGGACCAGTTCCTAAAGATTTCTGCTTTCTGGGGAAGACAAAGAGGGCCAAGATCTGTATTTGGATGGCTGGGGCAGAGGGGTATTCACATAATCTTTGTTCCAGGATCAGCTCATGACAAACTTAATTTGGAATCTAAAGATTTTCTGAATGAGGAAGGCCTAGACCAGGGAGGCTTAATAACATGGAACTACCTCATTTATGCATATTTTTCTCTCCATGCTCACAGAAGGAACTGGTATTTTCAAAGAGCTAAAGCATAAAATTAATCTTTATTGTTGGCCTATTCTGATGGCTTCACTGTACATGCTCAATCAAAAATATTTGAAATGTTTGATGTTGAAATCCTTTTGGGGGATACTTCATGGACTATCCAATCACTTGTATGCTTGTGGTTTCACCTGTAGGTGTGCATTCATCTTGGATATATGTCCATATTTTAATGGATCCCTTAGAGGGACCACTTGCATTTCATGATCCGGTGCCTCAAAACGCAAATCTAAATGAAAACAGGAAAAACAAAAGTATGCTTTCAGTATCTGCAGTATTATCGGAGTATTTGCTGAACTTGACCTTTAAACCCAGAATATTTTTTACTGTAACAAATGTTCTAGCTCTCCTTAACATGGAAGGGGTTAAGTAACTGATCAGCCTTCTATGAGCAGGCTGAGTGGCAGAGGAAAGGAAAGCAAGGTTTGCAGATCGGTAACATTTGAACATGTCTTTATTAAAAGGAACTAGTACATAGCCAGCAGCCTCACCTCTGGCAGGGCATCTAAATGCAGCTATAGAGACAAGCCAGTTTCTGAAGTTGAAGCAATAGTCAACCCTGCTGAAGCAGAAGAATCTATCTTTTCTCTTGGCTCATTGACAGAAACGCAGTCATCTCCGAAGCCCAAAATTACCCGCTGCTGCTAATCCTGCTTCCCTTCGTCGAGAATGCAGATGACCTTCAATTTGCCCCATCTCCGACAACTTCACTCGCCTTCCATTACTAAAATTACATCCGCTCTTTTTGGCGAAATCTGGATCACTAGGATCTCCTCTCTCATCTTTCCAAAGCTTGTGATGCCGCTCCGGTTCCCACTGTACGCGGGGTTACATCCCAGAAGTGTTCTATAATTAGAGCTGACCACACAGATGTGCTTCAAGAGACACTGCAGCTGAAACACAGAAAATACTCATTAAAAAAAAAGTAAGGATAAGAAGTTGTTGGTTTCAACTTGCATCACTGCTGCTTTCTGTTGGCAGGTTTCCTCCACGGTATTGCACATCACTCTGCTTCCATTCATTTGAGCAGAGGTAATTAATACCTTTTCCATTATTAAAGCCTTGGGAACAGAAGATGAAATCCTCCCTCCCTTAAAGTCAATGGCAGAACTCCCGTGAACTTCAGTTCCTTGAGTATCAGGCCAAAAGGGATCATTAGATTGTCCTGTATATCATTGATATTGATGTGGTGTTGGACTACTGCCTATCCTCCAGATGGCATCCAAGCTGGCATCTAAGGGACAGAAAATGCACCACTATCCTTGGCGGTGACATGTTCCATGATGAGTTACCATCCCACTAAAAAAAATAAAAATATTTTTTATCCTATTAAGCTTGCCCAGTTTAAAACTCCAGGTGGTGATTTTTTTAATAGCTTTCCTTCCCATATTGAAGGGACTTTTCCTACCTACTATATTTTCTCTAGAGAGATGCTGATTCACTGTAATTAAATATATTTTCAAAATTCTAACATCTTTAATTACCTGAAGTAATGACTGCCACTTCTGGTGCTTTGCCAGAAAATATCTTGTTTCTGTGTCTTTTGCCTTGTTTCTCCCCTCCCCATCTTCTGAAGATGCATACAAGGTCCTCTGGGTGGTGCTTCAATATCCATCTCACCAGCTTCACCTACAGCGTTATCTTCCCACACTTCTGCTGGTCAGACCCCCATCCAGGGACACACCGTGTGTGGTGCTGGGTTCTCACGGTGAGCTGTGGTCCTTACATCCTCTCCTGGACGCATCTCCCTTACATAGTATGAGTAGATTATTCTCAGATGTATGAGACTTCTTTGCATTTTATTAAAATATATTTTGGTGTAGTTAATCAAATAGTTCAATGTGTGTGATGGCCCAGGCCTCATCGTTATTTCCTATATTACCAGCACTTGTCCTCTGCATTCTGGGAGATCTGCAGATCTGTTATGGATCACAAAGAGCATTGCATATGATGCGGCCTTGCATCCCGTGTGGACCCCCGTTAGAAATACTCACATTGGATAGTAATCCCCAAGGATAATTCCAAAATGCACCATGTAGCTTGCTCTAAATCCTGTTTAAATATTCTTTATTGGTATTCTGCGCTGCTTAACCATACTCAGAAAGGCAGGTGAATGTCCTTACAAAAGTCTCTCAGGTGGCAATCACATAGCTACATTTATCAACTAAAGTTATAATCTCATAGAAAAATGGAAGCCAAGACTCCTATGAAGCTGACAAAGCTAAGGCTAAAGCAGTAAATGGAAAAGGTAAAGAATTTTCCAGAAGCAGGGTATTAAATACATAAAACTACAGCGAAATTCTATTTGGACTCCGAGTCATCCCAGTTAAAGGCAAGCTGTATGCATTGACGATGTTTTGGGTAAATACAGCTCTGAAGCCAGGCAGTGATTGTGAATATTTTATACTAGCCATCAGAGTGGCCTTGATACTTCATCATCATGATCAGGATAAGGAGAAATAGTGATATTAATAAGTACAGCAGGTAGACAATTTATAAAGGCTTATCTCCTAATACAGTTATACCATTATTAGTATTTCATAACACCACTTAGTGTCTGACACTCCTATTGCAGCATGCTATTGCATAATACTTCACATTTTTACAGCACATTCTACCTGAGAACCTGACCCTCTACCAAGAATAATGAGCCGAGATCCACAAAAGTGCCCCGAAGCAGACCTTGTGCTGGTCCCAACCTCAAGATGATGAAAAGGAATGACAGCAAGGAAAAGGAGCACCCAAGGTCACGAAGAACCCATTCTGGAACAAAATTTCCTATTTCCTTGCCTTAGGTTTTCGCCATAAGACCATTCCTCTCCAGAGCATAACACTGTGAAAAAAGAAAAAAAAAAAAAGAAAGGAAAAGGCATTTTAGAGAAACAATTTCAATATTTTGCAATGGAGATGCCCCCAGGGTGTTAGTGCGTTGATGTGCTAGGGAAGACTTAGGTATCCCGCAGTAAAAGAAAGCAGAGTTTACAAAGCCAGGATCTCAGTAGTTAGGAAACACCAGAATGAAGGTTCATGAGCAACTTGTTCCCTTTGCATTATGGTATTTTTCCAACGATGGTTCTCTCTCTGCGCTGAATAAGCAGAAATAACTGGAAAAAGAAACATTCATGTGCATTTGTATGAAAAAATCACATGCAATGATATAATTACAGAGGGTTTCAGGATTGCGTAGCTGGTCTCGCTGTTGTCGGTGTGACTCCTGCTTCACTAGCTCCAGAAGTTAGAAAATGTGCAGCGAATGAGGCAGGGGCCTGCAGGCAATTGAATGCTGCCCTGGAGAAATGGATGCTATCCCTGCCGCTGTCAGTTTTCATTTTCTCGGGACCCAACGGGAGACATCTGGGTCTAAATTAGAAAAAGGCTGAACATTCCCAGCTGCACTTCAAATTGCGAGCTGCGATTTGAAGGCATGGAAAAAAATCAGGCTCTGAGCTTCTAAAATTGGGCACCCAAATTTAGGCAATACTTGATAATGCCGGGTTTAACATCTGTTTTTTAGGTCTCTCTGTCTTAGTTCCCTTTGCATAAAATCAAGGGAAGAGTAAACTCCAACCAGAGGTGGAGGGATAGATTAATTAATGTTGGTAAACAGTGATAGTATTGCAAAGAGATCATCATAGTAAATCTCATGAGGACATTAATAATTCAGTAGAGGATTTGAATAATTGCGGTAATAATGTGTAAGTAAGGTTTGAGCCTACTTTAAGTGGAATATGTGATCAGTGTGCCCCTCAGTGAGGTCTGTCCATCCTCCAGACAAAGGGGGGCTGCTGTGGGAAAAAAGATGTCACTATAGCATTAGATGTAGTATTATTAACTGTATGCACAGGTGAGCAAAATTTGAGTTATTCCCCTAATTTTGGCTCTGCCTAACTTTTAAGAGGTTGAATAGCTTGCTAAAATCATTGGCATTCTTTTATTACATGACTCCGAATACTATATTCACTGATTCTTTTTCAGAATAATTGGGATGTAATCGACAAAAACCCTTTCCCACAGAATCACAAAATCACGGAATGATTTGGGGTTGAAAGGGACCTCTGGAGATTATCTAATCTAATCCCCTGCCAAAGCAGGTCCACCCAGAGCAGGTCCCACGGGAACGTGTCCAGGCAGGTTTGGAATGTCTCCAGAGGAGACTCCACCACCTCTCTGGGCAGCCTCTGCCAGGGCTCTGCCACCCTCACAGGAAAGAAGTTCCTCCTCATGTTTAGGTGGAACTTCCTATGTTCAAGATTGTGCCCATTCCCTCTTGTCCTGTCACTGGGCACCACTGAGAAAAGACTGGCCCCATTCTCCTGGCACCCACCCTTGAAGTATTTATAGGTGTTGATCAGATCCCCCCTCAGTCTTCTACAGACTGAACAGACCCACGCCCCTCAGCCTTTCCTCATAACAAAGATGCTCCAGGTCCCTAAAGTTTCCATGAACTTGCAATTTATATGAAGAGCACAGTTATACAGAAAGTAAGCCAGACTTCTCTTGGTAGCAGACCAAAGCATCATATATAGATAACCATCAGTAACACCCCTTTGTTTTTAATAAGTCCTTTTTGTGCTGCCTTCCTTTTCTCAGACTCATTTATTATGAAAATCACGTGTTTCCACTGCTGCTGAGAAGCTGGTATAGCTTCCATATGGAAAAATCTTCAGTCTCACCGTGGGAGCACGGGCTCTTGCACACGACGTAAAAATTCCTGCTTTCGGTGACACAAGTGCTGCCTTTGTTGCGTTACAGAGCAATTGGCACAAGGTCCTTGACATCCCACCGGTGGGTTTTAGCAGTAGGAGTCAAGATCAGAATGCATCTATTTTAAAGGGATTTTTGCTAACTGGTAAATGGCTATTGTTTTTCAAAATGCACATGGCAGAGGGATGCTAAGAACTGCTGACAACTGCTGTGCTGCCATTCCTCTGCCCCAGGATAGGTCCTTCTATGGCTTTGCCACCACAAGCTTCACTTTGCCTCTCCCATGGGCCCTCCCTGGCACCAGAGGGAGTTCCCTGGCTATTTAGGGATGCAGAAACCCTATCCCACTATCAGGAAGCACCAGTATAATAAGGCTGGAATTCTTTTCCTTGGTAGTCATCAACCTACCTATTACTTCACCATTCAGCTGCTGCTGGAAAACCAGGCCATGCAGACCTGTGGCCACGATAAACCATGGAGTAACATATTGATGGGAGGAAGTGGCTCGATGAGACTCCGCGTTTCAGGTTTATCTTCTCTCTGGATGGTAAAATAATCCAAGCTGTGATCAATCCTTTTGATGCCACCAGCCGTTTCTCTTCAACTGCTTCCAGGTATCCCCAGCCATCATCTTAGTTTGGAGCCAGACCTTGCAGATCAACTTTTACATCACTAGGAAATCCTACCTGTTCTTTTACTGGCTTACATCTACCCAAATAAGATGAAGACTTTTGCTTTTAAAAATCAATTTTTTATCCAGATGCAAAATTACACAACGATAAACCCTGTTATCTAGTCCAACACCAAAACAGATACATAATACAGCCCAATTCTGATGCCAACTTGTAATGAAATACACTTTTATATACATAATTTCTGGTCTAACTTCATACAATAGATTTTAATAGTTTTTTGTGTTGGTTTGTGGTGGGTTTTTTTTTGCAGTATATGTTTCAATTTGGCAAGGAAGGACTTTTTCTTCTAGCTTCAGAGAACTTTTAAGGCAGTCAGCCAAGGTGGAAGGTGTATTTGGAAACTTTCCCTTTGTTCAATTAAGACAGCTGGGAGCAATCCAGATGCAATGCAATACTTTCTTTAAGGAGCTCTCATCAAATTTATTATTCATTTTTTTTTAGCCTGGCTTTCAAGTAAAACTGATGAGGATATTAAACTCTGAAAAAACCATTCAGACGAAGGGCTGACTTCATCTCCGAAGAAGCAAGAGAGCCAAGGTTAAAACTGTCACTACTAGGAGACCTCTATAACATTAAAGAGACACAATGAGAGCAAGCTAAAAATGGTATTTCAGGATTAACTCAATTTTTTTGGTCTGTGTTTGCAGATTTTTTACAGAACCAACTCCTACTTATGGTAGGTGACTAATCTCATTGCAATGTAATAACTGGCATAAGTAAGGGAAATAGGACTTAGCCTTTACAGACCGTTAGCCCACTGAATTAAATTATAGTTTATTTAAATAACTCTTTAAATATATATACCTTTATCTTAACAACCGCGCTGATTTATATCGAAAGATATTTGGTCCTATCAATGACAGAACAAGTTGGATTTTAGAGGGAAATCAGGAAGAATAACTGCCCAAATCATGTTAAACAAGCATCGCTTGGCATGCTCTGAGCAGTGCCATCACAAGTGAGCCAGAAAGCAAGCAAAGAAAATAAATGTCATATTGATCTCTGTTCCTTGGTCTTAAAGATTTTTAATCAAAAAAAAAAAAAGTTTAGCATCTCCCACGTGTGCGCACATTGGGCTGAATTCAAGGCGTAGAGTGGTAAATTGTTCCTTGATTGGTTTTTGATAGTATAATTAATATTATGTCTAGCTCTGACTTCAGAAACTGTAGCAAAAATACTGGTGATCAAATATCAGTTTGCTTTACTATAGGAACATGACACCGTAATCTGGAATTAAATGTATACCTGTTAGTGTACTGAAAAAAAAAATAAAAATATTTGTCAGAAGGTAGAATAATATTTTGTAAAGTTTACATCCTGGTAGTGAAAGCATTGCTTTTTTAAAACTAAAGAACTAAATACAAAAAATATGTATATATTTGTCAGCAATCAAATGCATCTTGAAGTCACAGAAGGTACTGAATCATAGAGAGAAACATTAAATGTAATGAAGACTATTTTCAGTTCTGCAAGATTCTGCATTAGCTATTCGGTGCAAGAGCATGTTGTGATGATCTACGTCTGCCACTTCTATGCAAGTTCAAAAACTGGAGAAGGGAAATCTAAGCATATTCGGGATGCTCTCTTAGATTCAAAGTCTAAAACTTATATTCACCTCAAAGCGTAACTCGTTCCCTTCATAGTCCCACCGTCAGCGCTCACCTTCCACAAGGAGGGACCTCTCAGTAGATACACCCAGTGATGGGCGTCTTTCCTCCCAGTTGCTTCTCTGGTGCTTACATTTAAGCAAATTAAATTCTATTCACCTTCAAGGAAAGATTTTTTTCCCAAGTTCGTATGAGTTTAGAACAAGCACGGAGGGCTACCGTGAGGGCACACCTTCACATACTTCCCATGCGTTGTGGCGTCTTCTTGTTTTCTGTGATCTCTAAAATCCCCATCGCGTTATCTGTTCTTGTTTTGCACACTTGTGCATGTGCACACACATGCAGGGCCTCTCCCTCTGGCACCACCACAAGCTCAAAGGCACTAGAGCTGCCACCAGGTCTAAGTGTCACCAAACTGGGTACAACAGCACAAAGTGTCTTTTCTAAATTTTGCAGTTTCTTCTCCTAAGACAAACTAACTCTGGTTTACACCGGATGAAGATCTTAAGTGTTGTATTCCTAGGATAATTGAAGTCGACTTCAATGGGAATGGGGGGGTAATATTAAATAATATTAAATATAAGCCCCTTTTACCCATCCTACACAGCCACGTGGACGGGGTGGGGATTAATTACGCTGTGGGGTGCCTGAGCAGGGCAAGGGGGGAGTCCCTGAAGCAGCTGAATAAATCACAGTAACTTTCTCCGCTCTAGTATTACTGGGTCATGCAAGTAGCAGGAGATAAAAGGACATGGCACAAATAGGTCAGCAACCCTCCTGACGGTCTCTTCCAGGGAAGCAGCCACTACTGCAGCCCGATGGAGGAGCAGATGTCCTGTTCCTCCTCCATCTGCGTCTGCAAAATAGAGGGAATTTCCTTTCCCTTCTCTTTCCCCACCTCTCACACTCAGTTTGAAGGAAAAATATTAAAGCCCGTTTACTCAGCATTTGTGGAGAGCTCTAATTTCGCCCCCTCTAAAATAATCTTTTCATTTTAGAAGAGGACTGCAGAGAAGGATGATCTGAAGCATTTCCAGCAGCTCAGCAGGTCTCAGGTTTTGTGACCTTTGATGCAGCCTGGAGCCTTTGTTACTGCTGAAGACCAGGTGTTCATCCTGCACTTCAGCAGTCTCTGACATTGCCAGCTATAAGGAAGCGGTTACACTCTTGAAATCCTTGGTGGAAGCACACAAAGACGCTGGAGAGGTTCCAGCATGTTATGGGCTTTCCAGAACTAATGCTTGTAAAGTGTCCTATCCCATCGTCTCCGCTTCACATTGTCCATTCAGGGAGAACAAGAGCGTTAACGGGGAAGTAAAGGCCACAGAGTTTTAATTATATTAGTGAGGCCGGGCCTAAGATTCATCTTAGGTCACTTTAGATGTCCACACCATGGATATTTGTGTGTGAGCTCATTACCTGATTTCCCTTTATTGTCAAGGGAGAGAAATATGTGGGATTCATCTGCGCTTTATGAAGACATCTATTTAATGCTAAGACGGATCGTACCTCAGAATTGCCACTTCTTGGCTAAAGAGCAGATAAATAGCTCAGATAGATGCCCACATTTAAACAAATGAATCACATTCCTAGAGATAGATCTCTATTTCTTCAAAGCTGTGATATTGCCAGAGCAATATACTCTGCTGTAACGATGACAGGAGTGTAAATGAGAACTAACCCCAAATGTAACTTTGAAGAAGGTTATAGAATATAGAAACAGCCAAAGACAAGGACATCACCCTTCTGAGGAGAAAGACCTGGGAGTCCTGGTGGACAACAGGATGACCAGGAGCCAGCAATGTGCCCTTGCAGCCAAGAAGGCCAATGGCATCCTGGGGTGCATCAAGAAGAGTGGGACCAGCAGGCAAATGGAGGTCATCCTCCCCCTCTGCTCTGCCCGGGGGAGGCCCCATCTGGAGCACTGGGACCAGTTGTGGGCTCTGCAGTTCAAGAAGGACAGGGAACTGCTGGAGAGGGTACAGCAGAGGACTACAAGGATGATGAAGGGCCTGGAGCATCTCTGGTGAGGAAGGGCTGAGGGACTTGGGTCTTTTTAGCCTGGACAAGAGAAGACCGAGGGGGGATCTGATCAACACCTATAAATACTTCAAGGGTGGGTGTCAGGAGGATGGGGCCAGTCTTTTTTTCAGTGGTGCCCAGAGACAGGACAAGAGGGAATGGGCACAAACTTGAACATAGGAAGTTCCATCTAAACATGAGGAGGAACTTCTTTCTTGTGAGGGTGGCAGAGCCCTGGCAGAGGCTGCCCAGAGAGGTGGTGGAGTCTCCTTCTCTGGAGACATTCCAAACCTGCCTGGACAGGTTCCTGTGCAACCTGCTCTGGGTGGACCTGCTTTGGTAGGGGGCTGGACTAGATGATCTCTGGAGGTCCCTTCCAATGCCATATCATTCCATGATTCTGGGATTCTGTGATTCTGTGATTTTATATACCTTCTTCTGACATTCCATGCCCTCATAAAGCATCTGTATGAAAACTTTCTATAGGAATACTGGGCCAGAGCATGGCTGAATTGTAAAACAAGCAATCAGGCATTGACCCCTCAAGGTAACTAGTGCAGAGAATTGCAAGTATGTGATGGATCCACAGACAATGTTGCCTGAATCTGATTTATTTGGGTAGAGATGTCACCTCAGGATCTTTTGTTGTCAATGCAGAGTAGAAAAGAAAGCTTGAAGAGCTCTGGGTTTGTGTTTTCCTGGTTTGTGAGCCAGTGAGGCAGGAGCAAACTTTTTTTCCTTCCTTCAGAATTTTCTTGAGGCACTCCAATAACATTTCAATGATGTCTGAGTGCAATGAAGAACCAACACACTAAAAATTAGGGCACGCAAGGGCATTCCTGCGTTGCCTCCTATCATCAAAACAGTCTAAACTCTATGGTAATCTCTAACAGTTTGAATTCACTTTACAAACTGCTTTGGCATTTTAAATGAAGTCTTATCACATAATTTAGGCCTGGCTTCACCAATACAGCTGAGCAATGTTCTATCTGATGCACTGCAGTGCCTACTTAAACTCCTTGGTGCCTGTATAAAAAGGTAAAAAAAACCATGATGAAGGGCTGCAGCATCCCCATTAATGTCATTCATACCTGAGATCAGCCATCTTTCCTGCTGAAGGGCTGGAAAGAGACAGCGTGCCACCCATATCTTGTTTTTATGCCACTAGAAATACTTGTGGGATGGTCCTGGTAGGTTTCCAGATCCTTTATGGGGCAGGAATTACATGAAAGGGCTGCAGCAGACTGGAAACCCAGCCCCACCGTTCCGCTCGGTTTGCCAATGCAGACCGTCAACAGCTACTTTTAATCTTCAAAAATGGGTTGTTTAAATTAATAATGATGTTGACAAGATGCAATCTAAATGAGTTATTCCACTTCATTACATCTATTCCAAAGTCATCATGGGAGATCAGAATGACTATCAAGCATTCTGGATATCAAACTTTCATAATGTATTCAGTGAACTCTCCAATGTTGGTCCTGAGAGAGAAAGACCAGTTCATCCCTATTAAAAAATTAATTTCTTTAATGATAATACTACTACTAATCTACATAAAATGCATACATTCCAGGTTTGGAGGAATGGTGTGCACATTATGTCCTTTTCACGAGTAGTTATCAAGTAGCTTTATAATCCTGGTGAAATTCAGTGTAAGTAAAAAGTGGCGTCTAATTCTGCATGTTATACAGAAGGGGCTCGTAAGAAGGCTAAAGAGACATAAATGCATATCATTAATTATTGAAAAGATATATAAATATATATGTTAGCATTATGCAGTGGGTTAGCCTCTCTCCTCAGCAGTCCCTCTCAAACTCATCACGATGAAACACACAAATTCTGAGAGTTCTGCCCTGATCTTCCAAGTCTGACTGTAAATGCCAAAAAAAAGATGCAAAAGGATAAACTTCCATGTTCTCCACTGCTAAGTTACAGCTCTAAGACTCATTAACTGCCATTTACACAGCTGAAAGCCACACATATGCATCCATGTGCTTATTCATACTGTTTGTACGCCAAAATAAAAGTGGAGTATAACATGGCATATGTATTTCCTATATGACATCCTTGCTGCGTCTTTTTTCATTACTTTTTTTTCCCCCTCAGCCGTGTTTTCCTGCCCATTTTTAAACTTACTGCCTAGAGCTTTACTAGCAGAATTTGTTCACGTTGCAGAAAGATAGCCCTTTATTGGTTTTGCTCCTTCGGTCTCTAGCGCCGCAAACAGCTTATTATAGAAGGTCTCTAGCAGCGCCAACAACGGGGTGAGCACTTCCTCGACATAAAGAGAAGGCAGTCCCCGGGGGCAGTAATACTTACCTTCCACACAGTGCAGCTGGAAGGTTAAATTAGCATTTGTGAAGTACTTGGAGTTCTTTGAATGGAGGACGCCGTAGAAATGAAGGCTAAAGCAAAGCACATTGTGAAGCAAAAATGTCAACAATCAATGCTGTTCAATAACGGCCATAATTTTTCTATTAGCAACACATGGAAATGAGACTCCTGCTACATCTGGATCAGTTATTATTTTAGACTGAAGTTTTCTGTGTAAGCATTAATTATATATCCAGGGACATGGCTAAATAGCCCAGTAAACATGGTCAGGTAGGCAATCCTTGTCCACATTGTGGTCTTGATCCATGTTTGCTTCTAGTGGCTTTTCTCTCTTTCAAGCGTAAAAATGAGCAACCTGGTCTAGTGGGAGGTGTCCTGGCCCATGGCAGGGGGTTGGAACTCGATGATCTTGAAGGTCCCTTCCAACTCTAACCATTCTATTATAAAGTCCTAAGTCTGATCAGGTCTTTCCCACACAGCATCACCCTGGAAGTTCAAATATGTTGTTTACCTGCTATGACCCCTAATCCTTTTTTTCAGAGTAAAAGCTTTCCAGCAAGTAATCTCATAGGATTTGCTTCTAGATATATGCACTTGACTCTATTAAAGTGTTGGTAATGATCCCAGTTTACCAAGCAAACCAAAATCAGAAAGGCTTAGTCCTTTATGTGGTTGTTACACAGCCAACATTGTGCAAGACCAATTAAATGTATGAGGCATGAAAATCAAGAAGAAGGAGTCGACTGACTACGTCCCACCACCAAAACAGCCCTTAGGTTGCCATTGGAGGACAGTACAATCAAAAGTGTCCTCCTGTGGGTGGTCAGATTTGATTAAAGAGCAACTTCAAGCTTGGAAGAGTAGGAAGTGAGAACATACTGAGCCATCCCAGTCATGCTACCCCTTCCAAAGCATAGCTGAAGAGGTTGGTCTTGCGTTAGTAGACTGAACTTTATGCTTAGAGGCCTTAGGAAAATTAAAATATGCACTGAAAATACCAGAACTATTAAAAGATTAGGGATTAAGTGTTGCTAAAAATATAGAAAAATATCACTGTGATATACATATCTGCATATATAAGTTTTAACATACATTTGTGTATCTAATTGCCTAATTCAGCTTCAAGTGAACAAGGGGTTCTGTTTGGTCATAACATATTACAATTCATAATCTCCCTCCCCTATTATCTTCTCTAGAAATGATAAGATTTCTCTAAGCCTAGAGAAAAGGAGGCTGAGGGGAGATCTTCTCACTCTCCACAACTCCCTGAAAGGAGGGGGTAGAGTGATGGGGGTTGGTCTCTTCTCCCAAGTCACAGGCGATGGGACAAGAGGAAATGGCCTCAAGTTGTGCCAGGGGAGGTTCAGATTGGA
>JAOTQQ010000023.1:82326765-82344656 GCA_026546715.1 Gallinago undulata
AGTGATGGTTTTTATCAGAGTTAGGCTGATGGTTGGACTCAATGATCTTAAAGGTCCCTTCCAACCTAGACAATTCTATAATTGTATTAATTCTATGATTCTTTTTTTTTTTTTTTTGCTTAAAACTTATTTTACCTTCTGGGTTGAAAATTTTACTTTCATTTGACGTGTACCTGACATCTATTGAACCTCTGCCGAAAAAAGCTGTCACTGAAATTATAACTTTGTAAATTTCTTCACAGACTTTGACAATCCTTCGCTGCACAGCTGTGGATTTCTGAGCAGCACACAGGATGTGGTCGAAAGCCCCGTCCTGAAGTTTGGATGGTACCACGCTTCCACTGATCGTGAGGAAAATCCATTACACCAAACCCCAGCATCCTCTTCCTTTCAGTTCAGCTTTTTTCTACAATACACCGAGTTTTTATTTGGTTAAAACCTCTAGGACGCTGAAAAGCTCAAATGAACAGTTCACATCGCCTGGCAGAGCTCATGAGCAGGAGGTAGGTTGTCCTGGCCTTGACTGAAGGCCCACTGTCTTAACAGCTTTTGCCTAACGATCTCTGCCCATTAGGTCCTGCAGGTACTGGACAACAAGTAAAATAAAAAACATGCTGTAAATGCACATAATTTACCGAAAAGTATTCAGCACGTTAAAGTCCCTGCTTAACAGCAGCTCCCCTTCTACAGAAATGGACAACTTGCCACCTAGATTTGGTACCAAGAGCCAGACAAGTAGGTGAGAGCCCAGGCTTGTGCTTTGGGACAGCAGCTATTTACTGATTTGTGCAGCAAAGACACGAAATTGCCTTCTCTTGACAGGTTTTTCTTTTTGCGAGACTATGGAGAAGCTTTTTGCCTTTGCAGATCGTGGTTAAACTGCTTCTCAGCCCATAGTCTCAGCCACTTGTGCTGCTTCTTGGTCTGGTGGGAGGTGTCCCTGCCCATGGCAGGGGGTTGGAACTCAATGGTCTTTAAGGTCCTTTCCAACCCAAACCATTCTATGATTCTGTGATTCCCCTCAGCGTAAGCTACAGCAGCGTAAGGCTTGCAGTGGCAGAGCAGACAGAAGCTGGAGAAGTGACAGTCAACGATGCACCCCTGGCCACAATGTCCACAACCATCAACTGTATTAAAATACAATTATTACAATTGTGCAATTATTGCAATTGTTAATATGACAGCAATTCACCGCTGAGAGCAAAATGCTGTACGAATAACAAAATAACACATCTTTTTTTTAAAAAAAAGTCAGTTTTACATGCACAGAAAAATTTAATGACTGCAAAGCCAAGGTAGGCTAAAAGTCTGGTGCTTGTCCCTTGGATCGCAATTTCTTGTTAAACATGGCACAAGGAGAAATGAAATTCGGACTTGATTTCACGCGGCATCCTTCCCTCTTTGAGAAGATGATGCAGCTGTGATTAATGCCTTCAGAGTCACTTTGTGTTTCAAAGACAGGACTGCCAATTAGTCAATGAGTAATGAATTTTAAAAGTCACTTAGTAGTAAATTATCTGTTTCTGTATATTCCTGCAAATCTGTTTCATGCTAATATCTGTGAAGCTTAGCATGACTCCACCTAAATTCTTTGACAGATGTTCCCCTTCCTGCTATCAGCAGCTTCAACAGAATATTAATAAATATTTGTATTTAAGCTGACCTGCAGACTTTCTTAAATTAATTCTCTCATCTGTCTAGTATCAATATAAAACTGCTATTTCTACATTGACTATATTAGAATACACATTGCCTGCAGAAGCAGGTAGGTGGGTTTTGGTACACAGGCTTGTTTATAATAAATCTGTAGAATAAGGTTAGTGCTCAGTATAAAAGAGAAGCTTAAAAAATATTAATTAAGCCTAGCTTGAGTCTGTTGTGTAGAAGTATAATATACTTCGTAATTCCGGACTTTTGCATTGGAGGCACTACCAAGATTATAAAATTTATGACCAAAATCAATACTCAATAGTGAGGAGTTTCACAGGTACTGACTTTCATGATTACAGGACTTTTGTCCCACTTCTGATACGTGTGTCCATCTGTCCCATTCCTGGTCTATTAACCTTGGTGTCATTGCCAGACCCAAGCCGAAAGCTACTCCAGCAGCAAAAGTTATCCTTGTGATGTGGATGACTGAGTCCACTAGGGCATCAGAGAGCAGAGATCTCTATGATTATACAGATTTTAGGGTTGCCCTTGCTGGATAAGGACCATACTTGGTTGCTCTGTACAGAACAGCCCAACACGTGTCAAGATACCACCTAAGTCTGCAATATTCTGCAGGACATTACCTTGGTGTGACATGGTTTAGGGACCAGTAAAAGGGCCTGTTAGCTATTGATTGTGTCATTCTCTCCCTCGTATCAATTCTCTCCCTTATCTAAATTATCTTATTAATTTTTTAATTTCTTCATAAGCACAAAAAAGGCCCTTTCCTCTGGGCTGTAGGGTATGTACTCACACCTCCTAGCCTGCACCCTTACCATTGTGCATTGTTACTCTCTAAGATTCATACTTAATTCAATTCATAAATAATTCAAGCAGTCCCCCAGAATTTAATGAGCAGTCTGCTTGGGATGTATGAGCACATTTCCTTCTCAGGCCATCATTCATTTAGAGACATGGTTTCATGATGGTTTTTATCAGAGTTAGGTTGATGGTTGGACTAGATGATCTTAGAAGTCCCTTCCAACCAAGACAATTTTACGATTCTGTTGGGAAAATTGTCAGCCTGCTGTAATTTCTCATGGGTGATTTTATCATGGTAACCAAAGGAACTACTGGACCAGCTGCCATTAAGTAGGGTGGGAACAGAGGCCAAATGAATTGTTGTGGATTGAAACCACACAAGACCAAGCGACGAGGTTGTATTTAACAGCAGAAGCATAGAAACTCCCAGGTATCGCATGATTCGGGTCTCTACCGGTGTTTTGCAACTTCTGCTGGATGGGCTGTAGGGGGAGGATCCTCCTACCTACCTGGCTCCATCAACCTAATAGGAAGTCAAGAGAGTCCTCCTGCTTTGAAAAGTCCTTTTCTCCCCCTTCCCAGAGCTAAAGGGATTTGTGCAGGACTCTGCTGTCACTATGGTTACAGCCAGCCTCTCCGGGAGCTCTGTTTGTACCACTGGCCCTAACAGCAAGAGGGAGAAGCAAAGCAGCAGCGCTGGGCATGAACAAGTAGGGTCTTAACCTCTGCCTGGGCTGTGAAGGCAGGAAGAAAGGGCATCAAAGCCGGCTGAAGAAGTGAAAGATCTGAGGGTGAAAAAGGGAAACACACAAAAATAACAGAAGCAGAAATATGGTGAGAAAACCATAACTTAAAGTGCAAGAAATAGAGTCCTACGTGTCTCAGTCCATCACCTGAGACACAGGCATCTGTGGTGCATAATTCCAGCGTGAGGTGAGATGAAGCAGCCTCTAGACATGCCTCATGGGTACCTGAAGGTGCAATTAACACAGACCGACTCTTTTTTCTAGTTTCAAAATCAATTAAGAACTATCTTTGAGCATTTGTCTCAAAATGGCTGTTCAGCTCATCATTAATTGGTCTTCTCTCCTTCAGGGTCTTTATTATGAAGTTGAAAGCACAGTTACAAAGTGTCAAGAAAAAAAAAAACACAATTTGGGTTATTCTTAACAGCAAGAACCCTTTTCACCTGCTTTTATGGCCCTCGTCTAGACCTCCCAGTGCATCCCACCAGCCAAGCTGTGAATCTGGGATTCACAGAGCCACCACACAGGTGACTTTTCAGGACCGAGTCCAGAACTGCCCTTATCAAATGGTAACCCCAAGCCCCTCTCCATTTAGGCCTGGGCAGATCCCTCCGTGGTCTCTCCTTCTTAAAGTAGCTTCCTGTTTTCCTGTGTGGCTTTAATTACAAACCTGACCTCCTGTTTTGTGAAATTATTGGGATTTTTATTTGGGGGGTGGTGGTTGTTTTGAAATCCAAAAGCAACACAGACCTTCAGTAGGTCACATCCCTCTACTTTGAATTTTCTTCTTGTCTCATCTTCTTAAGGCACCTTAGGTTTTCAGAAAGATCATAATGCGTCAGAAATTCAGAGGAGAATGAGATTTGTCTGAAATACTCTCGAACCTCTCAGGGTGAAGTGATCCTGGTTTTGCTCAGAAACAGCTCTGTCCGCAGCGGTCAATGGAAGTTCATCCATTGGACTGCAGCAAGAAACCCCAAGGAGCCCCGTGGAGAGCGGTACCGACCAACCATGATGCAGATGTAAGACAAATTTTCATCGTCCTTTTTATTCATGGCGCTGGTTATTTCTTGCTGAATATGCAAGTAAGGGCAGGTAAATTAATGCCTTAATAATGCTTCTGTAATTGCAATCTTGCAGTGTGCTCCTTTGCATATTCCATGACCTGGCAACCTGCTGCTTATAACCAAAAGACTGGAGGTTCCTTTTATTCTTTGCATTTAAATTCGGTTCACAATACATACATTTTAAAGGCAATTTATAAATTGTCTAGCTTATCTTTTGCTTAAGTACTTTGACAGTATGAAAATATAAAAGGAGCTGAGTATCAACAATCGTAGTTTTTGGTGACACAGGCAAGAACGTCCGTGACACAACAAATGTCCGTGACACAACCATAACAGTATGGACTAGTTCAGAAAGTACCCAGACCTTCATGTCAATCTTGGTTCAGAAGATGTACTAGACGTGAGTGAAAGGTTGCATCACCAATTAAATAATTTGCCTGGCATAAAGTTGGAAATGATCCTGCCTGTGGCAAGTAAAGCCACTCTAAATTTCTGCTGGGTCAAACCAGGAAACTCCAAAACAGCTTGTGTATTTTATTTTCTATAATATACCAGTTAAAAGGAAGCCTCTCATCTTTTGGAAAGCCAAGCCATTTGAAACTCCTGTCCATATTACCAAGAAGAGTTCAGAGTCTCTCCTAATGCCAGTAATGGGACATGAAGTACCTGTAGATGCCCAGAGAAGTTGGATGTCCCATCCCTGGAGGGGTTCAAGGCCAGGCTGGATGGGGCTTGGAGCAACCTGGTCTGGTGGGAGGTGTCCCTGCCCAGGGCAGGGGGTTGGAACTTGATGATCTTGAAAGTCCCTTCCAATCCAAAGAGCCCAATGGTATATGATCTTTCTGTGCAACTCCAGCATTTATTCCCTTGGTAATTCACTCAAGACCAAGTAGAGTTGACACACATGGACACTGTGGTTATACACCTTCTCCCTGTTGGAATGTCAATATCGTTTATGGAAACATACAAAGTTCCCTGGTGCTTATTGACAGCAATTAGCAACGGAACGCTTTATGTCTTTTTTGAAACAAAATCCCTCTCTGTATTCAACCACCACGTCTGAGAAATCCAAGTATCTCCTCTGCTCTGCAGAAATGACGGAGGTTTAACCAACATTGACAGCCTGCAAATTCAAACACCTTTCCGCGGCGGACACGGGCACCATTTGAACAGTCGTCTTGGAAGCGATTTTCCATAGAAACGGTAACTTCAGCTTTTGAGCATTGTTTTTAACAGGATCCCCAAGCTTTCAGGCTGCCTAGGACTTTTAAAATCCCTTGGGTTGTTAGGTTAAAAAATACCAAGACCACAGCCCCTCCTCATGAAAACGGTGCCGTGTGGCTTTGGACGCAACGCAACCCGACCATCGCTTCATGGGCACAAACCTTCCAGAACTGACCCCACGTGCTGGCCCGTCCCCCCCTACCCCCACCTAATTAATGACACGCGCTGCCACCGCCTTCCAAAATTTGTTCTGAGGGCAGCTGGAAGTCATTGCTATCGGCACGGGTTCGGTTAGAGTCGTGTGTCCATCCCCTCCCACCCCTTAAAATCACTTTCCTCCCAAACTAAGTTTTGGGGCGATTTATGGCAATAGAGGCTCTCAGTTCTCCATCCGTCGCTCCGTTAGGCTTTAATTACACCATTAAATTGTGGGTGCGTTGTAACCAAGACCTTGAGGGCATCTTCAGTCATGGAAAGAGGACCCTTCTGGGGGTGGGTTTTGGATATTTTCGGACAGAGCGACACCACCAAGTAACCAAGACCTTTAGGGTATCTCGGATAAAGGAAAGAGAACCCTTCTGGGGGGGTGTTTTGGATATTTTGGGGAAGAGCAACACCCCCGGAGAAAGGTTCTAGAGAGATCTAGCGCCTGTGCTACTTTTGGGGCCCCTCGGTGCGTTATTATGGGCGCTGCAGACAGGGGGGAGAAGCATCAGTGGCTCCGGTTCCCCCCACATCCCCCCCCCTCCAGCCTCCGGGGATCCCCCCCCCGGACTCCCCCCTCCCACACAAGACGACACCCGCCGGGCAGCAGCTTCGGGGGCGGAGGGGGGGGGGTGTCGGTGCGGACACCTTTAAGCGGGCGTCTCCTTTAAGAGGCGTGGTAGGGCTGGGGGGTGGGGGGGTTACGACGGAACGGGGGGGGGGGAGGGGGGGGGTGTGCCCTACGGTACCGGGCCAGGCCCGGCCGTACCGAGCCGGGGTATCACCTGACTGCGCCGCTCCCCCCGACGGCACCGCCGGTCCCCCGGGCTCCGTCCCGCACTCCGCACCGGGGTAGGGGGGGGGGCGGCGCTGCTGCGGCAGTTTTGCGGGGATTAGGCTGCGGGAGGCGTGCGGGGGGGGTGGGGGGATTAAAGCCACCGGCTGGAAATAGCAGCAGCGGCGGCAGCGCCCAAGCGCATCCCCGGTGGCGGCGGCGGCGGCGGGAGGGAAGGAGGAAGAGGGAGGAGGAGGAGGAGTGGGGGGGGCAACCCGCCCCACACCTGGGGCTACTGGGGGGTGGGAGGGAAGGGGAAGAGAAGGGGAAAGGCGGGGGGGGGGGGAGGGTGCTGCGCTGCGGGGCGCCTGGCGGGAGGCGGCGGTGCCCTCCCCGGAGCGGCGGCAGGAGGAGGAGGAGGAGGACGGGAGGGAAGGAAGGAAGGAAGGAAGGAAGGAAGGACGCACTGACAGG
This sequence comes from Gallinago undulata, assembly GCA_026546715.1. Lineage (NCBI taxonomy): Eukaryota > Metazoa > Chordata > Aves > Charadriiformes > Scolopacidae > Gallinago > Gallinago undulata. The sequence continues at coordinate 82,333,728 of JAOTQQ010000023.1, forward strand.
TCGGCCGCTGGCTCTTGCTTCATCCCCTTCTTCTTCCCCCCCTCCCAGACCCCCAAACCCGGGGATGCTGCATGGCGCTGGGCATCCGCCGCATCCCCCGGAACCCCGTTTTCTTGGCGTGTGTGTAAAAGGGGGGGGGAGTCTTTATCGCGGGGTGGGGGGGGGAATAACATGGCGCAACGGTGCCATAATCTCCCACCGGGGGGGGCGGCGGGGAGGGCGCTGCGGCGGGGCCGGGGCGGCGGCTCCCCCGAAGGCCGGGCGCTGCCGGGGCGGGGGCGGGGTGGGGGGGAATGCGGGGGGATGTCCTTCCCCCCCCCTCCCAGGGGTCTCATCCGTTATTTGCTTGCAGCCTCCTCCTCGCCACCATCATCATTTCCCCTTCATCCTCTAAAATATTAAAATACCCTTTATTTTTGCCCCGGGCGGCTTCTAGCGGGGGAAAGGCTTATACAACGCGCGGGGGGGGGGGGGGAAGATGCGGCTCGGGAGGGGCCGGGCTGCCTGAAGGACCATTGTGCGTGTGTGTGTGTCTGTCCCTGCCCTGTCCCCCCCCTCCCCGTTCCTCCTCCGGCGATAAACCCGGAATATCCCCTTCCCTTCTCCTGTCTTTTTTTTTTTTTTTGCTTATTTTTTCTTCTTCTTTTTTTTTTCTTCTATTTATTTATTTGTTTTTTCTTTTTGTGTGTGTGTAATTTTTTTCCTTTTTTTTTTTCCTTTCTTTCTTTCTTTCTTTTATTTATTTATTTATTTTATATATATTTTTTTTTCCCTCCTTTTTTTTTTTGCCGCCTCTGCAGAGAAGCAGGCAGCAGCAGCAGCAGCAGCAGCAGCCGCAGGCACGCCGAGCGAAGATGTCGGGTCAGACGCTGACGGATCGCATCGCAGCTGCTCAGTACAGCGTGACGGGGTCGGCCGTGGCCAGGGCCGTCTGCAAGGCCACCACGCATGAAGTCATGGGGCCCAAGAAAAAGCACCTGGACTGTGAGCATCCCTTTTTTTTCTTTGGGGGGGGGGGATGTGGGAGGTGTCCCCAAGCCAAGACCCCTGGGCTGCCTGGGGGGGGCTCTTTTGGGGCGCTGTTTGGCCGTGCTTGCTGTCATCCAGCTTGCAAACCCTCAGGGTTTATGAGAAATCTCCAGGAGAGGATGAGTTATTATTTCATTTCTTCTCTTATTGCATAATACTGCTCTTTTGGCCATTGTTTTTTTTTTTTTTTTAATTTTAACCCTTATCCTTCATGACCCCTTGCCTTTTATCCAGGAAGGCAGTGCCACACATGCAGGGGGTCGGGAAGAGGGGAGGGAATGGGATCTAGGGCAACATGGACACGTGCTTGTCACTCCCTCCTTTGGTCGGGATCAAGCTGGGCCAAGCCATAAATGCTGGCCTGGTAGGAGCGTGGCCACCTCCACAGTGGCCTTCTGGCGAGGTTGAGATGGTGGTGTGTGTGTAAATGGGGAGGCAACATGGAAAAGGGACAGCCTTTGGAGAGTTTAATGGCTGTTGCTGGGGTCCCAAAGATCAGAGATTGACTTCATGAGGTGCCTGGTGGTTTGCATCGTGTTCCATGGAGGATGGCTGGAGCTGTGTCTCCCAAAGATTCATGGTCTATTCTAGACGGGCGTTAGCGAGTTAATGCATGAAGCAAGGTTGAAGTCAAAACGTTTCTTAAAAAACAATGAGCTAGTGATGTTTTGTCTTGACAATTTTATTTCTTGTCAACCCACTCAACTGTCAGTCCCTGCTTGGAGACACCAAGGAGTAGAATGGTGAAAAAATTTAATTGCACGATGTTAATTTGCCTTCTTTCCCAGTAGTAACTCTGTTCAAGACTGAACTTGGTAGATCAACAGCGGGTTACAATACCTGAAATAAAGCGTTTTTCCCATTTTTGGGGGTGGTGGTGGTAAGAAATGCTTTCATGCCATGATCTGCAGGTTTTATACCAAGCAGTTTCTTGGCTGCTGGTGGTCACTGAGTAACGCTGGTGCAGGTGCCTGCAAGTCCAATTGTGATGATACAGTATTTCTTAGAAGGAGGTAGTATTACTTCCGAAAAATAATTCCAGATTTCAGTGCTGACGACTTCACAGCTAACCCTTGAAGTGGCAAACAGCATGTTGGTCTTCCAGTGTATCTACATACTCGTGTATATATGTCTACAAGATGCTGATGTAAGCCCCATTGCTTGAAGACTAACTTGAGTCTAAACAGTTATTTAAATAGGTTGGCTGTCTTGATATCACGTGTTCTCATTTTCTTGTATGTTTTAAAAAAACATCTTGGTTATTAATGTCTCTCATGTTGCTGTTTGGTAGCTGTCGACACTTCTTAATCTGTAGGCTGTGTCTGGACAGTCCTACCCTATCTGTTACTAAAAGCTTTAGCTCATGCTTAAAAGCGTTCTGTGTCTCTGTGTGTGTATTTTAATATATTTATATACACACGTGTGTGTCTGTGTCTTTCTCTCTCTATATATATATATAAATAAAAGTACTCTCTGGAATAGGCAGGATTAAAGTGAGGTAGAAGTAATTGTACCACTGCTATATTAAGGTCTGAAAAGGCTTTGAGTTTGGATTTTGCTGCTAATATTACTACTTCAGAAAATGAGCGTGGGAGAGCGCGAAGCCGGTAGCATTCCAAGGAATTTCATCCCCACCTGCCCGTAAGACGCATGAGAGGGAGAGAAATTACCATTTCCTGGGAAGATACATCCCTGATCGTTTGTGGGTTTTTTTTTTTTTTTTCCTTCTGTTTTCCAAGCTGCATATAACAGTTGAGAGTTTAACCAACTGGTATCATTAAAGATGTTGTCAGTGGGGGATATGCACAGTCAAAATTGTGGACTATAAATGAAAATGAAGTTCATGTTTTAGAAGGAAAAAAAAAGGATCATCAGGATGATGAATTATTCGGCGATTCCTTGAACTCTGGCGTGTGTCTTGTGAGCAAGTGTTGAAAGGGGCCTTGTATATTGGAACGAGAGGGCAAATTAACAAATTAACAGTTCATCCTGTGAAATAGCAATCCCCCCGAGCACGCAGGAGGCACTGCGCAGGGGTGGGGGAGCTGAGCCACGTGGCTGACTGCATTTCAGTTTGGATAAAATCATGTGAAGGTGTGGAGAAGGGAATGAGGGGTACGACTCGCTGATGCCTTAACGTAATTTTTAAATCATGGTGTAAAGGATGTAGGTGATTAAAACTTAAGGTGCCAGGGAGAGATGGTTGGAGCAATGCTTTGTTGGAGCGTTTATAAATTGCTTTATTTGTAATGGTTGCAGCTGTAATTCTAGCAATTCTAAGTAATTCTAGGCGTGGGGGTTCTGTGTCCTTGGGGAACTCCATAATTTTATTTAGTGTCTTAGCAGCCAGGTGTCGTGTCATAAAACCTGTCTTCTGCTGCCCTGCTCAGCAGATGGGCCTTGTAAATTAAATGGAGATCAACTATTTAACATGAGCTAAATAGTCCTGTGAGGATGGGACACAATGATGTCTGTCCTACCTGTTTTCTGCAGAAGGTACTAGTTCCAGAGGGTTAGAGAAAGACGATAGGTGACAAGGTGTGGGGTGTCTTGTTTTTTTTAGGTTTTTTTAGTGAGTGCTACTTAGAGGGAATTCACTCTGAGGAATTAAAAGCACGATCTGGGTATGAGTACGTGTGTGTGAGGAAGGGAGAAGAGAACAGAATTAATGTCTTCTGTGGCCAAAACTTGAGCTGCTAAGTGTTTACCTTTGTGTGGTTCTCTGTGCTTGCCTGGCTTGCAGCTGCAGGCTTTGGTATGGGCGCTACAGAGTGCGTAGTGCTGCTGGAGCATCTCTCTGCTGAGGAAAGGCTGAGAGACCTGGGGCTGTTCAGCCTGGAGAAAAAGAAGACTGAGAGGGGACCTCATCAATGCTTACCAATATCTAAAAGGCGTGTGTCAAGAGGATGAGGCCAGATTCTTCTCAGTGGTGCCCGGTGACCATCTTTAGAGGTTCCCTCAAACCCCTAGCATCTGTGATTGTGTGATAGTGGTTGTCCTTTGGCGTGGACTCTGGGTGCCCCATGGACTCATCGTGTAAAGAAGTGCCTAGTGCGATTAGGTTCCTGTCATATACTCATTGCTAAGATTAACCATTTTCTTGAATTCCAGCTCTAGTGGAATTCAGGCGTCTGCAGGAAGTTGTGCAAGATGGCAATAAATCTATTTCCCAAGTCCCCGTGGGGAGAAAAGGAATGTAAATCTATGATGCTCTGATCACAGAATGATATGGGGTTGGAAGGGACCTCTGGAGGTCATCCAGTCTAACCCCCTGCCAGAGCAGGGTCATCCAGAGCAGGATGCACAGGAATGTGTCCAGGTGGGTTTGGAATGTCTCCAGAGAAGGACATTCCACCACCTCTCTGGGCAGCCTCTGCCAGGTCTCTGCCATCCTCACAGGAAACAAGTTCTTCCTCATGTTTAGGTGGAAGTTCTCATATTGAAGTTTGTGCCTGTTCCCTCTTGTCCTGTCCCTGAGCACCACTGAAAAAAAACCATCCCCGACACCCTATGGTGGTTTGGGCCAAGCCATTGCAGTTGGCACGTTAAGAGCTCTTTTGGACTTACCAAACTTGTCCTCTTGAAGCCATATCCCTGTGATGGCTTTATGTCCCTCAGCTAACCATGGTGTGTTAGATAAATTACAGTTAGATACAGTAAGTGAGGAAAGGCTCTCCCTGGAGAAGTGGGGATTAGAGGAGGACCATTGCAGAGTGGGTGAATGACATACAGGGACTATGTACTAAGGGTATATGAGCCTCGGTAATTAATCTGGGAGGGCAATCCTAGTGCTGTGCAAGATGGGTTAAGGCTTCACTGGGGGTTTAATTGTGTGGGGTAAGTAAAAGGCAGCTTTCAGCCTCAGATGGGGGTGACACTGATGGTATCAACAGGGAGAAGCTTTCAGGGATGGGAAATGACTTTCAAATGTTAAAACACAGGATAGATGAGGGAAAAATAGGTAAATCTGAATTCAGTTCTTTTTACAGGGGATCTCACTCGGAAACAGACCATCAAGTTTTCATTTAGGGAAGTGAATTGGAAACCAGTGAGGTTGTTGCATCTGCACTTGGTTGTAACAAGTTCCTGTTTCTGAAAATGATCAAAATGGCTGGGACTTTCCTTGATTTATTTTGTTGAGTGAATTGCTTTGTGGTAGGAGGAAATTCTGGAGTGTGCATTCTAAAAAGACCACATGGTTCCTCCTTACTTCTTCAAAATCGGTCTCATAAAGTAGAAGGCCCTTCCAGACGCCTGATCAAGAGCTGGGAGATATTCATAAAATCTAGAAACAAAGCAGAGGAAGATCAGGATTCTATTTTCTGTGGCTGTGGAGGTGACCTGTGTCTCTGTAGTACCATCTTTACATCCCAAGTCTAGTTTTGCATGTTTGTATGTGGTTGACAAAGAAGGGCTCTAAGAGATGTATAGTTTAATTCCTGCTGGAAGCTGATCTGCTGGGCTGTTGTCTGCGCTACAGACACTTCTGTTCCTGCAGTGTTTTGCCTTTCTCCTGCAAACTGGGAGGATGACCTAACAAGTTCAAATCACTGTGGTCTCTAGTGTTGAAACAGAAGTGGCTGTTGACCAAAAGCAACGGGTTAAGCGTTTTGCCTGGGCTTAAAGATAAAGCTGCTAGTTCCTACAGGTCCTTGTTCTATCTTGTTCCTGAGCAATGTGCCTGTCTCTGGTTTTGGGGAGAGGTGGGGATCAGTGGAGCTATCCTGAGGCTTCAGTGACTGTTAACTGGGATACGTATTTCAGAAGTTGTTTGCTGTGGAAGTGGTTTGGGGAGTGTTCCAAGGCTGTTGGCACTTGGGCCCCTTTCCCAGCAGGAGTAGTGCAGATGTCCAAGTACTGCATTGCCCTGCAGTCCAGGTGACGCTTTGTCTTTACGGTGGTGGAAGTGCCTTCAAGAAAATTGCCAAGAACGGAATCCCTGTACAAATTGGGCTTAATCCTTCACACTTTACTAATGGAACTGCTTTTGTATGTCTCGGCATATCTTGTATTGTGGTAATTTGTCACCGTTTTCACATACAAGAGAGCTGACTGTTTAAAAGTTAGCATTGAAGATCAGCTGTGGTGTCTTGGTTTTTTGCTGTCACAGCTGGGGCATATTTTAAATTGCAAGCTCCTCCTTGTCACCCCAATGAATCTTTCACACCTGAAAAGGAAAAAAATAATAAATCCAAGCAAGCAATTATTTTCTTTAATTCGTTGGGTTAGTACATTTATTTTTTTTGTGTGTGTAAGGACGTGTCATCAGTCTGTGTTGAATACCCCTCTGTTTCCCTGGGCTTCTCCCAAGTCCTTTCCCGAAACAGTATTGAAGACTGACTTCATTTGGAGGTGTGTGGATCTCTAAAGAGGAGCAGAAATGTCTGTCATGGGTAAGGGGTGCTAATAAGAAGGGGGTTTTGTTTAGTTGGTCTTGAGTATTTCAATGGCATTAACTTTAAATTCTCCCCCCCACCACCACTGTTTTTAAGGCATGTGTAGTACCAGGAGAAGGCTGCCCTTTTAATTAAGCTAAGACTTAGCTAACTAATTATTTCTCAGTATGTTTGAAGCTGGGTAGGAGTTTGAATTCATGTTAAGATACAAATGTTGAAACATGGGCAGGATCACTTGATCTTGTGCATCTGAACTATACTGTGTTTGAGTCTTCTTATGGTACAATGGCAAAGGAAGAGGAGGATGAGGAAACAGAAGAGAGGGTAGAGAGTGTAATATTAAACTTTCTTTCATCCAAACAGTGTAACTTGATAAAGCAAGATTGACTAGTTCTGCCCTCCCTCCCCTTGGCTTTTCCTCACCTGGAAGCACGTATTCTTCATCTGTTTTCAACAGTCATCAAGATCTTTCTGTTAAACATGCTTTGTCAAGGTCATGGATGACAAATTCAAGGACAAGTCAGGCCTTTCTGCTGTGCTGGCTCCCATTAGTAGACCCTGATAATGGAGTTCTCGTGTCTGTCTTTGAGGCTCCTTGATCATGACATGGTCAGTACGACAAAGACCAGTCCATGGTTTTAATCACTTCCATTTAGTAGCTGAATGTTTCATAAGGGTCTCATAGCGTTATTCCTTTAAGATCCTGGCTGGCAGCAATTGAACATCTTTTAAACAAGAAAAAAACAATTTGCAGCTTGGTTTCCTGTGGTTTGATTTGATCTGTGCCTCCTCCCTCTGATTTCCCAGCCTAGCTCTTAAATCCTCCATCTTCTGTGTGTGTGTGTCTCACCTGGGCCTGTGCCACTAGTGAGGAATTCTTTGAAGTTTACAAAAAAGTGCTCTGTTGGTGTGGTCGGTTGATGCTGGTGTGTCGCTGGCCCATAAAGGACTATCAGAAGTGCTTAGAAGTAGATGACAGGATAATTTTGAAAGGCTTAAAGCATTTTGGATGAGATTTGTCTTCCTTGCTTCTTGCTAGATGGAGAAATTGGTGGCCAAAGAGGAGAATTTGCTGCCCTTTTAGTCCCCACTTCTGAAGAAACTCTAAAACTTCAGTATTTTTCTGCCTTGAGACTATTTCACTCTTCCATTGTACTTGCCTTCCCTCTGGTACTGTATGTCCATGGTGAAGTATTGGCTGCAGAGGTGAGAAGAGACCAGGGCATACGGTGTGCCAGACACAGCTAGCTCCACAATGGACCCACCGCAGGAGACAGCTGAGCCCATCCACCAAGCTGGTGGCACCTCTAGGAGAAAGTACCTAAGAAAGGCCAGAGAGCACTTGACAGACAGGTGAGAAGGAGTGAAAAAGTGAGAACTGGTAGAATGAACACCAAGGTGGACCAGGAAGTACTCCATGATGCTGGAGCAGATCTCCTCTGCAGCCTATTCTCAGAGGACACAGCTGCAGCATCATCCCCCCCTGCTACCAAGACCTTGCCACGTGCACCCACTATACCCTCTGCCCCTGAAGAAAAAAAGAGGGGGAGACCTCCCTCAGTCAGCTGTGGACATGAGGTATTGCTGAAGGTGATGGGTCCGGTGTTTCTGGGGGTCAGAGGGGTGACAATATATCCCTTCCCTCAGTCTTGCTATAGTCTAAAGATGAGTCAGTGGTACCAAACAGTATCATTAAGTTCACATGTCCTTTTTGGAGCTTCTTTTCAAGGCACAGATCAGGTTGCAAGTAAGGGTGGAAAAGCACAAGTTCTGGTGTGGGCCATGGGGGAATGCAGTAGCCTCACTGATGAGTGTCTGGTGAAACTTGAATCTCCAAACTTAAATAGAGGCCACAGAGATGAGGAGCAACATTCTGCCTGCCTTGGAGAGAGGGGTTTCAAATACCACGAGAACTGAAAAAGCAAGGAATGAAGCAAGTTGGGAAATGAGGGTCTGAATCTTGGTGCAGGATGTCTAGTCTGCCCAAAGAATGGATCATCTAGGACAGGGTTGAACCCTGAAATCAAACTAGATGATATGACAGGAGAGGCCTTCCTGGTAGCTTGGTGGTGATCTGTAGCACAGGGTTTGCAGCAGTTCTTCTGTTCCCCTGAGTCAGCAGTACCAGCGAGGTTGCAGCGTGAAGCGTTGTTGGTAAGCTGATATTAGAGCATCCCGCCCCATCAGACTCCGTGTGGTTGCTTGATTTTTATTTTTATTTTTTTTTCCTACTGGCCAAAATTTTGCTTGGATGAGAGCTTGGTGGCTTAAATAAAACCTGAATAAACCAGATGTTGGCAATTGCTAGAAGGCAATCGGAATGACTTGGCAGAGGCTAGCTTGTCACTTCAGAGTATGGTTAAGTCTGCTTTTTCTGGAGTCTTGCAAACCACATGCTAGGCCCCTAAAACCATTTGTAGTATTTTCAGTCTTGATATTTTGACCACGTTTATTTCTGCAGAGCTGCTTGAAAACACAGAAAATCAATCCCAAACTAGTTTTGCAAGAGTGGGCTCAGGCATGTTCGGGAGTCGTAGCTGGTAGCCAGTACGCTGCTTGTACTCGTCAAAAAGTTCTCCTCTTTAGGTTGTGGAATAGGTTTGCTGAAGCAGTTGGGAGTTGTAGCCCACTAGTAGAGGGAATATACCAGCAATCTGGACTGGTGCCACAGAAGGTATTGGACATCAGCCTCGAAGTGTCACCGTGGATGTAGGAGGAATACTAGAACAGTGATTTCCAGGCAAACGGTGCCTCCACCGGCTGCCTGAGCCTCGCAGCTTAGTCGTGGGTGCAGCACGGGAAGCAGCAGAGCACTGTATTACTCCCGAATTCCGGACCAACCGAGTCGAATCACCCTTCTGTTCCTCCTCCCTGCCCAAGATAATGGGATCTCATGCTTTCTTTTCGATGATATCTGCATCTTAACTTCGTTTAATGAAAGGGATCGGATGCCGAAAAGTCCCGGTGTCCTGCTAATGGGGTGTATTTCCCTGAGCTGTGCTCTGGCCCCTGAGCTGAGCTGTTGGCTGCTTTCCTAGAGCCTGGTTGTCCTGCCTACTGATAAAACTCAAAAGCGTTAGGATATTTCCCGTAGAGGAGATTCTTGCGAGTACGTAGGCGTGATGGCGCTTGAAGGGCCACCAAGAAAGCACACCCTGCCCTCTCGTACGTGCTGCGAGCTGCAGGCTGCTGACAGGACGTGTCTGCAGCTTGGACCTGACTCGTGGCAATCAACTCTTTTCTTGATCGTAAGCCAACATTGCAGAATTACCACAGGTAGAGAGTAAGTTGGCAGGAACTCCTGTGTGGTAGCTGGGCCACGGCAGCTGAGCTCTAAAAAAACCCACCAGTTGAGCTGTGTTGCTTTGCCAAGGTGCCTTTGCTTTCTCAAAGAAGGGATGAAAAAGAAAGCAATGTTCTTTGCTACTCGTTTCTAGGAATTTAGAAGATGAGGTTGCGGTCGAGACGTGAAACACCAGTAAGGGTAAATTGAAGAGTTTGGTGTCTGCTTGAGCGAAGATTGTTCTACTCTGTATATAAAGGACCAAGAAAACGTCTTAAATATCGCTGTCCTAAAGCGGGACGACACTGTGGCTTGACTGCTGACAGGATAGTTGGTCACTTCAGGCTGACTCTTGGCTTGGCAGGAGCACGGATGACACAACGGCAGCGGATCCTTCCATGGCAGATGGTGAGGGCTTGGTCCTGCAGAGCCTGGCAGGGCCCTTGTGCCTCTGGCATAGCTTTGCTATATCTCTTAAGTCTCTCTGGTAATTTACAGAATGTTCTAAAACGGTCCTCCGTGGAAGTGAGAGGAAGACACGACTGCTTAAAGCATGAATAAAAGATGCCGACTTGTAAACTTGCATACATTTTAAGAATGTGGGCGATGGGTTTAGAAGGTGGCCCTCAAAATAAGGCAGCGATGGGTTATCTTGCCAGAGTGCAGGACTCCACTAGCTAGAGCATACATCATTACACATCGTTGAAGAGCCCACGAAGATGCACTTCAGAGGGAGTTCAAACTGTTTTTGAAGGGTCTCTTCCTTTCACTGCTAGTTTCGGAGAGTGTAGGACTTGCATGAGAGGGGGAAGCCAGCTGGCCTGTTTCCTGGCTCCCAGGGCTGCTGTTTCTCATTATGTAGAGGTCGAATATAGATGCAGGCTTTAACATGCCATCGCGCCAGTTCTTTACCAACCCTGGGGTTTTAAAACCTAACCTTTTCAAGTGGCAATTTGGGTTTGGATCTTGCTGCCTGACTTTGGAATCCAAAGTACGGTTATTGTGCCTGTAGCTCTTCATCTAATTTTTATAGCTTCATCTAAACCTGTTTATAGGAGGCTGTACATTGTGCTAAGGGGCAGCAAGCCAGAGGAAATCAGTGTATCTAGTGTGCCAGTGTTTTGAAAACATGTACATTTTATCATGAGTGATGTTTTATTACTGGCATCTGAAACAGAATGCTGTTCTCGTGTAGCCTGTGTCATTCTGATCTGGTCTTTC
>JAOTQQ010000023.1:82347771-82405754 GCA_026546715.1 Gallinago undulata
TCTCTTCTCCAGACTCAAAAGACCCAAGTCCCTCAGCCTTTCCTCATCAGAGAGATGCTCCAGGCCCCTCATCATCTCTGTAGCCCTGAATGAGAGATTTCTCGTAGAATGAGAGCTGAGATTTGCCATGCAGGATTAAAGTTCCTTTTAATGCAAAGTTATTGATCAAATGCTTAACACAAATGCCACTTGCCATGTTAGTAGAGTTGATTTTCCATGTGTTTTCTTCCCCTAGAGATTGACATCTAAGATGCCATGTTGTAGTAGGATGGGAAATAGCATTTCTCCAAGACAATTGCTTTTATATTTTGATGATTAGTTGGTGTCCACCAAATGCAAAAGGCATTTTCTAGAAGTTAAACTACGAGGGCTGTACAAAAAAGGTAGCGCAATGATGATGACTTGTGGCTCAGCTGCTATTTGCAGTAAATCAATAAAATAGAGAAGTGGCACACGTAGCTCCAGAATTATGTGGTGTTTCATATTGACATAGGCAGAACTGCTCAGTTCTTGTCTTTGAGCAGAAAAGTACAGGTTTCTGCTGAGCTAGTTGTGGAGCAGGGTCTGGGTGGAGAGAGGGTCTGGAATGGGGTCTGTGGGTGAGAGGAAAGGGTCGTTAGAGCAGTGATTTCTTGTCTTTTCCCTGCTTTGCTGAACTTGTATTCTTGCCTGAGACAAATTCTTTGGTATTCAAAGTGAGTGAATTCACAAAATCACAGAATTCACTCACTTTGAGTTTAATTCTGTACAAATGAGGTTCAAGACTGGGCTTCTTGCTGCTTTGGACAGGGGAAAGAGTCAATGCTTAATAACTAAGGCTTTTCCTACAGTGAAGCTCCTTGAAAAAGCTGTGGTGGCTGCGGTTGGGAGGGAACCAGGCAGTGTTCTTCAACCATGGGTCCTTCTTTCCTTCACTTTATGTTCTGGCTTCATGCATGTGAGGCTAAAAAGCTGCTCTCCTTAGTACGTTTGCACTGTGTAGCCCATCTTCTGAGTGACAGCTTTATTGCTTCAGATACTTAATTCCTGAACAAAATTAAAGCTTTTATTCTTCTGAATAGTTGGATCATGGGTGACAGCAAGGTCTCAGACTTTGCCCATAAAAAGTATTCATCACTAATTAATTAGCAGTCTTAATGGCCCTACTTAAAACCCCAATGACTGCTGCTTAAACTTCAGCAGATGGACCGAATATCATCTTTCAGATGTACTACTCTCAAAGAGAGAACTCCAATGGAAACACTAAAGGTAATGCACGTTATTCTCCCCCCAGAGACAGTGGAGCTATAAGTTGTGGGACCTTCTCTTTTAGGTAGAAAGTATTCATGGTTCATGGAACGTGAAGGAGTTGCTTATGGGAAGATTCTTTTTTAACATAGTATAATCACACTTTTTCCCCATTATTAGTACATGAGGAAACAGCTGCCTTGGTTGCACACTTTCAGATCCAGTAGAAGACCACCTGATAGTAGGCTTTTATCTTCCCCTTTCCAAGGGAGCTGCACCTGAACCTCTTGGGAGATAAAGCCATATGTATAAAGCATTAAGGATCAAAAGGGACACACATCCAACAACACCACTGGTTTAATATTGCTAATGAGCTGGGCTAGTTTTTGCAGGTGACTTAAAACCAAGTATCTTGCCTTGATACCGTGGGGAGGAGGAGGGTACAAACTGCATGAAAGTGCATTGGAATGAAATCCACCAATCTACATGGGCAGTAGACTTTTCAGCTTTTTTCTGTTTTTTCAAAGCAGGTGTTTGGCGATAGAGGAAGTGGTGTGCTCTTGTATTTAAAAAGGAGTACTGTGATAACAAGATGGTTCTAAAGTTAGTTAAACTCTCAGTTTGAGAAATTGGAGGAAGCTGCAAGAGAAATCTGCTGGTACTCGAAGTCGTCTGCCCTGTTTCCCCACAGACTCTTCATGTGATTGATAGGGAAGAGGAAACTTCTTTTCTCTTCTGCAAAAAACTTAATGCTGTGGGTAGTGTGAGTATGCCTATGAGTAGGCAGAGAGGAAGAAATTGTATATAAAAGGTTGTCTTGGTGTGGGATGCAGTTGGTTCAAAGCCTGACTGCCATGACCTCTCAGACTTCAGGATCTGCAGCAAATACTCGTTCTCACAAGAGTCTGAGATATGTTTGGGAAGAAGGAGATCTGTGAAGTAAGGCTGGAGAGAGGAGGTAGCAGTCCCCCTAGTTATTTGTGGTCACCAGGACCATAGCTGCATTACTGGGAAAGTCTCTGTGGTACCTGGAGAGCAGACACTCTGTGGAAGATTGTCTTTAGGTTTGTTGAGTTGGTGTAGGAATAAAAGGGCGTGGGCAATATCTGGAAGATGCTGGACTTGGATAAAGGATGGGCTTGCTAGGGTCAAGATGAGATCATAGAATCATAGAATGGTTTGGGTTGGAAGGGACCTTAGAGATCATCAGGTTCCAACGCTCCTGCCATGGGATGTAGTAACTCTTGAGGTAGACTTATGGGGAGGAAGGAGGAGATGGAATTACTGGTCTGCTTGGGGACACTTACAAGCCAGTTTATGATGCGTGTTTGTGGAGATGGGACAAGCTGGGGGTGAAAAGTTGGGATGGTAAACTTTATTCCCGCAGGTGAATTCCCAACTCTTGCTTGTGGAATTGCTTGATGGTCAGAGCCAACAGCATTAAAACCATCTAATGTTCTCATGAGCAATTGCTGTAGAGGCAGAAACCGGTAACTTTGTTCTGCTTTCCAGTACTGTTTTGTGGTCTGTCTTCTGTAGACCTGGAAGTTCTGATCTTGCATTGGTTAGCACAGCGATGTGATAGCTTCCTCATATGGTTCTGTGTCTTGCAAGGGAGAACTTGTACAGTTACTTGCCTATTTGACTGTTTGGGTGGAGGCTTGTAAACTCTAACTTTAAGCCACTTCTTTCTGTTTTTGACTAGCCTGGATTTGGAACAATCCTACCTTTATTTTTCTATAGGCTCAAGGTATTATTTAAATACTTATAAACAAAAAAAAAAAAAAAACAAAACCCAAAACAACTTGTGAAGACTATTACACCATTCAACATAATAGTGAGGAAGGTCTGTAAAGGAGTTACTATTGAAGAAATTTGGCAAAGTTTAGGAACAGAATATATGACACAGCTCAGATGCTGAGGCAGCTTGTGTGTTAATTCAGCTTGGAACGACAGCTGCTCTTACGTGGGCACCAGTATCCCTCTGAACAGAAAGGTCTTGTGCTCTGCTGCTCTTCCTCTGCATACTGAAATGTAAATTGTGAAGAATTAACTTTGAACTGGGGAATCCCAGATCTGTTTGTTGAAGAATTGAGTAAAAAAAAAAAAATAATCCCCCAAATAAAACAGGAAATAGCCCTGCCCAGATACAGAATACAGTCTGAAAAGGGAAAGGAATGGGAGAGGTTCTTCAAAGTGATAATCTCTCATTAAAAAAAAATAATCTAAAATCAAGGAAGTCATTTTTAATGAGACTGAAGTAGTCTGAAATTCTGAAGACTTTGAAGCTTTCCTGCTGTACTCTTTTTTTTGTCTTGTGATCTTAGCGAACACCAAAACTAGTCACATCTTTTAGTGATCTCTTTAAAAGGTCAGGAAGAGCTAAGGTGTCTTAATTTATTTCCGTCTTCCTTACTGAACCCTCTACCGACCTTCCTCAATTTGGCAGGTTTGTCTTTTTATTAATGAAGGTTTTAATCATGCTCTAGCTTTACTTCTCTTCCCTAATTAAGTTGGAGGTGTCTTAAGACTGGATCAAAAAGTTGGCTAGTCAAAAAAATTAGAGACGAGTGTTTAGATTTAAGTTGTGGTGTCAAAGAATTGACAACCAGTTATTTCTACGTGCATTGGTTTTGCCTCTCAAAACGTAACTAGAAAAAGTATATTTAAGTCAAAATGATAATTTAAACGGGGATCTTTGGACTGAGTAAGTGTTCAAAATAGCAGCTGCCAACATGTGAAAAGAAGAAATAGGAGAAATAATGTACTGTGATTAATATTATCCGGTTTGTAGTAATGAATCCACCTGTGACTTGCTTGGAAGACTGTACTTCATCGCTTCTTCTGAAAACTAAATTCCTGTCCCAACAGTAAATGTCTGGATCTGTACCTTTAGAAAATGTAGCTTCTAGATTTTGTTTTTCGTTGTATGCATTTTCTTTTTCCTTGTAACTATTCTTCCCTACCACGCTGAAATCAAATTAATTTTGCCAAGTCTTAGTTTAAAATTTAGCTGCAGCTCAGAGTTTGTTATGGTTAGATAATCTTATGAGTTGCTCTGGATGCTGATGATGGTTCAGCTGAGACTCCATGGTCCTGGGGACAGAAACCTAGGAAGCTTCAATTCCTTAACTTTGTGGCATGACTTAATGGAAGACAGCTCTGCAAGAATTAACCTCCCATCTCTTCCTCCTCCCACTCGGATGACGGGCAAAATCTTCATGTGAGGTCTGATTCTTTCCTCTGCACTGAAAGTAGGAGGCTTAAATTTAATCATGCCTCTCTGGCCTGTTGGTACAAGGTGATCAAGGAGAATTGTTGGAGCTCTGTGAACTTGAACTGCTGTCATCGAATAGCATGGCTTTATCTACTGTCTGACTTTGTCTGCAGAACTGCCTCCTTCAGGGGTAGTATTACTGAGGTTATAAAAGTTGACTTTACATTTCGGAAGGCATTCTGCAAAAAAAAAAAACACCAACCCCAAACCAACGCTCACAACCAACCCAAAAAAACACCCTGAGAACAAACACTTACAAATCAAACATGGTGAAGAGATTGCATAACTTTTGTCTTGTGTCTCATTACGGAAAATCATTCCACTGACCTGAAACTGAAGACAACTTGCAGATTTTACACCCATACAAAAGACAATTTTAACCACAATCACTGCAGCTCTCACAGGCTTCCGACTCAGCTGTAGATTTCTTGTATCTTAAATGAGTCTGCCTAATAGAATTAAAAAAACCCATAAAATCACTTTTATGGATTAAAAAAAAATATTACTGAACTTCTGAATGCTTCTGGTAAAACAATGTGGGTCTCTGAAGGTGCCAGGTGGTTCTCAATAGCTGATGTGACTCCTTGGTGTGTGTGGACAGACCTGTCCTCTGGACTTTTCCTGCCCTGCGGAGGCAGCATCAGAAGTCTCACAGAAGCCTGAACCTTGGCTTTCCACTCTTAGCAACGTTAATGCCCTTTGCTGTATGGGGTTGTGCTGGGGAAGGAAAGCAAGTCTGTGAAGTGGTGACCCTCCTGCCCAGGGGAACCGAGGTCCTGTAGAGTGCTCGCAGCAGAGTCACATAGTTTAGGTGTGCAAGGACGGGTCACAGAATAGCCTCTCTGCTTCTAGGGTTGGGTATTTGTCATCAGTGGACAACTTCAGTACCTGGATGAACATTTCTAGTCTGGGAAGGGGGGGGAAAGAAATACGTGGAAAATCATTAACAATGATTACTGCCCTCTCAGGGAAAGTAAAAGATGAGTATTTGCCTTAGTAACACAGAAAATGCTCAGTCTAGTAGTTAAACTTTCTAATTTTTAACTTTCTCTACGTAAGTCTCCGAACTTTAAGCCTCAGCCCTGTATTCTGTGCTCTTTGTGTTGCGTGAAGCTGTCTCCTGAAGTCTTGCCGGGGCTGTGTCTGGCATCACACGGGGTTTTGGTCATGCGGTTGCAGTATGCAGTTTCCAGCTCTGTCTCAAAAAAGCAGTAGTAGCTTGTAGAAGGTCGTTGCTGGCTGCCTAATAAGAGCCTGTCAGTAATAGGTGATGTAGCCAATCAAAGATCCTATCAGTGCGATAGAGGTGCTAGTGGAGAGCTTGCTTAGGATTTAAATACTTTAATTTCATGTATTCTCCTGTGCAAGTCTGCACCTTCCTAATGTACAGGACACAAAGCTGTATGTTATTCTTGTTCCCTAAGACAGTCTAATTCCTTCATCTGTATAAGGTGCAGGAGGCTATTATTCTTCAATATAAACTAATGTCTGTTTTTACCTTCTTTCCTACTGTTGAGGAGGTCTTAAGGCACACCTGAACGTGCTCTTCTGCTCTCTAGGTCTGTAGAGGCTCTAGGAGGTGTGCTGTACCATGCTGATGAAACTCTAACCTCTGAGGTGACTAGAGTATCTGTTTCTGGTGATACCTCCTTTGGCTGATGTGACTGGGTTCAGTGTGTTTGGCGTATTACCTGGAAGTGAAGAATTCAGTAATACTTATTCATCTAACCTAGGGGTAGTGAAGCACCACAGTTAACTTGAAAACCCGTAAGGAGTAAAGTCATGGGATATTGTGCACCCTGACTTCATCTGGGATGAATCACAGAACAGCCCACGTTAGAAGAACCTCAAAAGAACACCTAGTCCAGTCCTTCATGGGAATCTAGTTAAGATTATGCAGCACCCTGTCCAGTTGCATCCTGAAAACTTCCAGTGATGGGGGCTCTACCGCATCCCTGGGGAGGTTGTTGCAGTGAATGATTGTTCTCGCTATAAAACATTTCTTATATCGAGATGAAACCTCTCCCAGTACAACTGGTTCCTGTTGTTCCTTGTCTTCTCCTTGTGAAGACAGAGCTTCCATCTTCTTTGCAGCTGCCCTTTACGTACTGGAATATTGTGATGAGGTTCCCCTGAGTCTTCTCTTCTCTTCTCATGTTCACACGCTGTTTCCCTGCTCTCTCAGGACTGCTGCTTGGCTTAATGGCTAGTAGAATCCTTTTACACATACATTTAATATATATAATATATATAATATACAAACATACAATGCTGTGTATTTATGTTTACTAAAACAACACACGAAAGTAGCAAGAATATTCCTTTCAGTAGCTTTCCTTAAAAAAAACCTACAAAGTGTGGGTGTATATATATATATTTATACATAGACATGCAATAAGAGAGAGAAAGGACTGTAAATAACCCTATAAAAACTTCTGTGCCAAAAAATATCCAGTTTAAGCTGTGGCTTGGCTTTCATGTTTGGGGGACAGAGGCAAAAGAAGTATTGGATGAAATACATAGGTTATGGAGATGGAAAAATGTTGGGATGTACATCAGGGCAGAACTGTTGGAAAGCTAGTACTGTTGGACTTAAGAGTCAGACCAGAGTTATTGTCAGCATGTACTAATATAAACTCTTTTTCTTTGTTGTTTTATTGTTTTTTAAGTGTAGAAAACACTGAACTAGCTGTTCGTGACAACCATGACCTTCAGCCTGGTGGGCTGAGAGCTGGCCCACGCTGCAAACTTTTCCATCTCATTTGTGGCACCTAACACCTTCCTTTTCTCCCTCCGACAGACCTGATCCAAGCAACTAATGAAACGAACGTGAATATTCCCCAGATGGCCGATACGCTTTTCGAGCGAGCAACCAACAGCAGCTGGGTGGTCGTATTCAAAGCCTTAGTTACCACACATCATCTAATGGTTCATGGCAACGAGGTAAGCGTGATCAGCTTTGTCTTGAGAGCACGTTGGCACCCAGCAGACTTCAAGCCGAAAACCTTAGTAGTGCAAGGTTCCTCTTCTGAACCAGGAGGGACCTGAGAACAAAGGGCAAGGATGATTCTTGATGAGGAGCAAACCTACCTTAACAACATTGTTAGAGGCGTGAGGATCCTCTGTCTCTTCATTTACAAAGCTGTGGCATAAGAGGAAGCAGCAGCCTGTTCCAGGATGCTGGCATTTTATGTGCTGTCTGGAAACAGAGCTATGCAGGATTAAAGACTACCTGGGGTTTTTTTTCAGTATAATCAAAGCTGATGTTCTGGCACCTGTGTACTGCCGTCCAAATAGCTGCCTTCTCTGCATGAGCATTAAAATCTTCCTAAAGCTGTAAATTCAATTTGATAGCCTTTTTGGGTTGTGTTTTCCCTGCCCTTGCTTTTTATTGACCTGTATAGACTGGTATGTCTGCACAAAACCAAAAAGCATGCTTAAAGAGCTTTAGTACAACTGGGAAACAATTTCTCCCTGGCTGTATATAAAGCTTTTTTTTTCCGTAATGAACTTCTTCAGTGTCACAGCGTAAATTTTTACTCTTGTCCTATTTTTCTATTCCAAGTTTTGGCCAATATTCTGATTTTCTTTCAGTAACTGTTTCAGGCTGTTGGTCCCTCTACTTGATGTTATTAAAACGGGCCCTTGGCTTGGTGGAAGCTGGGGGCTGCTGGATTGAAAAGCCTGGGCCTCTCCTGCACATGCTGCTTTGTTAGCAGATAAATCTTGTGCTTCCTCCAACCTCTTTGAGAATTAACCATTTTTATTGCTCCTTCCACAATCTGGTTTGTATTTTGCAGAGAATCTAATTTTATGTATACAGCAGGATATTTAGTAGAGATTCAGGCTAAATGTAATTAATCTGAATGGAGGAAAAAGGTTTTGAGGAAGGTATTGCAGGCTAAGACAAAAATCTGGGTTTTCATGTGTGTATGCTGGAACTAGACTGGTAATCTTCCTGCTAAGAGGTACAAAGCCTTCAGATAGAGCCTGTGATAAGAGAATAAATTTGTGTTGCAGAGATTTATTCAGTACCTGGCATCTAGAAACACATTGTTCAATCTCAGCAATTTTCTGGACAAAAGTGGATCTCATGGTAAGCCTACTCATGTCTTTAATCTTAACAAGATTCTAAATAAGATACTATTGTTAATTTGCTCCTTCATTCATAAGATGCAAATAATACAGAAATGTGCTACCTTTTTATAAGTGCTTAATGAATACAGGAGCTCGAGTGAACTTCTGAGGGCACCAAAAGAGCTAGATGGTTTTGATCTGAGTAGTGAGTTTAGAAAGGTCTAGGCAGAAATTAAGGAGTTTTGTCCAAAGCTTACAAAATCTGTTTTTCTCCTTTGACTCTGGAATTTTTAGTGAATTTTTCTGTTTCCTCACTTAAGAGGGGAAAAGCTTGTTTCGCGGTGGCTCTGCTAAGAGAAGAGAGAAAACATATCATTCTGCAGCTGTCAGAATATTTGTAGACTAAAATATTGGGCAAGGAATGCTACGATAACGGGCAAGGTCGAAGCAATGCCATGTAACTCCATGTAACATGGAGATGTGACACCAAGACTTGAGTGTCTTTTAGAAATGGTAACACGTGGCAAGAGCAAAGCCAAACACATCTTAAAACTCTGTTTGTCTAAGTAAAACATGCTACGTGTGTTCAAAGATACTGGTATTTGGCATCAATGAACTCTGTTAAATGCGTGCTTTTGTGTTCTCTGCCGCTTTCTTTAAACTTAAATTGTCGTTTTGTAGATAATACAATAGTGTGTCATAGATAATGAGGCGTCAGAGTTGGTGGTGTTAAGCCTGAGTTGGCAGAGATACTTAATGTTGAGAGATATTAAGGAAAAATACAGTCAGTGACTAAGTCAAGGTGTGTGGATTTTAATAAAGGTACCAAAAAAGGGGACTTGTACTGAAGAGTGGGAGGACATTTCTGCACACATTCCTGTAGCTTAGAAGAAGAAACTTTGAAAGAAATACCTGAAGGGTAGGCTGTAACACTAACTGTTCAAAAGTCTTCTAGGCTTGAAGGTCACTTGAGTTTGAGGCTGCTTGTACAGTATCGTGTGCCTTGAAGATCTCTGGTGTAAGAGTTCAAAGACGACACTAATCCCTGTGAATGCCATCATCTTTTCTTTGTTCCGATAAACCTAGTCAGGGGAATCTTCAAGGTCAATGTAAAAGCTGGATGGACATATACATTTACATATGTAAAACAGCAGAAGTGTTTCAGTTGAAATTGATCTTTATCCTGGAAGTCATGTACCAATTAAGTATAAACTTTGTGTTAAATTGGCCTTTTTCCCCCCTTAGTAGATGGGTAACTAATTTCACCATCAAATAACATTACCACATAACTGTGTAGGAGCCACAAGCAGGTTTCCCCAGGAGCCATGCCACTGGATGAATCTGTTGGAAGCAGAGGAGAGATTTTTGGGTGCAGCACTACTGCTTTTTCTTCAGAAGCTACAAGATACCTTGTGATGCCTGTTCTGCATGTGGAGTTGTACAGTGCAACAGAGATCACGTAACCTGAGGAGCTATTGGCTTTATATTATCAGTATCAGACTGTATCGTTAGACTGTTGACTGTATATTACTGAAGAACCTCTAAACAAGCATGAAAATTAAATGCCAAACATGTAACTGTTTTTTGCAGGCTACGACATGTCCACCTTCATAAGGCGTTACAGTAGATACTTGAATGAAAAAGCATTTTCCTACAGACAGATGGCATTTGACTTCGCAAGAGTGAAGAAAGGGTAAGCAAAGTTTAGATATGTAAATGGATGGGGTTGCCCGAGCCACGAAGATCTCCTCGTCTGAGAGGAGGTGGTGTACCTGTTGGTAGCCAGAACGGGGCAATACATCATGGTGGTTGTGCAGGTTTGTGATATTCAGAGATAAAAATGGGCACACATGAAAGCTCCTGTAAGACTATGGGTGGCAATGATGTGTCCGTGACTGCTGCATCATCGTGTTAGAGTAATGGTTCAGGATGATAAGGCAGATCAAAGCCAGTGGAAGTGCCATGAAGGAGTAATGGAATTAATTAGTACCCAGGAATACTGAGGAAAGAAGCTCTAAGCAAAGATCACCCTGATTTAACAGAATTGGCATGCACATATTGTGGCACTTGAAGGGAGGGGGAAAAAGCAATCTGTAGAGTTTTTTTGGTCTTCACTGGCCATACACACGTCTTTAAAGAGTACTCTTAGCAATGAGTTATCATTAGTTATTCATAACAAACTTGATCGTAGAATCATAGAATCATGTGGGGTTGGAAGGGACCTCTAGAGATCACCTAGCCCAACCCCCCCACCAGAGCGGGTCTCCCTAGAGAACGGTGCACAGGAACTTGTCCAGGTGAGTTGATGCACGAAGATTATCAGCTAAGGACTTCTGTGAGACTATTTCTTGCCAAGTTATTTAAACTCTGCATCGTTTTTTTTCCATAAAGAGAGCAGTCTCTTGCATTCATCACTCTTAACCCAAAACCTTTCTTCACCTGCCGTCAGGGAGGGTGGCTGGATGAAGCATCTTTCACGCCACCTCTCACGATGATGTGAGAAGCCGGAGAATGAGACAGCGCTCCATCCATTTGAAATGGATTATGGCTGCTTTAAGCTTAAATTCAGACAACGAATCAATTTTGGGGAAGAGAGAGGGGAAACGCCGTGCCTTCTAATCCGTTTTCCCCCTCGCAGGGCCGACGGTGTCATGAGAACGATGGCGCCTGAAAAGCTGCTGAAGAGTATGCCAATATTACAGGAACAAATCGATGCACTACTTGAATTCGACGTACGTATTGAAGCCGACCCAGCGTTAACCCCAGGCAGGGACTTGTAAATGCTGCCTTTAATGAACATGTTTCACCTTCTGGGCACCACTTTACCGATCATCCCATTGCGTGGGCCAAAAAATTGCCTTTGCATTGTCCCACTGAGGTAGCGCGGGGGAGAATAGCCCTTTCTTATATGTATGAAATGTGCAGGTTGCACTTTTTTTTTTCTTAATAGTGATGGTAGAGGAACGCTACGTGAAATGAGGGGCATTGAGAAATGGCAGCTCAGAGCTTGAGGGGAAAATATGGATAAAACAGGACAGAAGAATCTTTTTTTGTCTCTTGGCAACCAACTTCTTTTTGGGGGAGAGGGAAAAAGCCATTAAAATACCACATGTGCATAGTTTGGATTCCTCAAAATCTTCATCCAGTTACAGCTGTAAACTAAATTGGCTAAACTTTAATTTAGACTGTTCATAGAAATAAGCGTCTACAGTATATTTATAATGTTATGGATGTTGGTGGGATTGTTTATCTGCCTTAAGGATAAAAACAGGAATCAATTGCTGTAGGAGGTGCAGTGTAACCTTGCAAAGAGGTCTTTGAAGGAATCAGTCTTGAAGTTAGAATCACAGAATTTGGGTTGGAAGGGACCTTTAAAGGTCATCTAGTCCAACCCCCCTGCAACAAGCAGGGACATCTTCAACAACTTCTTCTGTTCTTGATGGGCAGAAGGCCGCACTCTCGAGCAGAAGGCAGAGCCAACTGCAGCTTTCAGAGGAAAGCTTTAGAAGTACGTGTCTTGCTAATGTGTTGTTTTGTTCTTAAATCACATAGGAATTGTGATAATGGTCTCAGAAGAGGAAGTATTTTTAATAAAAGATCTTTTAATAAACGAGCACTTATTTTCTGCCCAAGTTAATGTAAGAACTGGAAGATTCTTGACACCGTTAACCCAGCTGTGGTATCTACTCAATAACTGAGGTTTTGTTGAGCTCTGTTGTGAACTGACATCTTTTGTCCAGTTTCATTAAAGCTTTGTTAATAGCATCTCTGCCTTCCTCCCCTTTGTGGTAGGTGAAGGAGTTAAGACATGAGATGTTTACTCTGCTTTAGTGGATTGTTTTGGAACGGTGTAGAAAGCAATCCTAGATCTGCTAAGAGAAACCTTTGGTTTCTTTGTGTGAAAGCTTGTATTCAGTGCCTGATTCTATCTATAACACCATCAGATACCTGTTCTTTAGCAAGCTAAAGCTTCTGATTGCGTTCAATACCTCTGTTGTAAGTAACTGGTATTTTATTTGTAGGTTCATCCAAATGAACTGACAAACGGTGTCATAAATGCTGCATTCATGCTTCTATTTAAAGATCTCATCAAACTTTTTGCTTGCTACAACGATGGGGTTATTAACTTACTAGGTAAGGAACCTGCTGCCTGTGTCTCTCATACCATGAGCGAGTGAAAAATGAGTTTCAGATCTGTTTCAGTTTTTTTACTTAACTTTCATTAAAGCTACATCCCTCTTGACGGTTCTGTTCTGAAGTGGGAGGAAACTTTGAGCCGTAACCTCTTACATTAGTGTCCATCTGAGACTGGATTGTCATCTGCCCTTAAAATTGCATAGATTTCTACTAAAAGACACTGAGTATCTCTGTGCTTAAATAAATGTACAGTGCTGTGTGAGCTTGCGTAATATTTCCTGCAAAGTCAGCAAAGAAACTTTCCCTCTTTGATTGCATTTTTAAGGTGCCCGGGTTCTTCTGCTATAAATTCTATCTGGTAGCCTGATACGAGGTAACGTACCCCTGAATAACACTCCTGTGGGCACTTCAGCTGGTCTATAAAGACAGCTCAAAATTGAGATTGCCTGGCCGGCGTGACTGACCCAAAACTCTGGCTGCGACTGGAACAGGAGGAAACTGAGAGGTTACAGACACTGGACAGGCAAAAAGATGTTTCTGAGCTGTAAATCTCAAAAAACTTTTTTCTTTTTGAATCCACGTTGCAACGCTTTCTGGTGGTTTCATAAAAGTAAGTCTTTTGCCCAAAGTTGTAGGCATGGGAAGCTCATGGAGCAGATACAAATGTGCTGGGCATAAGAATTGGATTGAAATTTCACTGCTGCTGTTAAAAGCATGAGTTTAGGTTGAAATATGTGGCAGTTGTGCTTGATAATGGACATGAACTAACTTGAGAGAGCTACTCAAGTGGAAAAAGGGTTTTTCTTTTGAGCGAAGATGACACAGGAGAGTACATATTAATATATGTTGAAGTATCCTTCATTACTTTGACTTTTAAGTTTGGTAGCTACCTCACCTGCTCACTTTTTAGCTTTAAAAACCTGGTTTATGTCACACACAATGCTGCTGTGGTTGGGGTGCACTTTTTCGGTCTAGACAATTCTTTAGCAGCTCAGCAAGCCCAACTTCTAAATTCTACAAAGGACTAGGAACACCACTGGCTTAGTGTTCAAATAGAAAAATAGTGATACAGTGCAGTATTCTTTGAAACGTGATTTTCCTGAAAACTAGAGTTGCTGATGAATGCAGAACTAACGTTAAGATATCTTAACTGAAATTTGCCAAATTATTTCTCCAGAGAAATTTTTTGAAATGAAAAAGGGACAATGTAAAGATGCTCTTGAAATCTACAAACGATTTCTTACTCGAATGACCAGAGTATCAGAGTTTCTTAAAGTTGCGGAGGTAAGTGACTTCCAGTCTTCTGGAGGCTGGCACTTAAGTATTTTGTGAAATTTTTAGCGCCAATATTCATTGCACTTGTTTAAGCATCTGACTCAGCGTGTATAAACGCGAGGCAGTATAGAAGTTCCTAGATCTGGTTGTCCTCCTCTTCTTGAAGTAGTTAAGCCCTGCTTAGGACTTGCACGTGTCTCTGCTGGGCAGCCAGCCTCAACTCTCCTGGTACAGCGTAACAGACGGCATCACTTCAACCATATCAATATTTCTTGGAAATGCTGTAGTAAATGTGTGCTTCTAGGACGGGGTTGGATGTTAGAGGGAGATAGAGCAATTAGGAATAAAAGCATAGTGATTTTATAAGTCTGCTTTTTAAGTCTTTGCAGCCAACTGTAAGTTAACTAGAATGGGAGATTTTCCTATTTCTGACCCTTGTTATCATCCTCTTCTGGGGATAATATGAATATTACATGGTTAATTAACTCTTTTGCTGGGCTCTCATTTGTGGTAGTTGGCTGCTTGGCACAAGATGCACATTATCCACGTTTCATGCTTCATTATTACAGGCAGCGGTAATGAACCAAATAAAAAGTTTGTTTCTTTGCTAATTTCCTCATCTATTTATGGAGAAGCCTGCTCAACTCCTGGTTGGAATGGGATGTCTGATGTGAACGTTGAACTTGAGAGAGTGAAGTACTTTAGACACCTGTAGGTCAGCTCTGCAGGACAGGGGTTAGAGTGACTATTCTTGAGGGTTAGTGGGAGCTTGTTATTCTGCAAAATTTAAACCAGGAGGCACTTTGAAGAGCCACAGTGAAACAGGACAACTGATAGCAAAAGAAGGTCTAAATGTGCAATCTGCTGTGTTTGAAATGCTAGGAGAGAAGGGCAGAACAACAAAGTGACTTGAGCATTAGCATGTTTTCTTTACAGTGATGTCTTCTAGGATTTGCTCGCTGGCTGAACTTCAGAGAACTTCCATAGGATAGTCAGGTTGCCCACACCTGGACAGTGTGTGTTCAGTTCACTAACCCTGTCTAGGTATGACCAGAAAGCTCTGCCTGATTTGCAATATGGAGTATTCCACCTTTACCAGGGTGGAATCAAACTCCCTTTTTTTTTAAATGAATATTTAATTAAAAAAAAAACACCAAACAATTAAAAAGGTGCTGCAGGTGGTTGAAGGTAGCTACTGGAAAGATGGCCATCTTCACTTGCTAACTTCATAGTCTTTTTCTAAAGATGAAGTACATTAAGTACATTATAGGTTGAAGAGCATAGCACAGTTTTAGTCAAAATTAGTGCCTGCTGCAGTGGAATAACACACTTAATTTTTCTTCTTTTATATCCACAGCAAGTTGGAATTGACAAAGGTGATATCCCTGATCTTACACAGGTAAGCTTCTCTTGTAGTCTTTTTGGATCTGGGTAATAACTAGAAGTTCTGTAATTAGGAAGCACACCAAGAATGTAAATGTTGGTAGGAAGTCCCACTATTTTAAAGCCCTCCCAACTTGCAAATAGGAACTGCCCAAAGCTCTTTTTGAGCACTGATACAACTAAAATAATGTCTTGCGCGATGACTTCTGACATATAGTTGAAGGGTAGAATTGTTTTGCTCTTTGCATAGTTTTTCGCAGCTTGTAGCTCAAGTTCGAATAATAAAACTGAATTTCAGCTAATAAGTAATATATAATTGTATATAATATCAATGGTATACCTAAATTCCTAAAGGAAGCCACGGCAGTAGTCAGTAGTATTTCCAGAAGGAGTTGGCTGTGTTGATTTTCAAGGTCTATACATACTCTGTAAACCCCAAAGAAGTGGTCACAGTGGTGAAATACAAGTTGATAGCTGTCATCTTTGGACTTTCTAGTTTGACTGCGATGTTTTGGAGGCTGAGGAGGCATCTTGGCAGCTAAAGAGCTTGGCTCATTTTTATTTATTAGCAATTCTTAAAGTCTGGCCCCAAATAGCTAGTGGGGAACCCGTATCGAAGGTTCCACCACGATGGTTACTAATAAATTAGTCTAACGTTGAAGCAGTATCCAGAAGAAATGAAGCAATGCTCAGTGTTGCAAATTGGATACCAGACAATACTTAATTCCCAGATTATTGCATCCGGATAGAAATTTTCTGAAGCTTCATCCGTGAATTCTGTTTGATAGATGAGTTTCTTATTACCCTGTGGACTTTAAAGAAACCTGTGAATAATGTATTGGAAAGCTGCCTGAAGTGTGTAGAGGAAATAATGGCTTTTTTCTTTTGAAACAGAGCTTTCTGCTTTGTGTTTAAATAGGCACAACTTGTATCTTATGCTGTAGCCTTTTAGAATACATAGAAGTCTGGATTTTATTATTAAATTTATAATTTTTTTTTTTGGCAAATGAGTCTTTGCTTATCTTTTTCTTGCTGCTAGAGAATTCTTGTAAATAAGTCACTTGTGTTTCACCAAATTCTTTCTTCTGCCCAAATTAGTTGAAAATGAATGAATATGCTTGTAAAAGCAGCAATGGTTAAGATGTTTCTGCATTGCATGTGTACGTGGGACATAATTAAACTCAAGCCATCATTTAAGGATTTTTTTTTTGAGCATTTTAAATTTCTGCAGGTGTTAAGTTACCTTTCTGCTCAGTTTTAGTGCAAAAAATTAATATTTAGCTGATTTAGCCAGCTTACTGCACATCGGGAGCAGTGCATAGTCTGTTTTCAAGTATCACAAACTGACTTTTTTTGATGCCTCCGTATACCTTGAAATTAAAGACATTATTTATGAAAAACGCCGTAGGTATTGCTGTCAGGAGTTGTGGTTGATCTGAAAGAGGCTGATAAAGAGAATTCCCCGTTTAAAGACTGTGCCATTGAGGAACCGGTAACCCTGATGGAAATACTTGACTGTTATATGCTACTGTATCTCTCAAGGGTTTCTTCCTTGCTTGTTGGTCTTGTAGGAGTCTACTTATCTGGATTCTATTTTTATATGGGAGTGGTTAAGCTCCCCATCATTTTCATTTATGACTTTTCCTATCTACCTTTGCAACAGCAAGTGCATGCCTGGGAGTGTTGCCTGACCACAAAAAGGTTGCTTAAAAAGCAAAACCTAAGGTCGCGGAGGACTAAAAAAAGCTTAGTTTTTATAGATGCCTAAAATAGTCATCTCTCTGAATTTTGAGTTAGCTGCTGGGCTCAGTAACCCGTGCCTGGCTGTCGTTTTGAGAAGAAATGGCTATAGGATTTTTGGGGTGTTGGGAGTCTTGAACCGCAGGGAGCTGCTTTTGGGAGCGTTGGAAAGGAACTCCTAGTTTGGTTTGTTGAGGCTGCAAATATCATCTAACCCTCTGGTGGTGAGAGATGTGTTGGAGGTTTGACTAAAAGCAAAACCCAAAGGATGACTTTGAGCCTATGACTCTTAAAATTAACCCTGTGGGTGCCTGTGCTTTTGTGGATGTTTGACACCGACTCAACGCACGATGAGCAGCACAACCTGGATTTGGGCTCCAGGCACTCTTAAGGAGAGGTAGATGTTTTCCCTCTGCAAATCTGGACACAGCGTCATCTTTCAAAAGCTGTCTCTGCCTGAATACTTCTAGCATGGAAATCCACTGCTTTCACTGTGGGGTAGATAAAATAACAGCATGAGCATGCACGTGGTGGACTTCAGGGAAGATGGTGCTGGCTTTCAGAGTATGGTTAGGTCCAATGCAGTGTGTTTAGAGGGTTATCTTTCTTTTTTCTTTGAAGGCTCCCAGCAGTCTCATGGAGACCCTCGAGCAACATCTAAACTCACTGGAAGGAAAGAAACCTGGCAACAAGTAGGTATATATGTCGTACCATCTCTCAAGGTGTAATAATAACAGTGTGAGACTGGCTGGTGTTTAGGTTTGATTCCCCCAACCTCCTGTTACCACTTAGCTGGAAAACAAGCTGTGGGAAGGCTAGGCTTTTCCTTTTCCTTTACAAAATCATCTTAATTGCAACTTCTTTTTTTTTTTCTTACTGGGGGGTGAAGGGAAACGACACAGCAAACAGCTAGGCATTTCCCAAAATTAAGTCAAATTAAGTGTTGAAAACCCCTAGAAGGAACTTGTTTTTCCCTGCTGCTAAGGCTTTTGTCATCAAAATGTATTTGTTTTCTAATGACTTTGCATCTTCTTACTAGATACTTGTCATGGCAAGGTCTAGGAAGGATTAAGCTAAACCTGTGTTTTCTCTTTTACTGTTGCTTTCCTTGCAATTTAGCGAAGGGTAAGTACGTACGTTTACCATCACTTGCATGCACACATGGGTATGCTTTTGGTTGGTTTTTGTTTTTTTTTTTTAAGATGGCTTGAACACTTAGAAATGGATTTCTTCTTTAAATTGTACCTAAACTGTTGCTCGCTTTTTGTATGTAATCATGAAGGGTTTTTTGGTCATTTCTGTCATAGCTCCAGATCTGATAATCAGTTCTACAGCTCCTAAGATGATGCCCAATTTGCGTAACTTGTAGGTTGCGTCCTAGTTCAATACTAGTGCAATTTTAACTTCAGCTCCTCTTTTAATCTGCTGGATCAAAGCAGCTCTAAAAATAATGTAGCAGTATTTTCATACCTCATAATAATGAAAGTAAACAAATGCACTGATGTACATTTTAACTTACGATTAAGGCTCTGTCGCTAGCGTTAGTGTGATCTTTCGTGCATGCTGGAGGACTTTCAGCTTGGACTTTCTAATTTAACCGTTTCCAGACTTCTAAATACCATGATTTTAAAGTGACTCTCACTTTCTTTAAAAGGACAGTAGACTTTGAGAATTCACTGACACATCATCAGGCCTATGTTGGATAACTGCTTCCATATTCGTATTACTCTGCTGCTATTGCATGATTTTATAATATTTCGACATCTTCCCCTGGTAACTCTTGTAGAATTTATTTAAAATAAATAATCCTGTGATACCAATTAAATTAAAAGGTTAATTTAAGATTTGAAGTAAAAATTTGGATTCCTTGTCCAAAGGGGCGATGGAAGTTTGAGAAATGGGGAGGTCATGCACTTGTAGAGAATTTCAGAAAGCTGGCATGCTTAGCTTTTGACCTTTTTGCAGGTGTTTTGATGACCAGAACCATAGTTTCCAAAAGTGTACTTCTATGAAAACACTTTTTTTTTTTTTTTTTTTCCCCAGATCTGGGGCTCCTTCTCCTCTGAGCAAGGTAAACACTGCAAATTGTTGTACTAGTTAATTCTTGTAGTTAATTCTTGTTTAGGTGATATGCTTTAGAATATCTTAAGGCCATAAAGAGTTAAATTTCTGTCTCCTAATCTGCTTTTTAGCCTGCACTACCCAGGCCCTACCTGACTGAAAAAAATTGCATCTTCTAATGGCTTTGTAAATAATGGCCCCGTAAAAGCACTTCACTGATCTGAAGGGCTGCGGTGCTTATACCAGTGCAGGATGCTAAGCAGCTTTGCCAGGATTTGATGGCCAAGCTTTGTGAAAGCATAAAAGATACACATATCTTTGTCTCACCTCCTTTTTTGTGGCGGGTTTGTTTTGGTTTTTTTTTCCTTACTCTGCCCCGTTTCTCCTCCCAAACTCTTGAATCCATTTGCAGCTTTTTAGGAGGAAGTTCTGACTCTTCTAAAACCACATTCGTGTGAAAAGCCAGGAAGAAAACTCTCATCCAATACACCTAGCTTCACAATTAACCTTTGAGTGAGACTGCTCACCTTAATCTAAAGCAAGAATTGCCAGTGAAACCGTCCTGGTTTGAGCATCAGATGAACTAATGAGCTTTATGGTGTTAGTAATAGCGATTCCTGGTATCCCTGAAGCATTGCCAGGTGCTGTAGGGGGAGATGCTTCAGTGGGTGATTGGGTGCAAGCTCTTGAATTTCTTTCCAAAAAAGCCCTTTTTAAAATAAACAAACAAAAATCTTTCTTGTCTAACACTGTAGCAGTTGGTAAGAACTACATGGTGGCTCATAAAGGGTTCTTACAACTTTAAGTAATCCCCCCTTCCCCCGATTTACGTGAAGAATTTGGACCACTCTAGCCTCAAACCCTAATAAAGGCTTGAGGACAGCCTAGAAAGCTTATAGCCATCTCCTGCTAGAGTTGTGATGATGGGATGGCAGTAGTAGAACTCAGAAGAAAGTAACTTCAAATTTACCATTCTTTTTCTTTCTTGGAAGTCATCAGAATGGCAAGCAGGGCTAAACAAAGGACATGGTTTCACTGGTTAGGAAAAGGATTTCTCTGGAGAGTGAGATGGTATCTTTTAGAATTAAATGGACACTCTTCAAGGTAACTTGAGTCTTCAAGTGCACAGAAGAGTTGCAATATACTCTCTTGAGCGTCTGTCCTTGCCGTGGTTAAATTACCCTTATCCAGAAATGGTGGAGCTAATGAAGCTGAGCTGGCTTCTCTATCTTGCCAATGACTTAACAGTTAACACTGATCGCTCTTAAACTCTCTCCAGCCTGAAGGTTTATGTACATACTTTATCTTAGTTTCTAGCCATTTCCCTTCTCCCACCATTTCTGCGGTTAGGGTGCTAAGGGTGCTGTTGTGGACTAACAGATAGTTCATTCCATGGATAAAATGAAGGGTCTGACAGATGCAGAAACGAGCCCATGAAAATTCTTTGCTCCGCTCAGCTCCAGGATGGTCTCAAAACTGAGAGGAGGGAGTTTGCTGTGGAGCAATCCAAACCATTTTCTTGGAACTTGCTGAGGATCCTTTGACATGTAGGGACTGTTAGTTACCCCGATGGGGATTTTTAAAGGCAGGTAAAGCAACTCTGAATCATTTGTTTGAGTTAGTTTGCTAGATGTTGGGTGAGTTTTCAAGCCAAGGGACATTCAGAGCACCTGCAGGAGGCATTTCCTTGAGCCAGGCATCGTGAGGTGGAGTCACCTCGGAGTTTCTCAGCTCCACCACCCTCTGAAAACTCTGCTTAGCCTTCCTTAAATACTCTCAAAGGGGAGAACAGCTCATGATACTAAGATCTCATGTCAAAATTGGATTTTTAAAGCATGTGAATCTGTGCATGAGTTGTTTGTGGAGAAATGCTGGTGTAGTGAACGTGTATTTAAAATATTTCTCCAGTCTTCTCCGGCCACAACTGTTACATCCCCTAGTTCTACTCCAGCGAAAACTATTGATACATCTCCTCCAGTTGATCTTTTTGCAACTTCATCTACAGCTGCACCAGTCAGGTAAGTTTAAAAAAAAATAAAATATTGGAATGATTGAGCCTGATGTAGGTGCCAAGGTGACACTTGTAACAGGAGGGTTTTCAAGATTTTGCTTACTTAGAATAGTCTACGTTGGAGGGACCTTTAAGGTCATCTAGTCCAGCCATCTAAGACACCAAAGGATGGTGTACATAAATATTGAATTGGCTACATTATTCTACCAGCACAGACCACAAATGAGCTCTAATAAAAAAAAAAAAATATTGTGGCTACTCTGATTTGCTTTCAGTGTGTAGTGATGTTGTACCATTTCCAACATGAACTTTTAATTGAATAGACTGAAGCAACGTGCAAATCTGAAGGAGTCTTTGCTGACTCCTTCAGTATTCTGTTTCCAAAACTGCTGAATTAAGATTCCCTTTTCTTGCTCTTCAAATTAGTTAACGAAGCACAAAAATAATGAACTTTTGGAGGTTAAAATGAAAAAATAAACATTTGACCAATGAGAAAATCTGAAGCTTGTTTTCAACTCAAGGCTGGAACAAGCTGCTGCTGCTCATTGTAATGAGCAGAGATGAAAGAACTCAAGACATGCAAAAACTCTAGGCTTGAACCAGGAATCTAAAGACGTGAAAAAACTTCAGTTAAATGTCAGATGAGGGACTTCACTGAAGAAAGATCTTTTATTATTTAAATGTTCTCAATGAACAAGACCTTGTTTCCTAAGCAAATATCCTTCTGGTTTAAGCCATAGAAGTTTCACCAACTCTCTTCTGCTTAATGCCTGTTTATTGCCTGGAAATGCAGGTTTTTTGCACAGTGAAATAGTGAAGTAGAACGGAGCTGGTTTTAGTTGCAGCATTTATTTGCTCTGCTCTTAGGGAACCACCTGGCATTTTGGTTTTGGGTGGGTTTGTTTTTTTTGTTTTGTTTGTTGTTTTGGGTTTTTTTTCAAGGATTGTAAAAGTCTCATAGACCTGTTACAATGTCATTATCAAATAATGGAAGTAAGTCAAGGTCCCATCATGGGGTGTAATGTTTTCTCACCACTTAACTGCAGTTTATGGCCACTGCTCTTATCCTAAAGCCTCTAAAAAAAAAATAATCTCTCTCGGTGGTTTCATCAGTCATCCAAACTAAGGGCAATCCCTACATTCCAGTTATGATTTAATTTTTTTTTTCAACTTGATTAAAATGGACAAATTCCTCCAGTATCTAATATCCCTCTTCCTTTCCTTGGCAGCTCTTCCAAACCATCCAGCGACCTTCTGGACCTGCAGCCAGATTTCGCCGGTGCCGGGCAGGCGGCTCCAGCAGCCGCGGCCGCAGCCACTTCGTGGGGAGGTAGAGAAACCTCACTCTCAGCCTCAAGTCTTGCCATCTCCATCTTTCTTGCCTGGCTGAACTGAAACCCAGCTCTTTTTTCCCTGCTAGCACAGGATGTCCCCAGGCTTCTGCTGACCCGCCAGCCAGGCATCCCTTCGCGGGGCAAGATTTTTCCAGGGATATGCATAATAGTATAAGCTGCTTATAAGGGCCTGAGGGCAAAGCTGGGGGGAGGCAGGATTATGTGACTAAAAGGAAGCAGGGAAGGGGGATGGCTGAAGGTGAACAGGTAGGGTTGGCACTTCAGAACGGAAGACCTAGAACTGCTCCTGTTGCTCGTTGGCAAAGCCAGGGCAGAAATCAGCTCTTCTGTTCGTAAAGCGAAGCCCCCGGGTCAGTTAGGGGGAGGATCAAAAATAGCTTTTAAAACGAAAATATGTCTAAACTACTTCTGCTGCTGGCAACCCTTAATGTGTTTTTATTAAAATCTTCCTTGTCTGCTTAGAAGAATAATAAGAAAGTAGAAGTAGAGGGCTAACTGCCTTGATGTGGGAATGCTCAGTAGGGAGCTGAGCCTCTTCTTCCAGCAGCCGGTGAGCTGAAGAGGACCATGCTAGTGTTCACTCCTGGCCTGCGAAGGCAGGGAATTAGGCCAGTAAATGTGATTTAACTTAACGCCGTTGTAAACCCACGCCGCGGTGTAATCTCAAGAGCTCGTCGCTTGTGTGGCAAATTAATGAACCCGTCAGCCCTCGCACGGCAGGAAGGCGACACTGAGTCATGCTGACTCTGCTCTGGATGCAATAATACTGCATACTGCTGGCTCCTGCATTCCCTATTCCTCTTCTTGGCTTTTGCCCATTAAAGATGATGTTCTATCTCGGCCACGTCGTTACGACAGGATGGCTTTGGCTCTCATATAGACCACGTTTTGCGTATCCCTATTTAGTCTGTTGAATTGGGACATTTGGGTTGTTTTTTTTTTTTTGCAGAAGCATCAGTTTTGTTAGCTGAAGTGTAATCGTGCCCAGAAAACAAGACCAAAGAGTCAT
Organism: Gallinago undulata; assembly: GCA_026546715.1. Taxonomy (NCBI): domain Eukaryota; kingdom Metazoa; phylum Chordata; class Aves; order Charadriiformes; family Scolopacidae; genus Gallinago; species Gallinago undulata. Next base: position 82,371,324 of record JAOTQQ010000023.1, read on the forward strand.
CTGTACTTGGATGCCTGGGACTAATTACTCTGCAGTTTTTGATTGCATCCTATTTGTCTTGCTTTGTCATTGCCAAGTACTGGACCACAAGCTTTTGAGGAGTTTGAAAGAGCTCAGGCTTCTCAGCTAACTTTTTTAAGCAGTTACTCGTTTATGCAGAGTAAATGGCCAGTAATATTGTAAAATAGTAATTCTCGTTGCAATTGAAAGCTGATTTTATGTGGTTTTTTGCTTTGCTCTTTTGGACAAAGCACCTACAGTTTGGAACTTGGGTGTGTTGATTCTTCTGAATTACTGAAAACTTTTAAAATTGACTAGTTATGCTCCCAGTCCTCTTATTCCACAATGGGAGAGGACAGCTAGCTTTTTTCCTGTGGCCAGGATTATTGCTAACCTCATGACGTGTAGTTCAGTCTAACCTTTCAGAATAACATTTTGGTAACTTGGTAAGTTTTGGGTAAGCTTTACGGCTGGCAAGAGCCCAGGTGTGATAACCTGTTGCTGTACTGGAACCTTGCCTTTTTTTCCCCCCCCTTTTTCAACTCTCTTAAATAATTGTCAAACACCATGCCAGACATGCATAAATTGAGAGCTGTAGTGGCTCTGTTGTGAAAATACTCACATTTCTATTAATGGTGATGAGAAAACCTTTGAGTCTTTTTGTTTTGTTTATATTAAATTACTTATTTAAACTATCTGCAGGATGAAACCAGTAGTCATTATAAATGGTACAGTCTCATGGGTACCACAGAGCTTTCTAATTAGTGCAGATGGGACAGCATCAGGAATACTGTATCCAGTTCTGGGCTCTCCTGTTTAAGCCAGAGGGCTACCAGGACTCCAGGGATCAGAGTGAAGGTTAATAACAACAGATTGCAGCTTCAGAGATTGATTGGACGTAAAGAAAAAATTATTTCCCTTGGAGGGTAGCGCAGTAGCAGCGCAGATCCCTGATGTGAGCCAGTGGGGTCTCTATTCCTGGAGTTTTTTCAAAACCTGACTAGACAAAGCCTTGGCTGCCCTGATCCGGTGTTGGCCATAAAGTTGTTCCAAGCAGGAGGCAGAAGAGGATGCTCTTCCTTCCACCTGGGACTTTTGGGAGGATGTGTAGCGGTGCCTCCCTGCTGCTTGAGCTTCTTCCTCATCTGCAAAACTCTTCTGGCCCACAGCAAGTTAAGGTGGGGACTCATGAGAAAGAGGTAGTAGGGAGAGGAAACTGGAAGAAGAATTGCTGCAGTTCAGAAAAAGTTAGGAAAATGTGAATATCAAGTACTTTGAGATGCAGCATCAAACTGGCACTTTAAATGTTACGTAAAACTCAGGAATTCATGTCACCAACAAATGATCCTGCTTTTTCAGTCTCACTGACAATGTAGATTCTATGTATTCTGGCACATACCGTATATTTGGTGTAGTACACTGTATATTTAGTGGTATATACAGTACACTGTAGCTTTTGTTGTATACCTAGTAGATTTGTGAATACAACATAAGTTATCTTGCAGATGAACTTGTGAAAATCTGCACTTCTGTGCTAACAGAAGATGTTCAAGGTAGGGTAATAAGAGTTGGAGGTGGATCGATAGGCATTTGGCAGGCAATCTAGACTGTAACATAACATAAAACACGGTGGGTTAAATTCTGCATCCTCACAAGGTCTCGGATATAAAAGCAAATTGACTCGAATTTCTGCTCTGAACTACCTTGTAGCATGTCTTAGAACATGGATTTGCTATTAGTATTGTTCCTTTAATATTACTACACAATAAAGCATTGGTTTTAATCCTACCCATATCAAGAGTAAGTGTAGATTTCCATGCTGGATGATTGCAATTTCACTGTATTGTGATCTATAACATAACTGGATAACAAAAGGGCATTGAAAGAAGAAGCTAATAGAAGGCTAAAGTTTGCCAACAGTTGTTTATTTCTAAGCCTGGCTGTGAGACATCTTCCTGGTGTGCAGTAATGAGATACCCGGGTGCTGCATTTTTAATACACTGTTAGGCTCTTTCAGAATGGTATTTTGACTCACCTCAGCTCGTGCAGCCCGTCTCCAGTAGGACTCTCTCCCAAGGAACCAATTACGAAAAGACTTACGTGTTAAAAAGGTCCTGGTGCCTTTTTAACAAGTGGTGCAAAATGAAGGCAAACGTGCTCAAAGCATTTTGCTTCCTACCTGCTGACCCACGGTAAAGCATCTGGACTCCGTGCTTGCTCTTCAGCGTGGATCACAATGCACCTGATGACCCTGTTAAGTCTGCAGTGAATCCAGGAGCAGCACAGAGCTACCTACCGCTTAGTAAATAGGGAGTTGTTGAGCTCAGGCTACTCTAACTGCAGTATGAAAATAGGCCAAACTGGTTAGTTTTCCCAGGTTTTTATAGCTTAGAGTATGTATGCCTATAAATACTTCAAGGGTGGGTGTCAGGAGGATGGGGCCAGTCCTTTTTCAGTGGTGCCCAGTCACAAGACAAGAGGGAATGGGCACAAACTTGAACATAAGAACTTCCATCTAAACATGAGGAGGAACTTCTTTCCTGTGAGGGTGGCAGAGCCCCGGAAGAGGCTGCCAAGAGAGGTGGTGGAGTCTCCTTCTCTGGAGTCATTCGAAACTCACCTGGACACGTGCCTGTGCAACCTGCTCTGGGTGGCCTTGCTTTGGCATGGGCTTGGACTAGATGATCTCCAGAGGTCCCTTCCAACCCCATATCATTCTGGCATGCTGTGATAGTTGGTTTTTATGTAGGCAAGGCTTCCTCTGTCTTTGAGCTCAATCTGACTGATCTCAGAAGACATCACATAGTAGGGAATTAAAGATTCTTCAGTGGCTTCCAGAAAGAGTTGACTAAGGAACCGAGATTGGAACAGAGCCAGCCTGTTTCTGCTGTCTATTATTTATTTTCCTCACTAGAGTGTTGAGAGGGGGTTGTTTCTGCATGGTGTGCTTGCTCGGTCACAAATGCAGGATAACAAAAGCTCTCCAAGGTTGTTTGTTTTAGGGTTTTTTGCTTGTTTTTGATTTGTGGTTGGGGTTTTTTTTGGCTAAATAGTTGTCTCAAGTACAAAAACCATGGTCTGTCTGCCTCAGAATACGCTTGCAGCAGTAGAGATGCTGTGTATTGTATCCTGAAGTAACTTAACACTGTAATTTATAAAATCATAGAATTGTCTAGGTTGGAAGGGACCTTTAAGATCATCTAGTCCAACCATCAACCCAACTCTGATAAAAAGCATCACTAAACCATGTCACTAAGCACTATGTCAACCCGTCTTTTAAATACCTCCAGGGATGGTGCCTCAACCACTTCCCTGGGCAGACCAGTCCAATGTGCAATAACCCTCTCAGTGTAAAAAATTTTCCTAATCTCCAATCTGAACCTCCCCTGGCGCAACTTGAGGCCATTTCCTCTTGTCCTACTCTGCTGGAGTAGCCTGGGTTTAGTGTCAGTTTTGTGAAGGATTCTAGGACTGGGAGGTGGACCATGACAGCGTGACATGTTGGGCAGAACAGTAACCTGAATTCTGTCTGCTTTTAATGGCTGTTAAGTTGATATTGACTGCTTTTTGACTGCTTTGGTCGAGAAGATACTTGCAATGAAGCAGAATTATCTTGGGATTCTCTTTGGTATCTGAGTGTGTTCTGCTGATAGCTCATTAATTAAGCTTTAACTATGCCTGTTGACTGTACTTCTCTGTGATCCATTGGAGGTCACTCTTCCCGTGTACACTTTTATGTGGTGAAAGTCTGGAATTTGTGTGCTCTTAGGCCCAGAAACTTGTGTTTAAAATTTTGAGCATTCTTGGGGCTGTTAGTTGTTCCTAAACTTCAGAGAAGTCTGCCTACTTCTGGTCTTACTCTCACGCTGCTAAGCTAAATGCAAGAGAGAACCAGCATAGTGGTGAATTCAGCTTCTGAAGAAGTGGTTCTTGGCTTTATCCTGGGGTAGTGAATGGTAGGAGACCTTCCTGTCAACCCTTACAGGCCAGTAGTTGGTTCTCTTCATTACAGTTTAAGAGAAGAGAACCAGCTGTATAAAACCAAAGCGATAAATGCTATCAGTGTCTGAACCTTTTGCTGCTCAGATATTAAGGAACTTAGCAGATATGTGAAGCTTATCTACTGGTTCTGTTTTGAATAGAGTTGTTAAACACAATGAGCTTTGTCACGTAACGATAACTTCGTCAGTGTTGCAAAATCAGGTGCAGAAATTGTCTTTAACCCAGGCCTGTCGCTTAGAGAATGAACATATGGCTGATGAACATCTTCAGCCTGGCAATTCTACTAACTGGTCTGTTTCTTTATTCTGCTGTCATTTTAACGGACAATCGCTAGACCTCTTGGGAGAGGGTGAGTAGTATCTTTTGATTTCTAAGACTTTTGAACGTTAAGACTCGTGAAAGCTATCTGGAGCCTGAGTGACCGTGGTCTCTCTCCCTCTCCCCCTTACTTTTTTCCTCTTTGGTCTCCATCATACGGTTGCGTATAGATAACCTGGCCGCGCTTTCCGGTGTTACCTCTGAGCCTCAGATCTCGGATCCGTTTGCCCCGGAGCCAACCGCAACTCCTGCGGTGACTACCGATACCGCCACGACCACGGCTGCTGCCGCGACGACCACCACCGTCCCTGCTGCCCCTGCTGACGTGGATCTCTTTGGAGGTTAGTTGTGGGTTGCTGGGGTTCCCTTCCCCAGCTCGGAAGACCGATGAAGCAGTGCTGAGTTCGGCCTTTTTCAAGGAGGCCGCTAAAATTTAAGCGAGCTATGGCGGGGGGGCCTGCGTGTCGTGTCGGATGCTGGGTGGAAGAGGAGATGTCAACTGCCCAACCTCCTCTTTCTTTGCTCTGCTTTTAGCTGGTAGACTGCATAGATGTGGAAATGGCAGAGTGTCTATACACTTATGGCTGAGCTACCTTATGGTTGAACAGCTAAGAACGTTAGTTTCCAGGGCCAGGCTGGGGTAAGCAGGTATTCTTTCCACATTATTCAGTAACTACGCGCTATACTACAGTTTTTGGGGAAAGGAGTTGTGCTTTCAGGGTTATTGCACTGGAGAGGATGGACGTGGCAGCGCCCTGCCCTTTCATTACATGTCACGCTTGAGCTGTCTTGTGTTTCTTTTGGATCTTTCCTGTAAATATAGGATTGAGCCAGCTGAAATTACTGTATTTCAGCATTCTTGAGTCTGGGCTTTATTTCGCAAAGCATTAACTGTAAATTAAAGTGGCAATGCGCATATCCCAACTATACAACTAACGTATAAGAAACATATTCTTATAGTTTAGTTACGCTCTGTCAGTCTCTAATGTTAGCATCTGACTCTCTTCAATAAGAATAAATTGCCACCTGTATGTTGTCGGCTTTCCTGTCGCTCTCGTGGAGCAGGAGGCTTCTTAACAGCACGTCAGAAATTATCATTCCTTTTCAACATTGCACCAGCCCAGGAGAAGTGTTCTGATTTACAAACTACGTGCATAGCATGTTTGAGATGACCTGACTGCTGTATTTTTTCTAGTTGTCTCTTCCTGCGATATGCACTTGGCCAGTGGATGTCAGGAATCAGTAATAACTTAATTGCTATCAAAACTGAATTCCAGTATATTCTCTGTGGGGGTGTGTTTATCTATGGATCTGGATCCATCTCACACATAAACAGTCTGACTACAAAGGTATTTCCTAAAGGAGGTTCTCAGAAGTTTTGTGTAGGTCTGATTTCAACAGATACCTCCAAGATGTCCCCAGTAAAACTGCTGAGAAGCTCTAAGAAAGGAGAACAACTGCCACCTGCTACTTAATTCCTCATTTTACAAAGATAATAGTCCAAGTGTTGCAGGAAGCAGTTTTAAAATAGTCATGGGCAGCAGTTCTGGACACCACTGGGAGTAAGAGAGAGCCTGATGTTACTCACAGAATCTCATTGCAGAAGCCAACACTCAAGGTCCTTAACAGCCCTGCAGATGCGTCGCATGTGAAACTTCTGGTGGGTAGATGTTGGGGTCGAGCCAGTCTTGGATACAGCACTTTCAAACTGCATTATTAATTTAAGCATAGATACATGACTTCAAAAAAAAATTTAAATAATAGTTAAAGGGGTAGAAATCACTGTAAACTTGCAGCAGGATTAGAAAAACGTCTGCCCTTGCCTGTTCTTCGAGTACTACAGCAGTAAGATGTACCATTCTTTTTTTTTTTTTTAAAATACCTTTTCCACTATTCTGTGCCTGCAGAAATGGCTGCTACCAAATCACGTGTCTACTTCCAGGTTTATAAAGTGGCAAAGAGCTGGATGCTTTTAGTTTCTAAAGATTTAACTGCTCATTAGGTTATTTAGTGGCACATGTTAAGAAGTGGAGTTGTCTCCATCCTCCACTGTGGAAAGAATTTTACTTTTGCCGTCTCCAGACTTCATGACTCAATCTCTTCTTTTATAGAGAATGTATTTTATTGCTCAAATACCATAAATCTCCAGTGGATTGTGTATTAAATGGATCCTGACTCTTTCCTAGAACACGTCAGGGAGAAGCAGGGCTTTATTGCTTAAAACAGCATCAAGTTCTGGAATTGAAAACCTTTAATTCTCAAGAAGAAAAAATCTCTAAACACACTCAGCACTGAAGGTGCTTCTGCAGTGCCTTTAAAGCACCCACAGCCCTGACCCATTTAAGATCGTGGAGTCCGTAGTGAACCTTCATCTCTCTACTTTTTGTTTCTTTTTTGGTTTCTTTCTGCAGCTTGTGCTTTATGTGATGTCCCATGCTAACATCCCTTATAGTGGAAGAAGCTGTAGTTCTTGGGCAGACACTGCTGCTCTCTAGCTTTGGTGGTGCTGGGGGGCCTGACACTTAATAAGTAGGTGTTTGACCTTTGAGGTCTGCTGGAGATCCAGTCTTCAGGGGCACCTTAGCTTTTTGCAGCTTGCCAGTTCTTCAGATGCTTCACGTGGTTCCTTGGCAGTAGGGAAGGTGCAGGAGAAGTGATCTCTGGAGAAAGGACGTAAAGAGTCTGCAGGGAGCGGCTAGGTAGGGAAAAGAAGCCGAAAGCTGCAGCAAAAAGGTGGCCAAGTGGATGGAAGAAGCAGAAGAGGAGACTTTGCAGGAATTGACTGATGACCATTACTCTCTTGTGCTACGTCGCTGGTACTTCAGCTGATAGGAGAGACTTGCTGCCTGTGACTGAGCTTTGTCTTTAGGAGGAGAAGCAGCTCTGCATTATGTCTTCATCTCTAATGTGGTCCTAGAAAGTGGATGAGAAATGCAGGGTTGATCCAGCATAGCTTTTTGGAAGAATTCAATCTGATTAATGGCCAAGCTTTCAGTTACCTTGGCCAATTTGAAGAACTCTTTATCTTTTCTCTAAGATAAACAAGAGGAGGCTGTTGTCAAATCCATCTAGAATCATTCCTGAGAGGGAGAAATAAAAAGGTAGAAGAAAGGTGAAATATCTTGAAATGTTTGTATTTCCATTATATATTTCCATCTTGTCCATAATAGAATTTGGACAATTTTTGCTCTTGCGTTATATTATTTGTAAGAAATCTGGAGTCTATCCTTTCATGCTGGGAAGTAATTATAAGTAGTAGTGACTGACTTCTGTGCTGTTGGCTGGCAAGCTGGTATGGATAGAAGTGTGTTCTTTAGAAAAAGCCAAGGGTGACCCTCCATCTGAAAGCTGGCCCTGTAGAGCAAAACCCAACACACGTGACCATGCACATTGTATATTCTCAAGTGGTACAATTCAAGACTCTTCAGTCCAGTTCTGTGTTGAATTTCTTCTACGTGGGCTATGCCAGTGTCTGGTGTACATACAATACTGTAATGTTTGACTAATTATGATTTCTTTACTTGGACAATTGCCATCCAGTTTTTTTGTTGAGCCCAGATTACCTGAAAAATAGAATTGTATTTGAAATGGCTTATTAGCAGGCCTTTTTTTGCTACTAACTCATTTGAATTCTATTGTACAAGACTAATTGGCTTTCATCTCTTCTGTTGAGGTTTCAGTGCATGTTCTTCTGAGCTTTTTAGATTAACTGGCAAAAACTTGTTTTTTAAAATGGTTGTGTTCATTTTAAAATTGACATTCAAGTTAAAGCATGTTAAGCTTTTCCTGTACTAGTTTAACAGTGCAGTTGCTGTATTCCCCAACAGATTATTGTTTTTTAGCTTGCTGACTTTGTAGCAGTAGAAAAATAGCCTTTATGAGCATCTTAAAGTATTTAATCTTAATTGTGCAGTCTTTTGGTGAAGAAAGTGCTTGCCTATGAGGATAGTCCAAATGGCACTGTCCATTAGGGCTACTTCATGGAATTAAGAGCTACAGATGGTGGTTTAAGCCCAGGAATAATGCTGTAGAAGTTCAGAGCTTAAAATTTAAAGATATACTTAGCAAGTGGCCAACAACAACAACAAAAAAAAAACAGTCAAAGAAAATTCATGAGCAAGTTGTTCCAAAGTTTTCCTTGACTTGACTGGTTGGCCTTAGCGGTGATCCTCAAGGAAAGAGAGGCACACCACGGCTGGCCAGTAGTTAAGATGAACATTCTTGATGTGTCAGAAGCAAGCTGAGTAAATATAACCTGTGCATCGGGTTATGGCTTCAGAAAGATCCGATCGGGATACTGTTAAGAAACAAGTAAGTTCAGTTTCTCAGCTGTTGCATGCCTGGTTTGGCTCAAAAGCTGGAAATGGTAGATGCAGATCTCTGCTACTGTAATTGGGTTGTTAATTCTAACAGTTGCTTCAAAGCACTAAAGCAAGTAAATTTACAGTTGCAGATTAATCATGTGTATTAGGGGCTTTGAGCATGCAAGTTGTGATATCTTTATTAACACCAACGTACTGCCATACCTCTGCTCTTTCTTCATTAGTTAATTTTGGGTAGTACATGAGCGCGCTGCTCTGAACCCTTATACAATGAGAATAATGCTGCCTTTTACACTCTACTGTATTTCTTGTGGGTATGTCTTCTTTCCTGAGAAGCTCCATCTTCAAACCCTGTCTAGAAAATACTCATGTGGGGTTGGGGGAGACGAAGCATTTTGCGCTGCATGACTTGTCTTGCTGTCGGAATAACATCATTCATGTTGTATAAGGGGATCTACCTGTGCAATTTAACTTGGTTCTTTTACTATATTTTTCTTCTCTTTATCCTTTTTTTTTTTTTTCTTTTAATTTCTGTTCTTAAACTGCACCCAAGATGCCTTTGCAGCTTCTCCTGGGGAAGCCCCTGCAGCAGCTGAAGGGGCAGCAGCACCAGCTACCCCAACCCCTGTAGCCGCAGCTCTTGATGCATGTTCAGGAAATGGTGGGTTTTTATGTCATTAGATAGTCTCTTGTTTTGCTGTTTCGTTGGTTTTGGTTTATTTAATTTATTATTTTTTTTTGTTTAAACTACATGGCAGTGTGTTTTTCTGAAATTTTTATACAGTTTGTGATTGGCCAAAGCAAACCTTAGACTGAAGAGCATGCTTAACAAAACTGCCTGTTCCCGAGACCCAGTAACTTTGTGCTTATTTAGTGGTGCTAAACCCCAAACTTTGTGCTTATTTGGTGGTGCTAATAACCAGTTCTGGCAGTCCCGAGTAGTCACCTGCTACGCTGGATGTTCTTTTGTCCTATTCCCGTCCTTTCTTGGCTTTGTCAAACAACAGCCTTTGAAAGTTCTCCCCTGTAGTAACTCGACTGCTCGGCCTTTCGGAGGGTCTGTTTTGGAAAACCATAAATGATGTGTCTGGATAAGTAGGTTTGGGTGTTGGAGTGACCTCCTCGGTGGGCGTGCGGGTGTTTGCGGAACGTGCGTTGCCTGTAGTTGCTTTGTTCTTGACTTCCTCCCTCGCCGGTCCTAAGTATGCATACATATGTTATTTCCCCTCTCCTCTTTACAAGACCCCTTTGCCCCATCCGAAGGTAGTGCAGAGGCTGCTCCCGAGCTGGACCTCTTTGCTATGAAGCCAACAGAGACCGCTGTTCCTGTAGTTACCCCTACATCTAGTGCAGCCACTCCAGTTCCTGCAACAACTCCTTCTCCAGCTGCTGCTGTCGCTGCTGCCGCTACCGCTACTACGGCTGCTGCCACCACCACCGCCACCACCACCACCACCACCGCCACCACTTCTGCTACCGCCGCCACCACCTCCGCTCCTCCTGCCCTAGATATCTTTGGTGGTAATTTTTGGTTTTAACTCTTTGATTCCGGCGGATTGGTCTGTCAGGAGCGATGTCGTTGTTGCGTTGCATGCTGTGTTGCTGGGCTTTCACACCCGAGAGCCCGTTAACTCCAAGTGAGGACGTGCAAAGCTTGAAAGTTCTTGCTTTCAGACCTGCCTTTCAAAAATGAGTTAAAGACATCTTATGTTCTTGGCCTTAGATTTATTTGAGTCTGGTCCCGATGTACCTGCAGCACCCAAACCAGATGCTACTCCTAGCATAGATCTCTTTGGTACAGGTAAAGAGAGAATTCTTCCAGTACCCTGCTGCTTTGATGCTGTGTAATGGTGTAAACTGACTCGAATGACACTTAACTTCTCCTCGGTTTTTCTTTCCTTCCTGGAAGATGCTTTTTCATCTCCGCCGCAAGGAGCTTCTCCTGTGCCTGAGAGTTCTCTCACCGCCGATCTCTTATCTGGTGAGTGCTTGTCTTCACAGACCATCCTACAGGCTTCTGGGGTTTTGGTTTTGGTTTTTTCTCAAGGGTTTAAAAAAAAATATAATAAAAGACATTACAAATGTACATCTTTAAGCCAAAATACAAAGTTAGTTACTTAGTTGTGGTTTTGACACTATGGTCACAAGATCAGCAGCTGCTGAAGATGCAAGCCATGAAGTGGCTGACACTGAAGTTGAGTAAGTGATGTAGTTGTTGAGAGAGTAAATCCTCCTCTAAGCATAAGGAACTTCTCAATAAGCAATGCTTTCTATAAGGTACGGGGGTTTTCAGTTGCTGTGTGAGAAATGTAACACTTTCTGTTTGCAGTTCTGAAGGTTGTTACCTGAATTTACCGACCCTGTGGTTCTAACTGGTGGAGCCCACGTGGCTTTGGAATATTTAGCTATCATTGTTGCCTTGCTGATACTAAATATTATTTATCCTGTGCTTACTGCAGTGGATGCATTTGCAGCCCCCTCTCCTCTACCCACTGCCTCTCCAGCAAAGGTGGATTCTTCAGGTGTGATTGACCTATTTGGTGGTGGGTATTTTTCTTTCCTCACCACTTCAGAGTTGAATCACTTCATCTCGATTACCTTTGCGCTTGGCTAAAGCTGTGGTTTCCCCTTCTCACACCTTTTCTATGTAGCCTCATGGCTAATTCTGGCATGGCCAGTTCTTCATGTTGCCCAATAACGAACTGCAAATAAGCCATTCTGTCCTCAGACAGATCCTCATGACACTTGCCATTCTGTCTCCTGTCAGTGCATGCGTGACACCTCCTCAGAGGTTCAGTGAAACCCTGGTGTATGCTGTTTTCTTCTGTGCAACCCTCCACCTTCACGTTGTTTTTTTTTTCCCCTCTCGGTTCCGTTTCTCAAAGCAGCTGAAGTTTTGAGGGTGGCTTGTGTCGGACTGGGTATCCGAATCCCAGGATCTTTGTTGGGTTTGTCAAGGTGGAAATTAGGATGGGCACAGCCAGCTCTAGGGGTGCTGTAGAAGAGGAATCTGCTGCTCAGAAATCGTGAATTTTCAAACATCGCTGACATATCCCTCTAGACAGACTTAAATTCAGCAAATTGTGGCTGGAATTTCTCCGGTCTGTCATCAAATGCATTCATCTCCAGAGGGCTTAACCCTCCTGCCTGGAATGCTGTGGTTTGTATGGATTTTCTGAGACACATCTAAAAGACTGATGAACCTCACTGATTTAATATTGATACCGTCTTCAGTGCTGTGCTTCCCTATAGAAAACCAGATTTCTTTGAAGTGCTGGTTTGTTGCACCTCCTTTTTTCCACCTGAGCTCCGTGTCTGTGATACTGCTCTGCAATAAAGATGGCCAAGCACTTTCATTTGCTTCTAATGAATTAAGTGGTTATCCTTTTGTCATCTTTTGTTTAAGATAGGTGATGGATCGGTGCTTATAATATTGAACTCTTTGCCTTTCTCTTGATGCTGTCTGGAATTCCCTGTAGATGCTTTTGGAAGTAGTGCTTCTGAACCCCAGCCCACAACCCAGGCTGCTTCTAGTTCCTCAGCTTCTGCAGACCTACTTGCTGGTAATAAAGAACTTCTAAAAACTCATTATTTTAAGGCAAAATTAAGCAAGGGTCTTTGAAATTTTTACGTTCCTTGGGTGTAAGTGGAATAAAATCCTCGTTCACAATATTTCTTAGTGCTTTAGATGTCTTAAATTAAAATAACCATGATTTATAATGTTGAAGTTAAGCACTGTTGCAGGCTCTGCTACTTATTCCTTACTGCTAATTCAGCTTTGTTTCCTGGTTGATTTAATTGAGGCAGGTTACACACTGAAATGTTAAGAGCTTGAATGAATGACATGGTGACTGTCTTGCGTTTAGCCACGAAGAGGCTGGGGGGAATGAGAGAGAGCTTTTCTGAGCACAAAGGTGATAAGAGAAGTGATAAGAGACCCTCTCCTCGTACTGGGTGGAATGAGGAGCTGGTTCAGCTGGTGCTGAATGTGGCGTCACTGTGACACCTATTGCAAAGGTTGAATAAATATCATTTTAGCCTGCATCCTACAGATAGGCAGCTTCAGCTGAATCCTGTTTGAACTGCACTCCAAAATTCCTGCTGCACCCCGTGTGTTAGTGGCTATAGTGATTTTGCTAAACAGCTATGACTTGCCCCCATCCCAGTTTGTAGGGAATAAGATCTCAGAAGAGGACACCTGCTAGTACCTGCTCTAAGTGTGGGCATCGCCTAGTTGTGCAGCAAGAAGGTAGAAGTGGTCTAGAGAATAACAACATTTATGTCCATTCTCAATTGGTTCCAGTGATATTTTAGGTAGCAAGCCAGCTATTTAAAGTGGGATATAATGTAAAAATGCATGCTAAATCTTTAGTACAGACAGCTTTATGATTTTCAGGTAGAATATGACCTTTTACATAAAATCATGGAATGGTTAGAATTGGAAGGGACCTTCAAGATCATCAAGTTCCAACCCCCCTGCCATGGGCAGGGACACCTCCCACTAGACCAGGTTGCTCAAAGCCCCATCCAGCCTGGTTTTGGTTTAATGTTGCTTCAGTAGGTCTTTGTATTAGTTCTCCTGTGCATAGCTTGATGCCCGAGATCAGGCTTTAACTAGTAGATTCTAAAATATAGCAGTCATTGGCGGTTCTGTGTGGTATCAAGGGACAGGCTGCAAAGATGTTGTTGGGAAAAAGCTAATCCTGCTTATGCAAACATTACAGTACAAAATATTTTATGTCCTTTTCTGTAACTAAGCTTAAATTCCAGTAGGAATTGTGGTCCAGATGGCTTAAAATTCAGCAGTATGTTCTCTGAATCTGATGAGTCACATTAAATCAAAACCTATATTATCAAAGAGATGTCATAAGTCTAAATACTCAAGCAGACCTGAAGCAGTTGGAGTGAACAGAAGACTTTTAATTTTTTTTTTCCTTATTTATATTCAAAAGGGGTCCAGGTAGATTGGCATCTCTAGTTGGCAGATACAGAGAGTCTGTAAACATCACAACATATTGCTAAGCATTTGTTCAGCCTAGATAATGGCAGATGTATAGCCTGCAGTGTAATCCAGTTTTGAATTTAAGATTGTCCAGATTTCATGTGATGGCTGAAGGCTTGTCCTTCATGGTTTATGAGTGTTTGGTTTGTACTAAGTGTTTATATGCATAATGTGATGAGTATACTTACTTTATGTAACTGACTCAAGAGTTCTGCTGTCAAATAAATTGCTAGTCTCTTCTTGGCCCTTCTAAAGTACGCATCTGCCTGATGTCTAAATAAGTCTGAGCCTGCATAAATTTGTTCTGTCCTTCCAACACTTGTTAAGTGTTTAGTCTTTTTTTTTTTTTCTCTGAGAAAGCAGAGTTTTCGGGGAGAGCATCTGAGATCTTACGGTAACGTTTGATATAACTGGTGCTTAATTTGAGCATAAGTTTTTTACATTGAGTGCTGGCCTCCTAGTTAAATGTCTGGCAGATGCTTGGTTTCGTAGCTGGGAAATGTGTGGTTGTCACTGAAAGACGTTTGCGTATGTGCTGTAATCGATGTCCCTTGTGACCATGGAAAGCAGTTTGGTTAAAAACAACAAGTGGTTAGAAAGTCTTCAGAATTGTCTTTATTTTGCTGTTTTTAGAAAGCTGACTTCCCCACTGAGCTGATAACTGCAGAATGGTGGAGGAAGGAAGGAATTAATTGACTGCATAAACAAGAATAGTACTAACTATCTGAATAAAAGCACAGAAAGTAGTGATAAGGGTTTAAAGTTAATAGATGATCTCTTCTAAATCAATATGCAGTATTTGGCACTTAATTTCAACAATATGACTGGTGGACTAGCATGCTTAATTTCTCAGATTTCACCCACATGAAAAGATCATTATTTATTTTGGGTGAGAATAGGTCTCTACAAATTAAAACGTTCTCTACAAATTGGAAAAAAAAATTATCTAAAGGAGGAATTTCAAATGAGTAAATGTTCTAGCTTCTGTCCATAGGCAGCAATGATTAGCTGGGCAAAGAAGGGCAATACTGCTGTAAATTAGGATGTTCCCTGAATGAAAAGAAACTAAAGGCAGTGGTAGAGCACTGGCTCACTGCTGTCTTGCACCCGGCTCTGGCAAAGTAATATGCTTTCTGTTCTGATATAGGGGGAAATTACAGCCTGCAGGTTGTGCAGAGTGCTGTTCCCAGTGGATTTGTGTAGCTGTGGTTAGAGCACTGAGCTCAGGTCTTCCTGTACGAGGGCAGCCAGCAAAAAACAAGACTGAGAGACTGCAGATGTAGTACAGAGGACTTGGACATCACTGTGAAGAAGAGATTGAATAGGAGATTCTACAAGCCGTACAAATGGCTTGTAGGCTAAAGAGAATTGAGAAGGTGTCATATGTCTGTTCTTGTTCTGATGGAGTCTTTGCATATTTAATCAGTTACCAGAGTCTGCAGATAATACAAATAAGCTTAAATTGCAAGGGGGATCAAATTCTGTAGTGGGCAAGGGAAGGGTTTTAAGAATAGTCAAGCATGAGTGCGTTGCTTGTAGGCTGGAGGATCTCCATGAGTAGGGTTTTTTTTATTTTATAAATATAGGGTTTATAATATATAGCTTAACCATGATCATGGAGATTCTCCAGCCTACAAGCAGTTCGCTTGTGGATGCTACTGACCCTGCTTTGGCGTGAGAGTGTGTGAGGGGACAGCAGCTTGGAGTTATCTTGATGAGGGAGACCAAGATGGTTTAAGGTGACAAGAGAGACTAAACTGGATTAATAAAATACTGCCCTATGAGTTGAGATTCCAAAGTAGCTGATGGCTGATCATACGCTTTTCTCAAGTTAGTCCTCTGTTTATCTATTTTGTGAACCAATTCTCATGCGTTGCATTCTGCCTCTGGAATTACTTACCTGGAACTATAGTGTGTAGTACTAGAAGAATTGTGTTCCCTACTCTGTTGGTCTGCCTCTGCAGAAATCTAAATAACAAACATTGATGTTTTTATTGGCAACTCTCACAAAAGCTTAAATTCCCTGGGTGATACCTGGCATACCAAGGGTCCTTGCGTAGTACCGAGTTATTTACAATGGTCTAGAAAAATTGTCTCTATCGTTCTGCCTTCAATAGATTGAGCTTTTTGTTAAACACAGCTCAACAAGACTGACTGTAATGTCCACACCTCTCTCATGTGGCTTTTTCAAGGCTTTGGAGGTTCTTTTATCGCTCCCTCTCCATCACCATCCCCAGTCACTCCCGCTCAAACCAGCCTACTACAGCCGAACTTTGATGCAGCTTTTGGGACAACAGCTCCAACGACTGGCAGCTCGTTTGATGCATCAGGTGAGCCATAGAGTTTCTTCCTGCGCATTTTCTGATGTGTTTTATGTGTTAGATGACTTAATGACACCACATTTAGACTTTTGAGTACAAGCGGTATCAGTGATTTCCCTATTCATTCTCTTACTGGAAGAACTCAGGGCTGTGTTTAAGCTGGTGTGTGCTCAAGACCTCTCTGCTTTTTATCCTACTGCATCAGTGAAAAGCAAATGACTGTGAACATCATCCTTGCATGTGCTTGATTGCATGAATCGGGAATTAAGCAAGGGAAACACTGTTCTGTAAATCAAGTATATAGGCAAGTCGTCTTTGCTGCTGTTGAAGCTGTTCTTGAGCTTGCATGGCAGCTGAAGGTACACAAAACGGAGACCGAGGTCGTGTTCTCTGCCTGACTAAGCTTAAACTTTCATCATTGCTATCATTTTGTTTGTATCTCTTCCATTCTATATTTTCCATGCTGGGTCCTTGCTACAAACTTAAAAATTGGTGAGTTCTGCAACTGTACAAGGGGGAAAAAAAAAAAAAAAGAAAAAAAAAAAGGTTGAAGTAGTACTGCTGTTTGGTGATTTGGTTGCTTGCCAGTGCACATGGCTACCCCTTCCTGTTGACTTAGCATGTACCTCAAATACAGATCAGAAGATAGAACGCTGGCATGAGATATACCAGGCTGTTTGGCTTCAAGGCATCCAAAACAATTGAACTTCTGAGTCAGATGACTTGGACTAAGGAGGGTAGCTCTGTCAGTGTGGATGGTTCTGGTTCCTTCTGATCTCATAAGATGTTAGTAGGCTTTCCCAACTCCCTGCTGCTTGCAAGTGAATAGTAACATCTTGAGACTTTCAATCCCGTTGCCGTAAGATGTCGAGGTATAAGGCTGCCTTTGCCACAGTAATTCTGACTGGTGTTTGCTGCAAGATGTTCATTTCAAAAGCCTTTAAATGAATATCTCCCGACAAAGGTGTGTGTGTCTGACATCTCTCTAAGGATGGCTGTAAGAAACAGTGTCGTGTGGAAGTGGTGCTGTATCTATGTAGATTCAACTCTCCAATGAAAGTCCTTTTGGGCATGTTCTCTCATGTTAGTTCTCCTCGGTGTAGGTCTTTCAGGATTACTGTACATTCAGTGTCTAGTAGAACGACATGCATGCCCTCGTTGGCATTACTTTTAATGTCAAACTGTGTTTTGGTAAGACTTGTGACGTGGTTGTCTGTGCTATACTTGTTGGAGCAACGGTGAAGGGATTTCTTACCCTGGCTGCTGTTTCTAACTCCCTTTCCCCTCACTTCCAGTGTTTGACGGCCTAGGTGATCTTCTTATGCCAACTATGGTTCCTTCTGGTCAGTCTGTAGTACCTGCAGCCACAGCAACAGTCCCTGCTTCAGCAGCAAGCAAAGGCCTCGGCAGCGACCTTGACTCGTCTCTTGCAAACCTAGTAGGCAGTAAGTGAGAAATTTTGGGTTCAAGTGGTGTGGCGTACGACCACGTTCCTCTTCTGTGGAGCCAAATGAAGCGTGGGATGAATTGTGCACAACAGCCAGGAACAGACCTTCTCAGACGCCAAAACGTGTTCTTGAAATCCTAAACAGAAAGGTATTCCCTTTCTTGTAGCAGGAAATGGCTACTGTCTTTATAACTAGAGATCAGTAGCCCCAGCACTCCAAAAAAACCTAACAGAGACCCACCAGGCTAAGGTATAATAATACTGACGTTGTACTTTGGAGGACTGTATGAATAAAATATTCTATTAGTGTGTGTAAACACACCATGGCAAGGGTATAGCTGATCTTATGATGCATATTCTTCTGTTAAGTGTGTGGGGAAACTACCATCCTTAGGTGTCAGCAGGACCCTTTATCACTTGAAACCTCTTCTGCAAGTCATTTGGTATGTCCAAGTTTGGGGGAGAGATTAGTCAAACCGCGATTTGTGACTTACAGGACCTTTACTGGTCATGTGTATAGAGTATTCTTTAAAACTTCTTCCAAAGAGTAATTAAGGAAACTACTTGGAGTTCCCATGAGTGATAGAGCAGATAAAACAGTCCCAAACTTCCAGGTGACATTCAGATTTATGTGTGTGTGAAAAATAGCTTTTTATTTAAGTATGTATAATGAGGAACACAAACTAGTGTTGTCATGTATGGTAAATAGTTCTGGTGCTCTTAAATAAGCATTTTGTAGACCTACATATATTGTTACTTTGGTCTGTTTATGGAGCAAAAGTGGCTTCCTCAAGCATAAGACATCCACAGGGTTCCTCAGAAGTTTGTCCTGAAGGAAGGGATTGATGTGGCCTGGATTCTGATGCTGTCTAAATAAAGCCAGCCACGTCCTTATTACTCTACGTCCCTGTGCAATGAAATGTGAGCTGTTACTTTGACATGCTTTAACTTATTAAACATATGACTTTTCTTTTTTCTTTACAATTTTCAGATCTTGGAATTTCTGGTACCACTTCAAAAAAGTAAGTTCAACTTTGTTAAAAAAACCTAAATTAATTTTTGACTCTGCTGTACAGTCTTACATCTATTTCAGTGTTTATTAAGAATCAGTGATTTGGTCATGTGCCTGTTCCCCCCTCCCAAAAAAGACATCAGTTCAGAAGAATTCTGGAAAAAGTATTCTATTCTATACACGTTCACTGAATAATTAAGGCTAAATGTTCGTGACATGGCTTTTAAACTTGCTGGCTTTAACCTGAGTCTTAGAAAAAAATTTCTGTAAATTACTGCCTTTATATTGGATAGCTGCTTTCCAAACAACTTAAAATGAACAAATAGTCCAGTTAATAAGTTGTATAGCTCTCCTCAGTAATCTAGGCTAATATGTAATAGTTTTGTTATCTTTTTACAGACGCTGGATGTGCTTATCGTGTAGGCATTGGAATACTTGTAAAATAGAAAAGAAGTTCATTCCATGCACTGAAAAGCTTCTTTTTGCAAGAAGAAATACTTACAGCATTGCATTTATTTTTGAATGTACCTTCTTAATCTAACCGATTCCTTACTTCTTACTCTGTGTGCGAGGCCGGTTTACGATGTGTGTACTTCAAGAGGTGGTGTGCCTCTGGGGAGATGAAAGGAGGGATGTGCATAAACACATCATGAGGTCTATCCCCAAAACTCAGCTTCCTTCAATCTCCTTCATTCGAATGGTGCATCTCGTCCTGCATAGAGCGGCCTCTAGCAAAGCCCGGTTTTGCAACAGCCCTTTTGTTCTATGAATGATTTGTTTCTCTTGTATCTATCAACTTTTTTCAGAACTGAATGCTTTCCTCCTTCAGCTGTCCGAGCAAGAGTTCCAGCAATGAAATGACCATTCAAAGACTTCTAGCAGGCAGCTCTACTGCCTGGCCCCAGTAGAATAGGCAGTAGCAGTCCCTCTTCCTACTTTGCAAGGGTATATGCAATAATACGTTACCTTCAGTCAATACTAAGTAAAGCTTCTCTTTAATTCTCACCACAAAGGCCATAACCATGTAACTGACTTCCAGTATAGAGCGTAGTGGTGTCCACCACTAACAACCCTTGAAACCGAGTGGCACTAAAAGCGTATCTCTTCCTATTAATAACTTAAACTGCATACACCATAAACTAATGGAGCTGCAAGCTTAACATTAATATGTACTGCAATTGGGTTTTGTTTTCACTGTATGTAAATAATAGCTCTGTCTGTCTCCTTCTCTATTAGGGGAGACCTTCAGTGGAATGCTGGAGAGAAGAAGTTAACAGGAGGAGCCAACTGGCAGCCAAAAGTAGCGCCTGCAACATGGTCGACTGGTGGTGTCCCAAGTGGGCCATTGGTAGGTGGTTCATCTCTCAGTACCACTGCTCTTGGAACGTCAACATTTTACAAGACTTTGCAAGTAGGCGTTGCTCCTGTCTACTTCAGCTAAGCAGTTTGCTTCCGTAGAAGTGATTGTTTCAAATCGCATTTTTGAGACCAAATTTGCAGCTGGCATAAATAAATCATTGAGTTCAGGTCAATGAAAATACGTGAGTGGATGTATCAAGGTGTTACTATGCACGTGCTCTTAACATCAGTGGAAATTTCCAAGTGTGTGTGTAGCCAAAGAGGTTTTTTCCAGCACCAGGCCCAGGTAGATTGATTGCCCAAAAGACAATGATATTGATCCAAGGCTGAAGTACTGGAAAGAGAGAAAATAAATATTTTTTTTCTTGAGCTTCCCTGAATGAAGTAGTTCAAAAGACTACACAGTCTGATGGGGTGACTGATATTAGATTAGAAGTGGGTGGTTCTTTAGCAGAGCAAAGCAGTCCGTTGGAAGAGTGAAGATTGCCCTGTAAAATGTGTCAGAAGGGATGCATTTTGAGAGAAGAGGGTAGGGTTGAGCTAAAAATCTAAATTTGGCACAAGAGCAGCTTGGTCACGAGTAAGCTACAAGAGCAATCAAAGTGGCAGAGGGCGTAAAACAGCATCTGTTTGGAACACAGTTGGGTTGGGAAGGGGAGGAAGGGGCTGCCACGCAGGAGTAGGACCACTTCAGTTCCCTCCTGCCACAGCCCGGTGTTAACGTGACTCCAAGCACCTTCCAGCTTGTTCCTGAACCTTATGGAAGATAGAAGAATTCCCTCAACTTGGTACTTCCTTGAATGTATCAGTTGTAACGTCAGCTTTTTTTTTTTCTTAATAGAAAGGCTGGGCAATGCTGTACAGTGTAAGTGAATATTTGTTTTTTCCTCTCTTATTGTACTGATTTACTAAACACAAAGGTACTAACAGCACCTCGCCTGCACTGCAGTTGCCACTGCTGCCTTAAAACCAGCTGGAAGTGACCTAACACGGCTCTTCTCGGACTGTCTGTCCAGCAGACAATGCCCAGGCCATGTGTTGAATACGGCGGTAGTGATTCACCATTTCTGTGCTGTAAGCTTGGAAATAATGGCTTTAAACTAATGGTCTCCAACTGCCTTTGCTTTACTTGGATGTGAACTATCTGATCACTTGTACTACCTGAAATTTCGAACTTCTACCATATCTTGTAGTGGTTTTACCATCTAATAAGTAACTGGCCTTTCTGGAAAGCTGGGTAGTTTTGATAGCATTTCATGAAACATGGGTGCTATATATATGTTTCTTCAAAATCATGCACTTGGGTATTGTTTGAAACCAAAGAAATCCAGATCTGCAGGGAAAAAAATGTATACAGACACCAAAATGAAGCTTTCTTTCACATCAGTGTTGAACCACTTGAAGTTTTGGTCACTTCTTCCCTTCCTTGTGATCTTTCACCTTCTGGATTAAAATCCCCTCTTCCTACTGCTCTACTCCCTGATCACGAGTCCCTCCCCATCTCTCCTGTAACCCCCTTTAGGTACTGAAAGGCCACTGTAAGGTCTCCCCAGAGCCTTCTCTTCTCCAGGTTGAACAACCCCAACTCTCTCAGCCTGTCCTTATAGCAGAGGTGCTCTAGCATCTTTGTGGCCCTCCTCTGGACTCACTCCAGCAGGTCCATGTCCTTCTTATGTTGGGGACCTTAGAGCTGGATGCAGTACTCCAGGTGGGGTCTCACCAGAGTGGAATAAAGGGGCAGAATCCCCTCCCTCAACCTCTTGGCCACTTCTTTCGAATGTAGCTCAGGTTTTGTGGAGCTTTCTGGGCTGCCAGAGCACATTGCTGGCTGATGTCGAGCTTCTCATCAACCAACACCCCCAAGTCCTTCTCAGGGCTGCTCTCAATCCATTCTCCACTCAGCCTGTATTTGTGCCTGAGATTGCCCCAACACACATGGAGGACCTTGCACTTGGCCTTGTTGAACTCCATGAGGTTCACACAGGCCCCACATCTCAAGCCTGTCCATGTCCCTCTGGATGGCATCCCTTTCCTCCAGCGGGTTTTAGTTCCATCCCATGTTGGTTTTAGTCTGGGGTGTTTTAGCTGCGCTATTGGTTTTTACTTGAAATGCTCCCCAGAAAACTTTCAGACTGGAAAAGAGGGTCATAATTATTAGCCAGAAACTGTGGACTGTTTGCTGATAAATTAATCTTGACCAGGTTATCTTCACTAATCTCCAGTTTCTGAAGAAAAATTATTAATTAGGTTGAAGTTAAAGGGATCTCACTGCATAAAAATGCTATTTTTTAATTGGAAGCTAATTACAGCAGTTATTTCCCTGAGCATTACTATCTGCTTAAGCTTTTACTGAAACACAGTGCTACAAGTGCAGTAGCATGTTGGGATCAATTAACGAAATTGAGATGCTTTCTTACAATATGGAGGAGGAGGAAAGTATGTATTTTCTTGGGCCAGTTTTGAGATGTCTGTAGTCTGTCACCCTCACTTGCTGGTGACAAAGCTGAACATTGGTGTGAGGACTCGTTCAGCTCTCTCATTCTTTGAAACAAGGTCCTTTTGAGGTTAGGTATTATCTGCTACATAACAGTCCTACTTTTCAGAACAACTCGGAGAATACTGAGACTCCATGTCATTTCCAGATAGTTACAGGAAATCTTGAATTTGCATTTTTTTTACCATTTTTCTTGGGTTTTTTGTTTTTTTTTTTGTTTTTTTTTTAGACAGGAGCTGTGCCTCCAGCTGGTGCCGTTCCTGCTGCAGGAGGTACTCCGCCTGTCCCACAGCCAGGAGCAGCGTTTGGGATGGTGAGTCCCTTTTGTTACACCCCTCTCCTTCCATCGCCCAGGACCCTGCTGACAGTGTGTTAATTTGCAGCCCCCAGCAGGCGCCGGCGTGCCCATGATGCCCCAGCAGCCAGTCATGTATGGGCAGCCTATGATGAGGCCACCATTTGGAGCTGCCACTGGCCCTGGTGTACAGGTAAGTGCTACTTCTAGATCAGCGTTCAATTGGTCTCCATTTCTCTAAAAAGTAGCTTGTGTGTCTGCATTATCTCAGTTCAGTTCTAGCTGTGGGTCCATCAGTGAGATTTCTAAGAGCATCAGCTGCCTGACTTGCAACAGATCATGTGAACCACCTTCATTATTTTTATTTTATTTTTTTTTTACTTCCCTTGAAGTTGTCTGCATCTAATGACATCCAAGATCTGGTTTGGGAGGATATTTGAGTAAAGCTCAAAGTAGACCCTGATGGGCATTCCTAATCTGTTCAGAGCTTGTCAGTGTTTGCTTGAGCTGCGCTCAGCGTCTTCCAGCCCACCAAGAGCTTCCTCAGAAGACCTTCTGCTTATGAACAAGCTAAAGTCTCCCGTCCTTGGATGGCAGCTTTTTTTTGAGTATATGGAGTTTATCTGTTTTAGGCTGGGACCCTGCTGAGTTTCTTTCAGTACAAAGCAACTGCAATCGAGTATGAATTACCATAGTGTATGTAACATTGGAGTGCTCTTTCACAGCAATGAGCAAATTCATATACTGTAAAGTTTTTCTTCTAGCTTACTTTAAGGTGAAGGAATACAATGAATAATCTTCAGTCACTGTATTCTTCTGTAGGTAGGGGATACATGACACTGCTTCATTTTTCATGTTTTTAAACTGTATTTGCCTATTCTGACTTCGTGACAGTCACAGATATAGACATAAGGGTGACACAAGTTTGGGCACCTCAAACCAAAACAAACCTATGCTTAATTCCATATGAATTTAAAATAACCAGGAAACACTGGGTCACAAGTTACTGGTTGCCAGGGAGATGAGTCCTTTCTCTAATGTGATGGAAAAAAACCTAGTGGAGTAATTAATGATGAAGTAGGTTGAGTGAATGGAGACATGCCATCCTTCCTGTTGAACTGGGTGGCACCAGCTGCTTCTGGTAGTTTCCTAAGGATTCTTTTTAACTTGGAGCTAATAAGTTTGGAAGCACAGCACTCTGTACCCACTCTGATGCAGACATTTTAGCTCATAGCCTTTAGGTGATGCAACATAAGTGTTATGTGCCAGGCTACTTTTTCAAAGTAGAGTTTGTCTCGTAATAACTCTGAAAAGTAAAGGTATCTTCCAGGGAAGAGGCAGGGAATGACTTACTTCTGGTATTTTGCTGCTTTGTAAGTCAGAAGTCCATCTTGTCTTTCAAATAGAGTAGGAGATGGAAGTCGATGCTGCAGCTCTAAAATCTGACTTGGAACACTGGAAACCAAGCCACCTATCTTTTTTGCAAATATTAAGCAAAGAAACTGTAGCAAACCACACTTTTTAAGTAGGGAATCACATTCCTGTTGAAATTTGTCTAGGTTTTCTATGTAGAAATGGGAAGAACTTGAAACTGCTCTAAGTGAGAAGGTAGGTTGTAGGTATTAGAGCTCTGCATTTCATATATACCTACTTGATCTTACTTTTCCTCCCACCTTAAACTGTCTCTCCACTTATGTTATCAAGAAAAATATTATGGAAGACAAAACCAGCTTTTTCTCGGAGAAAGGTAGTCATCGAGGTGCCAGGGCTACATATAAAATGGCTCTGGTGCCCTGAGTAAGGTAGGGATGGGGAGGAGTAGGGATGGGATGGAGAATCATTTGGCTCCCTAGTGAAAAGAGTTGCCTGGAACTTAGAAATATTTTCTGTGGAATAACTGAACTCCCTGAAAGCAGGGTGTAGAGATGTGGGGGTCGGTCTCTTCTCCCAAGTCACAGGCGATAGGACGAGGGGAAATGGCCTCAAGTTGTACCAGGGGAGGTTCAGATTGGATATTGGGAAAAACTTTTACACTGAAAGGGTTATCAAGCCTTGGGATGGGCTGCCCAGGGAAGGGGCTGAGGCATCATCCCTGGAGGTATTTAAAAGACAGGTTGACATAGTGCTTAGAAACTCGGTTTAGTGATGGTTTTTTATCAGAGTTGGGTTGATGGTTGGGTTGAGTTGGGTTGATGGGCTAGATGATCTTAAAGGTCCCTTCCACCCTCGACAATTCTATGTCTATGATTTTTATACCTGCCAGAGGAGAACCCACGTATAACACAGTCACTCCAATACACTTTGGACTCTTATTTACATTACCAATGTAGAACAGCTTGTACTTAATTGCCAGTTGCTGGGATTTGCAGACTTAACTCTGCAGCGTGCACACTGCTTATTCTGCACCTTGGTGTTTAACATCTAACAGCTGCTTAACCCCTCTCTGGGCTGATGATCCTAACGCCATTCAAGGGAGGGATTTGAAGCCACGCTAATTAGAATACGCAGTGTCCGCAGCCTTCCCCATTAAACCAGCCAAACATCGTTAACCCTGCAGTACTGACGGAGTCTAAACAGTGCCTGAGCAAAATGGCAACACGCTGAACTGACCCAAAAATGAGAACTTTGTGTGCCTGCAGTGTGCTTGTGGGAGAACCAGCCGTTCCTAATGCTTGTGTGTCCTTCTCTGCTTTGTGTTTTGTTTTGGTTTTTTTTTTGTTTTCCTGCCTTCCTGGCTGGCCGTCTTTTAGCTTTCTCCAAGCCCAACTCCTGCTACTCAGAGTCCCAAGAAACCTCCAACAAAGGACCCATTAGCGGATCTTAACATCAAGGATTTCTTGTAAACGAGAAGGTATTCTGTGACCGCCTACCTCCGCGTGTTGGGCTGCGGTACCTCTCTGGCACACAGAGCTTGGTTAGGCCAGGAGGTGGAATAAGACTGGTAAAACTGTAGCTGCAGAGACAGGTAGAAATGTGCACTGATAATGTGGTGGTTTAAACAGAAAACCAAATTCTTTGTCCACACTCTTAATTTTAGCAGGACAGCTTGTCTTTTGGCTATTTATTTTTTTTGGCCAAACGTGACTGCCAAGAACGGGTATCTTCAGTCTATAACTTCCATTTTTGCCTTGTTTCCATTCAATCCAAAGGTATGTTTTTTCTTTGGGTTGTTTTTTTTTTATTTATTTTTTTCCCTGAATTTAATACTGAAACAAATAGAATCACAACAGGGTATAAATACTGGGGGCAAAACGGTGCTGAAGAGGCTTCTCCCAGTCTTGTGGGGTGAGTGTGGAAATTTGGTATCATAGGTGGGAAGGGATCAAAAGAGGAAAAAACCTATGTATAGCCTAATCATTGAGGGGAGGCTGTTTGCATCTCTCAAAAGTTGCCAGCTGATGTTGTCCCCACCATACACTTCTTCGAGGCACTGCTTTGCTGAATGCTAAGGCATGAGGTCCTCAGCAGTGCTGTGGAGAACAAGTGGCAGAGAACAGAGGAGCACATAAAAAATTAAAAATGGAGGAGAAGCGAAAAATCGGTACTGTGGAATGGAGAAAAAGGCAAAAATGTTACTGTGAGGGTTTTGGAGAAGGATGTGATGAGGGCATCACAGGTGGAAACAGATTGAATTGACCACTTAAGCCAATTAAAAAATAATAATGCAGAAGTAAAATAGGCATTTTATAATTAAGACTTGAATTATTTGCCAGGCGAGGAGAGGACAGTCATTACATATCTTTAAAGTCTTCTTCGTAAGTCCCTTTTCTTTCTTCCTATAACTTAATTCTAAGGTTTGTTGTAACCCCTCTGGAGTTGGCAGCAGTGGGTGGGATCAGGATGCGCTTTGCAGGCACCACCCGGTCCCACTTCCCCATTCTCCCCATTCCAGCCCCGGGGAGGGGGACCTGGAGGTGTACTTGGCCCTTGGTGGAGATGGCCAGGAGTGGACACTCACTCTTTTCAACTTGGGTTTATAGTAGGCAGCTTCATAACTGTCTGTGGGAGGGCTGCTGCTTCCTTAAAAGCTGGTAACATCTCCTTTGAGGAGGTTTGGTGCTCTTTCTAGGACGTGCTTGGTCTGTCTCATTATTCTGGTTTTCATCCAATGCTTCTCTGTGTTCGCAGCTGCAGTTTTTCTGATGGGATGACTTAAAAAAAACCCAACCGTGCGTTTGGAGTCTACAAAGGGATGCTCCGAGTCTCCAAGTGAGCCACCAGTACCAAACCCAGCGCTTACTCAGACTTTCTCTTCCTCCTGAAAACGTGTAGCACAGCTGTGAAAGTGAACATTAGGAATGTGTACTACTACCTTAGCTGTTACCCCTCCTTCTCTCTCTCGAAATTTGTGTACTTGGGTTATTTGTGTTTTACAATTTAAACAATGGATGTATGTTTCTGATGCCTTCTAGTGCTTTTCTGAACCTATCCCACGGGGGCAGATTATGCAGCTGTTGTTTGGTGAGCCATTTGGAGCGATGTCTGTGGTTTTTGAAGGTCTCAATGTATATAACTTTTTGAGGACACCTACAATTTCCCTAGGACTCAATTTCTCCTTTATCTGTTACAAAACATAGTGTGATAATACAAGATAGTAAGGAAAATACTTATGAAATTGTGTGGAATACTTTTTTTTTTTTTTCTCTCTCTCTCTCCAGTCACAGGAATCTCAATTGTTGTGAAAAAATGTTTTATTTTTGTGGCACTGTATATGTTAAGATAATTTAAAGTAATATAAAGGTAAACTTCCATAACAAATACTTCTTCAATGATTTACCAAGAATGAAAAACCATATCTGAAAGAATATTTATTGCCATTTTTTATTTTAAAAATCTATTTTAATTACTTAAGTTTTTTTTTTTTTCATTTTAAAATTGGTGCATCTGTCAGTTCCTGCGAAACGCAGTGAAAAATAAGTAAAGGGGCGGCTTCTCTCCACGTAGTTGGGAAAAGCAACCAGGGTCGTGCTGGCATTACGGGATTTCAGACACCGAGAGCACTCTTTGGTGTATCTGTAGTCGAAACGTTCCAAGTGATGTTACTCACCTCTGTTTGGTTCTTACGTACATCTCTTAATTTAGTGCTTACCCTGTGTATGCCTTAGGCTAGTGTTTTCTCCATCGCCCCGAATGCGCTGTGAGTAGCTTTTTGTACTATTGGTGATTAGATTTAATTCTGATCCGGAGATCCACGCCCTTTACTGTACATGACTGTGTTTCTTTTTTCATTTTTGATTTGGTCTCATACTGTTTCCGCTGACGGCTTGGCGTACGATCTCGAACTCTTCCATGAGGTCACTGTTGATCAGTGTTACAAGTGGCTTGGCACTTCTCTGTAAAAGCATATCGGGTTGGAAAGATATTCACCTAAAGTCTTTCGAATGAACTATTTAATCAGTGTATGGTACCATTAAAAGTGGTTGTATCTGAATTTGCTGTGGGGACAACATAATGGGAAAGTTCTATAAAAAGCTAATTTCAAAAAAGGCTCTTCTTTGTATTTCAGTTTAAAAAACGATGACGACGACAACAACAAAAGAACAAAACAAAAAACCCCAGTGCATGTGTGCCCTCTGAGATGCAATAAACACCTTGATCAAAGTAAATACCTGGTCGCCGGTTTCATGATCGTTGAGATGTTGAGCACAGAAATACAATTTGAGAGGGGAAAGATGTGTGTAGGTCCTGACACTGATTGCTGTGTCTGCTGCAGGGGGTGAGGACTTCTGCTGATCTTCAAGCAGTAGAGGAGAGAGCTGCTACAAAGGCAGACTGAGCCCAAAGCCGCACGTAAAGCAGGGAGAGGGAGAGGAGAATTCTCTAGTTTGACCTATAACACCTCGGGAGGTTTCATTAAAGCTCTTCATCTCCTTAAACTAGAGTAATATTGGAAATGTGAAAGATTATAACGCTGG
Organism: Gallinago undulata; assembly: GCA_026546715.1. NCBI lineage: Eukaryota > Metazoa > Chordata > Aves > Charadriiformes > Scolopacidae > Gallinago > Gallinago undulata. The sequence continues at coordinate 82,399,811 of JAOTQQ010000023.1, forward strand.
TCCTGATTTCTTTCCTGTGAGGCATCATCCAGCAGCTTATTGAGAGCGAGCCCAACTAAAGTACTACAGGAGTTGTTTGTGGGATGAAAGGATGAGAAAACATTTCATATGGTTTAGTAGATTAAAGTCTTCCTGGTATGAAGTGACTGACTAGAGACCTCCTTGTTTTAGTAACAAGATGAAGTGATGAAGCAGCATTGAATGCCAAAGGCATTCAAGGGACTTCAACAAAACACTGAACCAACTGGATCACGCTCTGGTAAAGTTTGAATCTTGAATTGGATTTCAGAGTTGTGCAACAAGTAAGAGAGTGCCATTGCTTGGGAGGTTTTTTGGTAACTTCTTTGGGTTTTTTACTTGCTGCTACGTTGGTATTGTGAGTCTATCAAGTTTGGCTTTGGAAAAGCTGATTTTACACTTCAGCCTTAGGATGAGTGCCCTCCCGAATCAGGTGATTCTGGATTAGAAAGCTGGAAGGCTCAGTAGATCACTATTTTCTCACTATTTGAGCATGAAGACCTGAACAAGGTCAGTAACTGCACCCCCAGAAAGGTTCGCTGTGATTTTGCCCATCCTTCCTTCCCATGTGCTGTGTGTTGGCAAATGCAGGGAGCGCTCAACTTCTTACCTCCATGGTGTGTGTGTCTTCTCAAAGCAAGGACAGCATTTTCAGAAGATAGTCATAACCAAACATGGAAATATATTCAGACCAGTTCATTAGTGTCTCATTCAAATTAAGATCACAGAATCACAGAATGATGTGAGGTTGGAAGGAAATCATCTAGTCCAACCCCCCTGCCAAAGCAGGTTGGACAGGAAGGTTTGGAATGTCTCCAGAGATGGAGACTCCACCACCTCTCTGGGCATCTTATTCCAGGGCTCTGCCACCCTCAAAGTCAAGAAGTTCCTCCTCATGTTTAGATGGAACTTCTTAGGTTCAAGTTTGTAAGATGATGAACTCCCACTCACTGAGTTGCTGATGAATGTTGGCGATGTTACATGTTTCAAGGGGCCAAACCTCAGCACGAGGGCTTTTTCTTTGCCAGGTGCATGCAGTAATTGCCTTTTGTGCATCAGCTTTGTCCATTTCCACAGCCCTTGGTCCTTGGTTAGTCTTCTACAGCTCTGATGGCCAACAGCTCTGCACAAGCCTGCGGTCTGTGTTGCATTTGATAACCTGGGAGGAAACAGAAGCCTGGGCAGAAAGCAAACTTGGTTGAAGAGCGAGAAGCTTGTGGGCTGTGGGAAGTAAGACCAGTGTATCTTCCCAATATGCTGGGCAAGGCTACCCAAAAGTGACTCCTCTCCGCCACAAAGGAGTTAGAAAATTTGGCTTGCAAGGAAAATAAGTGGTTGTCTCCTGGCCTGTAGACAAGAATGTGTTCTTGTTATCATCTGAGTTTCATCATGCCGGCATGAACACATCTGTGTCCTGCTATGACTAACCCCTTCTCAGTACCAGCTACGGAGAAGAGTGGGTGGGGAGGAGGGCTCCCATCTGTGGGAGGGAGAAACTGTCTCCTTCCCCTGTGTTTTTCTTGAGGGGAGGACAGGTTTCAGAGAGCTGATGTGTCCTCTATCCAAGCTCTTGGCTGTTCTTTGTGCTGGCTTTTTTAGGAGCTGGCATCTCTGGCCACGTGAGACTTTTTTAGCTCCCCCTTAAGCCTTGGGTGCCCTAAGGAGTGGTAAATAACTGGAGAACGTGAACTCAGCTGACTGTAGAGGTTTGAACAAAAAAACCCCAATGTGTTCCTCAGAACTGACTCATTTTTTGAATGTTTGGGGTTACCAATGTCTCCTACTCCTCTTCCCTCTTCATCATTAATTTTAATTGGCTTTATTTGAGATTTTTTTTTTAGCTGTGTTTTATAATGTATGCTTTTCAAAATGCACTGTAGCTTGAGCTGAGGGCTTCTGGATTGATGCTGATTTTGCCCCAGGTGAAAGCCTGGGTGGTGAGAACTTTGTTGTTGTTGTCTTCTAAGATGCTGGGGGCCACCTTAGCGTTTCAGGCTGTTTGCAAAATCAGGCTGCTACCCCAGCTCCCTTTCTTAAGGCAGCTGCAAAGGCCTGAGACTTGCCTTAAAAACCAAGCAGGAAAGTCTGGAGCAAAAACTTCAGCTTTAGGGGAGGGGGAAAGACTTGCTTTGTAAATGCATTTGAGGTTCTGGTAGCACGAGGTGCTACTTTCTGGTGGGTGACGGCGTCTGGTTCCTGAAATGCCCAGTAGCCACAGCTGACATTGATTTGTCTTTTTGGCATGAATCTTTGCTCCTGCCCCTCCTTCCCCATCTTGTGCCTCGGAGTAAGAGCTGCCTGCTCAGGCAACTTCCTCTGCATGGGAGAAAAAAATAAGCATCCCAATAACACTTAATGCCTAGAAAAGCCAACTGAAACTTCCAGTGGTAGAAGTAGTGGCAGTGACATAAAGATGATACACCGAGTTAGTGGTCCGGTCCTTCTAGAACATGAAATATAGCAGAAATTTTATTAGAAAAAACTTTTTTCCATGTATTTCTGGTGCTGTGAGCAGTGTGGGAAGTGGCAGACCCTGAGTGGTAATGAGGGGACAAAATAAGGATTTCAGCGATGGGATTACAGAAGGAGAGAGAGAGGCTATACAGATTTGAAAGCAGCCAGCACGGCCATTTTATTTCTGCTCCAGATCTTGGTTCCTAAAGCTTCACCACCACTTCCCTTAATTAAACTCTGCAAATGATGTGGGTAGCAAAACCCTGATGCTTGGGGTGTTGCCCTGACTGCAATTACAGGTGTAAGAATAGTTGCTTTTGGGAGTCAGCAAAGGTGGCAGGGCAGAAGCAGAAGCTGAAGTGAAGAAACATTTGTGGGTGTGACATCAACTGCATGTAGCTACAGCGAGCAAACCTCTTTGCTGGCAGTTTAGGGGAACTTGGAAAGGATCTGATGAGTATCTGCCCTGCAACAGCTCTGGAAGGCACCTACGTCCAAATGGTCATGGTTGAACATAGAATCATAGAATAGAAGCACAGAATGTTTCAGGTTGGAAGAGACCTTAAAGAACATCCAGTTCCAACCCCCTGCCCTGGGCAGGGACACCTCCCACCAGACCAGGTTTCTCCAAACCCCATCCAGCCTGGCCTTGAACCCCTCCAGGGATGGGGCAGCCACAGCTTCTCATGATGAAGCTTGACCCGTATTTTTGAAATGTACTTTAGGATGATGGAAGAGATTTGTCAGCTTACCTCAACATCACAAATACCTGAAGTAGCCATCTTTTTTGGCCATCGTGCCAAAGCAGTGACTCACTCTGGAAGCAGAGATCTCGTACCACTAAGTACAAGAGCAGGAACATCGAAGGCATGTGCTAAGTGAAGCTGCTGTAAAGACGCAAAGATCCAAGGAACCACGATCTCAGATGAAAGGGAAAACTGCATCCATCTTTCAGAGTTAAACTGGTAGTTAGGGACAGAAATGGTGCTGATGGAAATCCAGCTGCTTTGCCGTGTTACGCTTTCTTGAAGATCTGGTTGGGCAGAATTTGCTCCCATTAGCTCCATCTGCATACGCATCACCCAGCAGTGCATCTGGCTTTGTGCACGGGCTGCTTTTAAGCATCCTCCTAAACTTATGTGAAATTAAATCAGGCTGGTTATTGGGTGGTTAATTCAGCCACTTGGTTTTTTCTTCTCTCTCTAAAACTTCCCTTTCTATTTTAAAATCCAAGATATTATCTTCTTACTACCACAGTCCTCATGTTCACAGATTAGAGAGAGTTGATTCCCACTTGTTAACAGAGACCCTACAAAAGATAGCATTCTTTTTCAATGTAGCATAAATAAATTACGTAGTGACAGGAAGCAGATTTTCTATTTAAATGCTCAGCTATTGATTAGGAATGTAAGGAGTAATTATAAAACTAAGGCATGTGTACAAGTCTGTAATGCTCCACAGGCTTTTTACTCCAAGATACTACTAAATAAACCTGTTTCTCCAGAGCAGCTTCATGATCATGTTACTGGAGCACAGCTAATACTCATTTCCATGTTTGCTGAAGCCTTCCTGGTTCCTCCAGAACCTGGCATCTTCCCTTATCTAGAAAAAGTGCACCTTGTTGTTCCTAAATGAGGTATTTATCTTCCAAAGATTTTAAAACATAGCCTGACAGATTAGGTTCTTGACGGTTAGTCAGATGCAGCATTAGGCTTCGGTTTTTATCTTGCACATACGAAATCAGTACAGCTAAAGGGAATTTAGAAAAGTATTTCCCTGTTCCATCCACCCAGAAAATAACATTTTGTATCCAGGATTGATTTCCCCAGGATTTCAGGATCCTGGCAAACGTTTCTTTGCAATAAAGTATCTTGTGTATCTGTTAAAATATTTGGCTTCATGACTGATCACTAAAATCAACTCTAATCCTACTCTGTCATTTAGCCTGGCTCATGGATTTTTCAGACAAGTCCTTTTGGTTTTTTTTATATTTTTTTTCCAACAGATGTTGAGGGCTGCATTTAGGTTGGTTGTGCTTTCAACAGCTTTTAGCAATACCTCGAGGAATTTGCTAAGGGATCACTTACAACCTCCCGTCTCTCTTCGGATGAGGAGTGTATGCTGAGAAATGGGGAAATCATCTGTATTTTATTCAGATGCAAATTTGGGAGGAAGAGAGAATTGCAAGCCCTGGGAGCTGCAGTGATTTATCCCGCAGACACTTTCTCTCATTAGCAAGGAAAAAACCCAAACATCTCAAGCCTTCAGTGCTGGCTTTGCTGTAGCTTTACAGGTTTGGGGCTCACATGGGAATGGCCTTCACTTACAGTCTAAGTAGAACACCAATGAAGTCTTGTGAGGGGTTGGTTGGGCTGGAAATCTTAAAAAGAAGTAGCTGGTCTCCTGTGTGAACTGTTTACAGCCCGGTTCAGCACAGTTTGCCTGAAGAGCCTGTCGTGGATGTCATTCCTTCATTTAATGACCTTTAAAAGAGCTGGCAGGCTTACGGAATATTATTTTTCTAGTCGAACAGTTCAACTTGCCAGCCAGGCTTTGCCATTTGAGACTGAACTTACGGCGGCTGGAAACTTTAACTGACAAGTCCAGCATTTTGATAGATCTGCCAGAGATGGAGGAGAGATGCAGCTAAAAAGAAGTCATTTTTCCCTAGCCAAACCGAAGAGCCGAGATGATTCAATCATCTACTCTGCACTGGGACAGACTGTTGCGTGAAATGCAGTATTTCTCTCTTGCCCAAAGCATTTTATTGCCAATATCAAAGTTCTGTATGACTATGCACCCTGCTTCACTTAAAAGTTGGCTCTCTGCTATAGGTAAATAAGACCAACGCCGCTCGCTGCAGTCCTCTGCAAAGGCAGTGCATTCAGAGCACATGAAGTTTCCACTTGAAGGCTACTGGGCAGGATCTTAAGATAGAACAGAAAAGAGAGAGCCATCTACTCATCAGTAGAAGATTGATCATCATTATCGTCATCACCACTGGGAGCTACTGCCTTTGGATTGCCCCAGGGCGTCGAACTCTACCTGCTGAACCTCTAATTCTGTTAATTGGTGGAGCTGCCTAAGAAGCCCTCTGCTGAGAGGAGAATGGTCCTGGCGTCCCACTAAATTAAAAACAAAGCAACCCCCCCAAAAAAAAACCCTAATTGCTTGAAAAATTTTCTTTCCATGTGCTTGGTCAGTAGGTAATAGAAAATAATCATGTTGTCTTCTTTTGAAGAATAGATGTGAATCTTGAAGTTATTCTAGCAATTATCCCAGGGAGACCTGGGATAATATAGCAGCCTTCCAGTACCTGAAAGGGGGCTCCAGGAAAGATGGGCAGGGACCCTTGATCAGGGAGTGGGGTGATAGGCCGAAGGGGAATGGTTTTCAACTGAAAGAGGGGAGATTTAGATGAGATATTAGGAAGAAATTCTTTGCTGTGAGGGTGGTGAGAGCCTGGCCCAGG
>JAOTQQ010000023.1:82411011-82435551 GCA_026546715.1 Gallinago undulata
AGGGTGGTCAGGCACTGGAACAGCCTGCCCAGGGAGGTGGTGGAGTCACCATCCCTGGAGGTATTTAAGAAATGTGTGGACATGGCTCTTCAGGGCATGCTCTAGTGCCCGACATTGTTGGTTTGTGTCTGTCTGTGGTTGGGTGTGTGTGGGGGTGTTGGTTTGTTGGGGTTTTTAAAATTTTTTTTATGGTTGGACTCAGTGATCTCAAAGGTCCCTTGCAACCATGAATATTCTCTGATTCTGTAATGCAATCTCTGCAGAGCCTTCAAGCTGAAGATGGGTGTAAAGCTGCTCCTTCTTGTGTATGTGTGTAGTGTACCATGGATTTGTACATCAAAAGAACCGAGCAAGAACTTCTTCCAAGCTCATAACCCCCTGAAGACAATTCTCTACAATTTTAAAGGTAATAAGATACAATTAGTGGCAGGTATATTTTTTTTTTTTAAACTTGTAGACACTGTTTTCATAGCACGGACATAAAACTAACCTCACACTGGTTATTGCACAGATGCCTGATTTTATTTAATCCCAACCAGTAAGGAAAAAACCAATAAGGAAAAAGTGAAGGACTCAAGCACATCAGTCATAGAAGCAGCATCACTTGACCACAGATCCCTCTTGCAACAGGTTAATTTACAACCAGTAAAGCATCCTATCTAAATTGAACACCCTCAAAGCTACTTTCCCTTTTGAGTGCTGGCTTCCTTTTTATTTCCTTCTAAATAACCCATTTACAGATCATCTTTGTCCTCTTCTCTCTTTGTCCTCTTCTCCCCCTGCTTCAGGATGCCCGCAGAGAGGTGAGACGAGAAAGGGTCCTCCGCCGTGTGCCACGTTGATTAAAGCAAAGCTGAAAATCCGGCATTTAATCCATAAAGTTGGAAATTAAACTGGAGGGGAGGGGTGGGAGCCTGCTGCAACTGCAGCCAAAGGGCAGCTGAGTAATTTGTCTGAAAAACAGCCCAACTTGGTTTCATCCAATGTTTTCAAACTCTTTCACATGGAAAAGAAGTAGAGCCATAGCAACTGCAGTAACTATGGTGTGAGCATAACTGCCAAGAGGCACAATCTTTGTAAAATATTTGTGTAGCTCTTCTAAGTATATCTCATCTTTTTTTCTTAGCAATAACGTCTGAGGGGCAAGCCATTATCAAGGCTTAGAAATATATTCCAAGTAGGAGGAATTAAGGGTTTGTCAGGAATATCTGCATAATAATTGGCATAAGGTGCCGCTTCTATGGTGGATTTGAGATGCTGTCGTGTTGTGAAGGTCTTTTGAGAATTTGTTAAAGATGATGGGAACTGGAAGTATGATGGGAAAATACCTGCACAAGGAACTGGGCTGTATGGGACCATTTAAGGGCTGAATGGATTTGGGTAGGATGCAGGTTCAGGCTCCCCAGAGCCCATGGGAATGTGAGACCCACAGCACGCCCTGGAACGTATCTTCCACGGGAGTAACCACATCCCCACCAGTGGCTTGGCTTGGGCTGCAGAGGACGTGGCTGCCACCCCTGGGTCTCTGTCTGTGTTCCCTGGACAGAGGGTAAGAAACATTCCTCAGGCACCAAGATACTCTCCCAAAAAGTAACGAGAAGATTTAGATCCTGTTACCAGCCCCAAATGGCCTTTGGTCCAGGTGATCCTATTTATTCCCTGGTGGCCCTTAATCCTTGCCTGTGTAAAGACACCAGAGCTGGTGGGGAAACCCTCGCCAGACCCCTGTTAAATATTGCCTGCATTAGGCACACAATTAATCACCGCTGCAATCGTTTCTAAATTTTCCATTAAATACTTCCAGCAGCCTCTCAGCCTTGCCAAAAATCTCTCCTTTTACTGTCAGTGATCAAATCAGCACCAATTTCGAGGGCGCGGAGTTAAGATAATGCTGAGAACCAAGACTGTAACATTTTACGAACTTCTAATTTGGCCTGGTTCAACAGCTCTCTGGGGCAGAAAATACAACAATAGCTAATAGCAGGAACAGTACTAATTACTTATTTCAGAACTAATAAGTCATGGCATAGTCTGTGAGTCATTTCCTTGCTGAACCAACTTTTTTTTTTAACTCATCAAATTTGCTCATGGGGTCATTATCTTGAAGACAGGAGTAGACAGGGAGGTGGTTTTTTTTCCCCAGAACAAATTTAAAGAGACATTAATATCTTGTAAGACCACGTCCCAGATGATTCGCTGATACCCTGTTACAAGCATTTAGAGAATGGGGCTTGCATAACGCCCCCAGAGTTAACAAACTACATCATGACAGAGGAAAAGAAAAACAATAGAAAACATTTATTGACATAGTAGGTGCACGGTATAATATCTTAATATAGCAAAGGTTTGCGTTTGTTTTCCCAAATGAGTTGTCATTTTGTGCAGTTAAAAATATTATAAAACCATACTTTTTGAAGTTTGCTGTCAGTCTTTTTAAAAAAGTTTAGAATATTAAAGAATCATCAAAGCTACCTCTGGAGGTTTTTTATCCTAAATCCTATCATCTCACATTGGTAACAAAAGGCTGGTGCAACGGGGACACAAATATACCTCCAAATCCTTTGAGATTAATGTGCAATTTTAAGCTTTCAATTTAACAATATTCTTTATTTTTTTCCCCCGTTCATTCTTTAATCCAGGAATTTGCAGATGGAAGGATCTGCAATATTCTGTCCGCTAAAATTAGAAGCAGTTGATTTTATTTCTACAAAGATACCAAACACAAACGGAAGATATCTGAAAAAATTTATTGGCTAGAATTTGTAGGTACATGCAAATAATGGAGCCAACATTTAACTGCTTCAAGATTGAGAATTTTTTTTGTTGTTGTTGGTTGGTTTTTCTCTTTTTGTATGATTTGGTTCTGTTTCCAATGGGGAAGAGCCTTTGCACAAATCCCAACAAAACGTCAGGTTTGAGAAACCTTGACGTGAAAGAAACTCCCTTCTCTCACTCCACTCGTGGTGACCTGGTGCGCCGGGAGGTCCACGCTGCCCAGCCTTGTGGCTAGGACCTGGATCTACTGCTTCCCAAGGACCCTCATTGAGCACCAGCCTAATCCCTGCGATTTCGGGCAGGGATTTTAGGTCAGGGTCAAAAACCCTTCTCTGCCTGCCTGTGGGCTCTGCCAGAACCCGAGCCCTCTCGCAGCCCCTTTCCTTCCTGCTGTTGGCTGGGAAGAACAGCCTCATCTTTAACAGCCGAGGGAGGTTGTTCATGTAACTTGTGATTTTCACATCCTAATTTATCCCGTTATGCCTTTACCAGCTGCCTACTCTTCCTTACAATAGGGCCCTCCGCTACCTCGCAGCCATTTCATCATTTTCACACTTTCTTTACCCCTTGCCATTCCACCTCCCTCTTCCCAGTCTCCTGTACCATCCACTGCTCTTGTGCTCTCTCTTTCTGCATTAATCGCTGTTGGTTCCCTCAGCAGCAGAACAGGAGGAACTCCCCAGCTGCTTCTCTCCTCCACCTGCAGATGAATTGCTTTTTGACGTAAGCCGCGTTCTGTGTTGATTCACACTTCATAAATCTGCAAAATTCGGAGGGCAAATTATGGATTGAGTCAAGGAGTCTCTTCAAGCAATTTTTAAGGCGTTGGGGACTCTGTATCTCATACGACAGAAATAACTTTGCTACCTAATGTGTTTTCCTTTCGTTAAGATAATATAAACTTAAACCACAAATTTTTCACACCGCAGATAATCCCCTTGACTTTCGTTGTATGCCTCAGAGCCCCAAATTAAACGCACGCACAAATGCCCCGCAGAAGCTGGTTTGGGTGTGTTAATGGTTTGTATCTGAGATTTATCTTTGGCCAAGGGAAGGACTGACTTACTTTACAAATTGCCAGTAACCCCGTAGCAGAAAAAGGATTTGTCTGAGTTTGTCTTTCCCTAAAGCCAGGAATACAGTTAATGAAAATAATCTACCCTAGCATTTCCTATGGAAAAGTATTAGTACTGATGAAAACAAGTGATGTACAGCCTGGTATTTAAAAGAGGGGAAAAATCCTTTGGGGAAACACGGCAAGGGCTCTGTCCCCTTCTGGGCTGCGAACCCAGCCTTGATGCTGCTGTCCTAGACAACAGCAGATCCGATCTATTAAGAACACCCCCTCCTCATATTTTCTCATTGATATCTAGATATGAAATGCAGGATTTTTTTGAGGAAATCTGAGATGAACACAACTCAGGAATTCTTGTCCCATTTGTAGTGGTTGGTACCGAGAGCTCTATGTAGGACATTGACCTCCGGGGGTTGTGTGTTAAGTATTTGATTTATGAACTATTTCAGAAGTCCCTGGAGTCACGATGCCTACATAAAGCATGTCCTTCTCGATGAGGCCAAGTGACAGGCTGAAACATTGCCTGGCATGCAGATACAACAGGAATAGCATTTTGTCCACGTCTTCTTGTGCCTGCATTCTTTTGCCTGAAGGCCCTGACCCACTCAAAATGACACACGCTCTACAAGCCCGTATATTTGCATGTGTTTGTGCATGTGCACCCAGGCACAGAGGCTTGAGTGTGTATATATATAGTTTTGATTAATTTTTATGTTGTTCTGGGCAGCCTCTTTAATCTCTTAGTACCATAAAATGAGGCCCTGAGCATCTCGTATTTATCCTCTGAGGATAAACATTTGCTGTCAGCCTGGTATGAGAACTTCAGGTTGTGGCTGAGGTATTTATAGCAGATGACTTTGACAACAAGACCATTTGAAAGCCGGCATCGACATTTTTCATTCTTACCTTGTCCCTGACTCCCAGACTAATAAAGAAATAGATTATATTTCTGCTCCTAAGGAGAACACGTAAATAAGACTCACCAAAACAAGGAATTTACTAAGACACCTTATCTTGATCAGTTTTGGACCCAAAGCAACAGTGAGAACAATCGTAAGACAATCCATAGATCTAGGTTGGCTGGTATTGGGTTACTGATGTGGCACCTTATTTATCACAGTAACTACGGAAAAAGGCACTTAAGGAAAACATTAGAGAGCCAACTAAAGGATATTGTAGGCCCATTGCATAGAGTGAGAGTATTAAATCCTGGAGTGAGGTGATTTAGAATTACTGTCAGCAAAGCCATACATCTTAATAGAGATGTTAACAACAATAAAAAATAATTAACCTTAAAATCTTAGACATTCATTTCTAAACTTTAAAAATTATCATTAGTTTTCTGCAAACAATCAACACAAAATAATAATAGTAATAAAAAAGTTAAGTGTTCCCTGGAAAGGCTGACATTAAAAGAAATAGTTTCTTTTAGAGTGAGATCTCTTCCAATTAATGAACTATTGTTAGAGTTATAGTATGCAAGCAAGTCTTAAATTTTTATGCTTTGGCAATAATATGACAAAGAAAGTTGCCTGCACATTCAAAGTGTCAGGTCTTATACTTTCAATCATCTACAAAAAAGTGGGTTATTAAAAATGGTCTTATTTCATCAAAAGATACTACAAGCATATTTTAAAGATACCAACAAACAAACAGTATTTTAAAATCTTGTTATGTTTTCTTCTGCACAGGAAGTAAATGTATTTTGGTCAGCACAAACTTATGATCAAAAATGAAATATTTTGGTAGTGAATAATCTTAAAAGTATTGAAACTCAAAGGGTATGATCGGAAATACACAGCATCATCTTACGTTATTAGATTAACGTAGCACTGTAACAATCCTGTGTGCTTCAAAATCTTGATATAAAACAAAATATATAAACTTGTGTAGCAATCGACAGCAATTTTAAGAAAAGGTGATTTGTGTTTAAAGGAGTGTAAAAGTCAAGCTCACTTTGTGTTTTCATTAAATACATGGTTCAGCAAACGTATCGAACCAAATCACTTGCGACCTACTGCAGCTACCTAACAAGATATCTGTTATAAGGTACAGGACAGTACTTCTACCATTCAGAAGGTGGTCTACTTTAGTTGGGAGAAATTTTTAGTTTAACCTTGTCACTCATGTTGAGCTGGAGTCTGAATATGACATGATTAAAACTACCCATTTTGCAAGACTGTATGAAGCCAAACTACAATATTGCTTTCCAACTCCCAGTCTAATACATACTGTCCTATCTATGAAGCTGAGCTTGTATAAAAGTAATTTATAAAAACTGCAAAAATTTGTTAGCACCAAAAAAAAAAGAAATCTATCGTCTGTGAAGCTCTAAGTGATTGTCAAATAACCATTGGGAGAAGTCACTGACTTCTGAAGTGGCTAAGCTAAACACTTGACTAGAAACTAAACCTACAGCTGTCCAAATACTAACTGGAATGCAAATGCATGTGTTTAAGACTTCTATAGCTTCTTAAAGAAGATTTAAAGGCATTAAATTATGTCCTGATGTTTCTTCTTCTTCCAAACATGGAAACTTCTCTGTTCATTAATTTCTTTTTGCTGTTTTTACTGAGCTATGAAGTGAAACTCATCTTTAAGGTCTAAGCCCCAGCTACAGAAATTTGGGATTTCCATGGAGGTGTTTCTGCAGCAACCAGAGGAGGAAGTTTTCCAGACTGACGAGCATGAACTAGACTGCTGCTTCTCAACATGGAGCTGTGGTCCTTAGAGAATGCCAAAATAATGTCTTGGTCTCATGCAGTTCTCTGGATCATTCTGTGCCTACAGCAATGTGCTGTATGCCCAACTTGCATTTGAAGAATTGGAACAGAACCCTGAGAAAAGCAAATCCATTGGAAAAATAGATATTGTTTAATAATAACGGTTTGAGACGTTTCAATCCTTCCCTTGGAAAAAAAAAAAAAAAAAAAGACAAACAGGTGGAGCCATTCTTTTTTTTTTTTTTTCTGATGTGAATAATTTGAATTTATCACAATCGCAAACATAAATAGAGTTTGGGATTTCAAGTGCATATCACGGGTTGGTTACAATTGGTTTTGTTTGACAATGCTACCCATCCATCCCCCAGCAATTCGGCGTTCCTCGAGTCACCCTAACGTTGCTTGTGAGCTTTGAGTTGGAAAAACGTCCTGACCTGGAGCGATGTTCTTCCAGCAGCGGCTGCGGCAGACCTTCGCTCTGCGGTGACAGGGGTGCTAAGTGAGTCAGGCTCAGCTCTCTTCAACCTTGCGTGCAATTCTCATCGTTCCCGTGTATCCAGAAGCAAATCTGGGCGTATTTGAGAGGAGTGATCCTTACTGCTACATTATAATCCTGCTGTTCACCGTTGACGTCCACCCACTGGTGGCCTGAGTAGACAGCGATGATCTTGCGCTTCCATTTCTTCTTGTCTGGCTCCTTCAAACGGAGATAGACACCGGATCCAGTGGAGCCGGGCTCAGCATCGCAGTACTGATAAAAAAGATCATTGGACTCATCAGAAATGCTACAAAACCTATAGACCAGCTGCCCAGATCGATCATTGTCAAAACCTGAGAAGTGGATCATGCTCCCAGGCATCATTTTGATTGTTGGGCTGATTCCCAGCTCCATGTATTTCCTTTTGTGGGGACGCTTGAGCTCAAGAACAGCATAATCATAATCCAGGGCAATATCCCCAGAAACACCCTTAAACCAGCCTTTGGGGATGTGGGTACTCTTCACCCTGGTCCACTGGAAGGAGGGCATGCCGTCTGAGGTCCCCTGCTTCCTCCCAGATCTCCTCTGCTTTCTCCCACCACCTTTGGACCGTTGCCTTGGTTCTGTGGCAGCTTCAGGCTCCTCTTGGGCCGCAGAAACTTCCCTCCTGCTTCTTTTAGCACCTTTGCGTTTCCTTCCGTCACCTCTGGATTTCGTCTTCATCAGGCCCACCCTCAGCCTTTTGCTGCCCTTGACATAGTCCTTGCCGTTGTGCAGACAGTGGGCAGCTGTCAGCACGTGCCTGGGGGAAATGAGGATGCCACTGCAGCCGGTGGAGATCTTCACGGCTGTGTTGAACGGGAAGTTGGTCATGAACCGCTTGTCGTAGATGCTGAACCTACTGTCTGTTCCGTATATCTGCCTCTTCTTTCTCGCAGACCTTGGCGTGGTGGTTGTGTTTCCAGCTGGGTCAAGCCCCAGTCCGAGGACATTCACTTCAGTCAGGGTCCGTGTCCCGTTTTCAAAAACGGTCTCGTAGGACAAGAGGTTCTTCAAGTCAGACAAGCTCGGCACGGGCAATTTTCTTTGACATTCAATTCCACACACGCTGTTCAGCTCTAATTTGGTTTTCGCTTCAAATTTAGGGCTGTCAAGGGAGAAAGTTCTTTCGCTCACAATCTGGGGAACCTTCTTTAAGTGCCAAGTAAAATCTTGTTCAGTTTCTGTTCCATTACTAAGACCCAATATAGGTATGAAACATATGAGTAGCAGTAACATGGGCTCCATTTTATCTGTGGTTTGGTTTTTTTTTTCTAAAACAAGAAAGAGAGATTTGAAAATACGCATTGGAAATATACACAGTTATCTTAGCATCTTCAAAATATAATCATGCAATATTAGCACTGACATCAGCAGAACAGAATTTAACACTCTGCTTAAAATAGAAATGCCTCAAATATTCCCTGTATGGCCTCTGGCGCTTCCAGCAGCCTCTAGCAAGACGGGCGCAGAAGAGTCAGCCAGCATCCATGCTGAGCTACCTCCTGGAAGGTGGAAGCAGCTGAGATTCACCTGCTTTTCCCTCAGTGGGACAGTAATCTGAGTCATCCCATTCCACTCTGTGCAACTCCCTGTTTTCATTTATATCATTAAGAATGCAAATGTTTCGTGCTTCTGCTTCTCTTCTCTGTAACTACTGGTTGTGGGTAGAGCGCGGTTGAAAACCATCAATGTGTTCAAAAGTTGCATTCGAAAGTTGGGATCCAGGCAGGGCTGGACAGAGAGACTACACTTGTGAAACCTTGGAACCCACAGGAAACCAGACCAATCATGCTCTTTCCTGCAATGGCCAAAAAGGAGCAGCTTTAAGTGACCTAAAAGTCACCAACAGTTCCATGTTACCGACCGAGAATCTGCCAAAGTCCCATGGAAAATGGGACTTTGCTAATTGCTCTCCCAAGGAACCAACTGAGAAAGATCTCCTTTTCCCCCTTTCCTCCCTTCTCCTTTCTTTCAAAGCTTACATTGTCTGCATGTGACAGATGGAACAATTTGGGCACCTAAACAAGATGGCAAGTCCCATTTTTAATGCTTCTGGCTTCTGCTGCTCTGAAAGGCATGGTCCTCCTGCAGATCCTCTGCTGTATCTCCCCGCGTGCCATGACCACCAAACCCTCATTCATTTCCTATGCATGGGTATCTGAATCTCTCTCAAGATATCAGAGAACTTCAAAATCCATGGCTGGAGGGGACAGATGAGTGAGGAAAGTAGAAGGTTCCTCATCTATAGGAGTCTCCTCATTATATACGTGCAGGAAAGCCCAGCCAAGTAGGAGGGACAAGTCTACTGACCCCTTTTCCTGCAGGACCCCACAAAAGCTGCAGAAACTGTGCTGTCTGTGCCTTACGGTTGCATGTGGCAAGCCCCACCTAGATGGGGTGATGCACCACACAAAGGGCTGATGCTTTAAATGGAAAAGACAAAAAGCAGTATTATTCCCATCTGTAGCCGGGAAACAGTAAAAAAAGAATGTAAAATTGTTCGAAGTCTGTGGCAGAGCCAGAAACTGAACCCAGAAGTCTTGATTCTGAGCTCTGATCGTTACTGAAAAGGTCATTTTTTAACTTTGGCAGCAGTGATGTCAGCGACAACAACCAACTACTGGCCGCTGCCGTTGGGAAAGCTGCGCTCCATTCTCATACCCTTCACTCCGATTACGTGGAAACCTCAGCTGTGCAGAAAGAAAGGGCCTATGATTAAACTTTAAAAGCTAAGCAATTCCAGGATATGGATGTGGTTAAGCTCTCTGGTTTACACTCTACTGGCAGCGTAAACCAGGGCAAAGATAACCGCCTTCCTTGAGCTTAGTTTAGAATAACGTGAGTGCTGCTCTCCAGTGAAACAGCCCAGTTACAAGCCAGCTAAAGATCCAGCATGAAAAAAAAAATAAAGAGGAGTATTTGTGCAACATGGAAAAAGAAGTGGTAACATCCCTTTAAAAGCTGTAAAATGGTCCAGCCTGCTCTGGGTGGACCTGTTTTGGCAGGGGGGGTTGGACTAGATGATCTCCAGAGGTCCCTATCATTCTGTGATTCTGTGATATAGACATAGTTCTTCTCTGTAAGAGATAACAGTCACCAGTTTTTAGCTAACTAGGCACTAAGGTTCAAACACAGCTTGCTGCCTCTGATGCCAAATTCAGAAGGTGGTTTTGTTGTAGCATAATTTTTGACGCTTTTCACCTTTAACTGCATGGAAAAACCAACTTTGACCTGGAGTTTACTTACTAGGATATACATAAAGCACATTTTACAATACAGTATAAAGATACCCATGTTGGCTTTAAAAGAGCTGAAAAAAAAAGTAGATTTTGGAGATGTTTTGGAGATGTCTTTCATAAGACATCTGGAGATTACAGTGACTCATGGACCTAAGCTCTGGGGTGTATGCGGTCATACTAAAAGGTATGTGAAGGTTTTGAAAGCAGAGAAGAGTCATCCCAGGTGCAAGATTTTGCAGAGAGACACCAGCTGGCCATACAAGTCTAGGTGATTGGTAGAGAAGAAATGCATATATTTGAACATTAACTTTTATATACAAAGTTACCTTCAAAGTATTGTTTTGGCTAGTGCTCAATTAGGACTACACTTGAAGATGAATGACAGTTTTACATATCTATGGATAAACAATAAGGTGTCAAAATAAAGAAATGCTATGATGAGAACATAAGAATAGCTTCCCTGGCCTGACCAAAGGTTTGCTTGGCCTAAAATCCTGTTTCTGACACTGGCCAAAAGCAAATGCTCTGGGTGGAGCACAAGAACAGGGCAACCATCTATGTCCCTCCTCCCATGGACTTTAAACCAGAGGTAGCTTCTGTAGTGTGAGGAAACCCCAGTGGATTTGTCTTCCACCTTTGCCCACTCTTCCCTTGAACCCCTATAAAATTTTGTATCCGCAATGTTCTGCATCGAGGAGTTCCACAGCTGAACCATGTCTTGTATGAGGAAGCATGTCCTTTTCTTTGTTTTCAGCCTGTCACAAACCAGCAGGGTTTGATGATAAATAATGTGATATTACTGCGGAAAAGCTGGTTTCAATTTGCTTTGCCCTAATGTAGCTGCTGAACAGATACATGATAGTAAGAAACCCAGCTTTTCTGTCAGGCTCTAGAATGCCTTTTCTGCGTTCTTTCCTAGAATACCCCTCCCTTTCTCATCCTTTCCTCAGGGTCTGGGTATTAGATTTTTTTTTCTGTAGCCGAATTTTGTGAGCCCTAAGGAAAGTTCATTCACTAACTGCTAGCTCATACAGAAAGTCTTAGAGGTGCCTGGGTTGATGTCATTCCACTGCGTTGGCTGAGCTCTTCCCAGCTGGACCCACAACTATCTTCGCTTTATAGAGAGACTTTCTGCAAGCAAATGGGTGGAGTACTGTGGCTGCCTTCCGCCACTCTTTAAAAAGAAAAAAACCATAACACACAGCCCTCAATAGCTGCATTGGAGCCTCCCATTTGAAATACCATACTCGAGTGCTCACCATTTACAAAGGCAGTCTTGGAAGCCAAGATTTTCATCATTTATAATGAACCACTTGTTGCTTGTGATGAACTAACTACACTTGAGTAGAACTGGAAGAGGTCCAAGCTGAGGGACTCGGTGAAAATGGCAACTCTCATTACTACCAGAGCAGTGGTCCTACCAGGCAGCGTTGTCATTTACAGCCAGGCACTTAAGCTCTGTTTACTAAGCCCATCTCTACCAGCTTCAAGCACGGACAACATCAGTGTTTGCCATGGCCCAGGTTGCCAGCAAGGGGGGAACCACAGGGGTTTGGTTCCACTTGCCAGACAACGGGGAGGGAAACGGGCGGACATCTCCAAAGACACATTTGGGGCAGGGTGAGAGAAGGGGAGAGAGAACCCAGCCTCCAGAGGAAGGAGGAAAGGCTCTGTGAAGGCTACAAGCTGGAAGCAAGAGAAAACCCTCAGCATCTTACTCACACTTTCTGCCACGCTGTTCTCCACCCGTCCTCCAAACCCCAGGCTGCTCTACCCTCTCTTTCGCTCCTTTCCCAATCCAAATTTGGGGTTGGCTTGCAATAATTAGAAGCCTTGAGTCAGCTCTGCCCTTATGGTAGGTTGAGAGAAGCTTCAGAGAAGCCAGGAGATGGAAAGTAGAAAGTGAGAGATCCCCAGCCCTATGCAAATGTTGAAATTCTCTCTCCCAAACTCGGCTGTCAATGGTGAGAACTCCCTGTTTGGTGGCATTCCAGCTGCCAGGGATATATATATATATATATTTATATACAGTTAAAAGTCTTTTCAGTTCTTCTCACTTCTTGTCCCCAGCATGAAATCTTTCTGCATCCACAGGACAAAAACCTACCCGTGTCCTTACTCTTCAGGATATCCTTCAAGTATTTTGTCAGTATGACCTATTTTAGTCCAACGGAATGCATCTCAAATGCTCAGGGGATGGCTTGTAGTCAAGCAGAAATAGAATGTGCTTCTCTTTCAGACTACCCCAGAGTGAATTTACATGTAAGGGTGGCTCAGACAGAAGAAATGTCTTCTGCTGCTGCAACCTGGCAGCGTTTTATCTCGGTCTGTTCAGCACTGCCTCTGCTCTGGGGTTTCCTTCTTGGTGCAGGAAAGTCAGCACATTTCAAGCTAAGCTTGCAAAATTTTAAATGCAATTTTCAGACCGTAAAATATCCAACCCGGCTACACTAACCAGCTCCTTTAACTGCTTTTGGCCTTATTCTTGAAATGGCCTGAAAGTTGGAATTTGTGGCTCTGCTCTGATAAAGCGAAACAGAGAACAAGTTTCGGAAATCTCGCGCTGCCTGGAAGAACCCATTGCCCCAACCTTATCCCCCCACTGCCTTTTTCACTCCTCCGGGTGTGCTCCCTCCATATATCGGTGCCGAGATTTCCTCCTCCCCTCTGCCTTAGGGAGAGAACCCCACTGCGACTCCTGGCTCTGACAACACCCCTGCGGCTCCTTTCTGAAATCACCCTCGGAGAGGGGGGAAATAAAGAAAAGGGGAGGGGGATGAATGGCAATGGGGACAAGGGGCTTCCCCTCCGACGGGGTTTTCCCTTTCCCGGCCGCCCGGTGGCGCGCCCCGACAGCCGGCGGCCCCGTTACCCTCCGCCTGCGGTCCCCCGGGTCCCGGGCTAGCCCCACGGTAGCCCCCCCGCTCCCGGGCTCTTCTCCCCGGGAAGGAGGGAGGTCGCCGAGCGGCTGCGGGGGTCGAGCTCTGCCAGCCGGGGCAGAGGCTCCCCGGGACGGGACGGACCGGTCGGGAACCAGCCGTAGGAGCGGTGGGGACCGGGAGGGAGCTTTGCTGGGATGGCCGCTTCCCCACTGCCCGCCGCTCCTACGCCTTGGCATAAAAAAGTCATTTCATGGAATCCTTTAGGTCGGAAAACACCCTTAAGATCATCGAGTCCAGCCGTAAACCCAACGCTGCCAAGCCCAGCGCTGAAACATGTTAAAGCCCAGGGTTTTCCTGGAAGAAGCCGAGGGTTTGGAGAGGAAGGGTTTAACCCTACAGCTCTTTAGCCATCCCCTGGTCCCGCTTGCGGTGGCAGGCTCTGCTTCCCCCCCCGCTCTGATCCAAAGGAGATCCCTTTCCCCGGAGCCTGCAAGTTAAATACCTTGGCATTTATTTATTTATTTTTGTCATTCCAAGATAAATCTGCTTCCAGCTGGATAAAATTAGCCTCAATTCCGGAATGAATCGCTCGGGGACGGGAGCGCGAACGCTGAGGGGGTGAATCGGGATTAAAGCCGAGGTTGTTTTGAAGGGTGAGGAGGCTCCTTGGCTGCTCCCCGCAGAAGTCGCAGCACAAACCCCCGAAAGCCCAATAACTATGCCCCTTGCTTCCGTCCAGGTGAAACCGGTTTAAAATTTAAAAAAGAAAAAAAAAAAGGACCAAAGAAACGTGTCACGTTTTTTAGTCCTATCCGAAATACATCCATCCGGCTACAGGGGCAGGAGCTTCATCCAAAACCCTCCAGCTGCCAAGGTACTGACATCGCTCAGCCTCCTCGTTGTTTAATTATTATAATTATTATTAGCATTGAAACGACCCGTGTAGGAAGAACATCGCAAAAGAAGATCACCTTAGGGACGTTGCCTCGGGCTGCCCCGTCCCCGCACCCGGGCAGCCACCCTCAGCCCCCGGTCCCCAACCATCTCCCGCAGCCTGCCCACCCATCCCTGCCCCGACCAGCTCTCTCGGGGGCAGCCTCTTACCCCCTCACCAACCCCCGCAACCGGCGTCGGGAAGGGTTAGTTTCGTACCTGGCAGCCCCGCAGGAGGAAAGGAGGGAGGGGAAAGCGGCCACAGCCCCGGGGAGCGGGCTGCCCGCCCCGCTCCGCTCCGCCGCCCGCGGCTACTGAAGACGGGGCGGGGGGGGAGCGGCCAGGTCTTCCCGGGCGGGGGAGGGGATGGAAAAAGGAAAAAAAAAAAAAAAAAAAAAATAAATAATTAAAGTAAAAGGAGGCGAGAGGAGGGAGGAGGAGGGCGAGAGGGGGAGGGCCGAGGGGAGCGGAGGCAGATCCCGGTATCTCCTGGGATGGGATGCGAATGGAAGGGAAGGGAAGAAGGGGCTCTGCCTGCGGGGCGGGGACGCGCATCGCCCCGGCAGAGGCTTGCCCCCGATACCGGGCGGGGAGCCGGGGTGACCCGCTTAGGGACGAGACGGGATGGGGCGGGAGAGGCTGCCCGGCCCTGGGGGGAAGGCGGAGACAAGCGGAGAGGCGGAGGGACCCGGTCCCTGGGCGGGGGGGGGACGGGGGACACGGTAATGGCCGGGGTTGCGGGGGGGGGGCTCCGCACGGCGCCACCTGAGCGGGGCAGGGGCTGCCGGCGGGGCCGGAGGGCGGTGGCAGCGGGGAGGGCCGCTCCGCCCAGACCTGCCCTAGGGCTCCTGGGGAAGGCGGGCAGCGACTGCCGGCTCCTCAGGCGGCTCCTCGGGCCGGGATGGGGCTTGAGGCGGTGGCCGGTGGCCGTTTCCTGCCCCCCGGCGTGTCCCCGCCTCCCTCCCTGCCCGCGCCCCTCAGGGGACCCACGGCCCCCGCATTCCCGGACCCGCTCCTCGGGGGTGCCCTGCTCCTCAGGGACCTTCCTGTCCTCTTCCTCAGGGGTGCCCTGCTCCTCAGGGGTGCCCCGCTCCTCAGGGATCTTCCTGGCCCCTTCCTCAGGGGTGCCCTGCTCCTCAGGGGCACTCCTGATCCCTCTCCTCAGGGGCCTTCCTGGCCTTGCTCCTCATGGATGTTCCTGATCCCACTCCTCAGGGACCTTCCTGGCCCTGATCCTCACATGTGCCCCACTTCTCAGGGATCTTCCTGGTCCCCTCCTCAAGGGTGCCCTGCTCCTCAGGGGCATTCCTGATCCTGCTCCTCAGAGGCCTTCCTGCCCTGATCCTCATGGCTACCCCACTTCTCAGGGACCTTCCCGGCCTTGCTCCTCAGGGATGTTCCTGATCCCACTCCTCAGGGACTCTCCTGGCCCTACTCCTCAGGGACCTTTCTGGCCCTGATCCTCACAGGTGCCCCACTTCTCAGGGACCTTCCCAGCCTTGCTCCTCAGGGGTGCCCCACTCCTCAGAGGCACTCCTGATCCCGCTCCTCAGGGACGCTCCTGGTCATGCTCCTCAAGGATGCCCTGCTCCTCTAGGACCCTCCTGGCCCCACTACTTTGGAGAGCCCTGCTCCTCAGGGACACTCCTGGCCCCAATCCTAAGGAGTGCCCCACTTCTCAGGAGCACTCCTGATCCTGCTCCTCAGGGGTGCCCTGCTCCTCATGGAGACTCCTGGCCTCACTCCTCAGAGGCACCCTTCTCCTCCCTATCCCCACTCTTCAGGGCCTGAGAGGCCGGGTGAGAAGTACCTCACTCCTTTTCTCATCACTCTTCACCTCTGCCTTTCTGCCTTCCCCTTCCCTTGGTGCCCCTTTCATGTCCCCTCCTGAGGCAGAAAGCTTTGGGTGGAGGTGGTGGTGGTCTCTGCTCCGTAGGTTGGCCCTTTGCACTGGTCCTCCCCTAACAAGGTCCTCCCCAAAGCTTTCCACTGCTGCATCGATGCCTGATGTGAAAAGCTCATTTGCTAAGAGCTCTAGCAAGTGCTTAACTCAAGTAGCTTCAATGAGCTTGTCTGAAAACTCAGCTCACACTAGGAGAGGGCCCCACTGATTTGCCAAAACCAGCAGGAAATTTGTGGCATTGCTAGAGATCAGTCTGAGATCTCCAGAGTGCTGTTTCCTCATCTTAATCGTAGGCATATTCTTCCTTTCAAAGACTTAACTTCTGAAATTTAGTGGAACCAGTGATATAAACAGGTTGGAAATAAGACTTTGGCTAGAAACGGCAACCCGCAGTTTCATTTTGAAGACCGGGGTCAATTTCTTCAAAATGCTAATTCTTTTTGCAGTGTTATTTGTGGGTACGACTTAAAACCAAAGTGCAATAATAATTGTTCACGTGCCTGAGAAAATGAGGTGAAGAACTCCCAGCTTAATTAACAAGGCAATACATAAATGAGTGTAAGATAGTTAAATTTTACAAGTGATTTCTTGAAGATAAGAGCTTCCATATTGGGTCAGGCCAAGGGCTTTGCTGGACCAACGCTGTATTGCTTTAGTGCAGGGCAAGGTCAAGCAATAGTCCCCTCCAGCACTTTCCCTGCCACCAATATTTCAAATTTATAGGTTTTCTGAGGCAGATGTAGTTTCTACACCCTAAGAAAACTTAACTGGGTTTGCCCATCAGGCCCTTGCCCATCTTCCCTTAAACCTACATAGATCTAGAGCGTCTACACCTGCTGTGGTGACAAATTCCATAGATCAACACCATGTCATGCAAGAACCTGCCTCCTCTTGTGTATTTTCAACCTGGCTGCTGGTAGCATTGTTTCATGGTCACCAGTTCTTTATCAGAAGATACATCCTTTATAAGCCACTTATAGAAGTATAGGTGTCCATCATGTGCCCTGTAGCCCCTCTCCCACCCTGAAGGATTCTAGCCAAGTTGGCTGTGCTTTACGTGAAAGACATTCCTGTTTTGGTGACATACAAGCACCAGGACAGCATCTGTAGGATGATGCAGCCAAACACTTCTCAATAGTGGAAAGCAGAAGACAAGAAGCAAGACCTCCTTGCATTGGGCAGCTGCATTGAGACCCAACAACTGCAGCTTGGGAGGTCCAGATTGGACACTGGAAAAAATTTCTCCACCAAAAGAATCATACAGCACTGGAACAAGTTGTCCAGACACACTGTGGAATCGCCGTCCTTGGTGGTTTCCAACACTCAGCTAGACAAAGCCACAGCTGACCTGATCTAGGCAATAGTCCTGCCTCAAGTTGAAGGTTGGACTCAGTGGCCTGCAGAGGTCCCTCTCAACCAATATTTCTTTGATTCCTTACCTATACTCAAGACACATGCAAAATGCAGATTTCCGTGGCAGCAAAAACATATTCTTTGTTTTGTTCTCTACTGATTTCCTAGTATTTCTTTTTTTATATATATATTTTTGGTAGCTGTTGAGCATCAGGCCATTGTTCCCATGGAGCCATTTCATATCTCCAGGACTCTCTCTCAAGAAGTAAGGACCATATCAGAACCTGCCTTTTCATACCCGAAGTAATGACCATTTTCCCCCTCGTGCAACACTTTGTATTTATCTACATTGAACTCCATCTGCCATTTTATTGTTCAGTCACTCCCTTTCCTAAACTTGTCCATGGCTCTTTGAGGTTGTCTTATCTTTATTAACCTAAATAACTTGATAGCTTCTTCAGACTTGGTGACCTGGCTACTCATCCCTTGTCCAGATCATGCTGAGTAATGCAGGGTTCAGCAGATTGTTATCGGTAACCTATCACCTCTGTAAGAACTCATCCCTTAGTACTATATTTTGTTTCCCATCTTCCAGAGCATAACGTATACTCATGTTTTCTGAATTATTTTTAGCCATTTTTCCCTGAAACCTGTTTCATTACTAATATTTTAATTTTTTTGCAATTAAAACTTTCCTCAAAAAATTTCCTCAAAAAAATTAATTAAAATTTTCCTCAAAATATAGTTTGCAGAAGAAATGAGGCATATATATTTCAGACTACTGATTCTTTAGAAACACACTGCATAGTATATGTGGTAGGGCTATAAAAATATAATTGTTGGAAAAGTTCCAGCATGCTAATTTTATCCTTCGGAGGTAATTTTATCTCATTAGGAGATTAGTGAGCCCTTTTGGCATTTCTGTGTGTTCCAAAAATAAGTTTGACATCATACACCAACTGAGAGGCGTTTGCTTAGAACTGAGCTTTGAAAGACCGACACCTAAAATTAAAAAAAAAAAAAAAAAGAGAGGGGAAAAAAAGGCAAATCGGCATCAACATCAAGAATTTCCCAACATCTATAAAAATTAGTCCCCTGTATCTACAAAGAAAATAAAGAAAAAAAATCAGATATTTGTCACCTGGATTTGAGTGAATTCACAGAACTGTAGTGTTCTTGTCTTGGGGTAGACAATCCACAAGATGAGCTACAAAATGTTTCTAAATAAGATTCTCCTGGAATTTTTTTTTCGGGTAGAAATTTGAGGTAGGAGCTTCAAATTTCCCTTTGGGTGACACATGCTGAGCGTGGACGTTATGGACGTAGGGAAGATGCTCCTGGAATGTCGTCTGGCCTCGTGACGCTGGAGGAACACACTCCGCTCTCACGTGGGTCTTGCAAAAAATGAGGAATGTTTGATGGTAGCAGCAATGTGCCTTGTCCACGGTCTCCGTGTGGTATTCCGTGCCTCAGCAGGCAGATACACCTACAACAAAATCTGCTTTCAGGTAGGACTTATGGGAAGAGAAAACAGGCAGGTAACACCCAGGAAAAGCAAAACAAGGTGATAGATGACAAAAAAGAAGGCAAATGCCTATAACCAAATTGAAAGTGGAGTGTGCTGCCCCTAGCCATATTCCACATGCAGTCAGCTTTAATCTCTTCCTTACTCAGTCCTTCCTCTACTCATGTAAACAGGTACATATGTACTTTATTCCAAAACTAGTGATTACTCAAACAGTAACACTTTAATTCCCAAGCTGTATGTGGATGCTCTTCCATCTCAGCTGATGTTATGTGTTTGACTCCCTTCCTACTTTTCTTCTCTCAGGAAGACTATTTTTCACCAGCGTTAACTCTTTTCCAGTCCCCAAACTCTATACTTGGGATAACTTGTTGGCTCATGATGAATGGACGTGAGATAATTCCTACTGCTTTCCGAACAAAGGGATGTGAAGTACAATGGATCTTTCTTACAGGATCAAGAATGGTCTCCATGGTAGTGTCTCTTCTGTGGCAGCTTGTTGCCACAGTAGCCCTTTTGTTTTGTGGACCAGTTGGGGTTGGTTATTGTGCTGTTCAGAGGTTCCTGCGACACAATGCTGACCGTTTAGAGTAAAACACTGAATGAAACAGACCTCTGTTAGAGACCCTGCCTTTGAGGACTTGGAAATGATGCAAGAACTGCAATAAATCGCATCATTTTTTTAAGAGTGCACCCAGTGAGGACAGAGGATGACCACAGCATCGCTGGCTCAGGAGGTTTCTGCCTCCTGAGGCCAAGGGACTATCCCAGTCCAGGCTGGCGAGGTTGTTATTAATTTTAAATTGGGTATAGGTGTGTGAGGGAGTATGGTGCCAGAAACAAGGGCATCAGCAATGAGAGCGATGTCATCAACACGAGAACTTACAGGTGACAAAATGAGGGATGAGAAACTCGAGGCGTGACCTGATTTTCACAATATGAGTTTATGGGTAAATAATAGACTTGAAAAAAACCCACTTTGTGGTAATAGAAACAGATAAAGTCTCACTTCTGAGTTAAAACTATGTCAGGCTTGTGGTCAAATCAAGAGGATTCTTTCTTCAGCGAGGCAGTAAGCAAAAATAAATGTGGATATGTCTAAGCATCTGACCCAGAGGGGAGAGGCTCTTCTAACTGCAGAATGGAAGCGAGATAAGAGCCCAACTCCTGCTTTTTATCTATTTTGTCTGGCCCCTAGAACAGCAGCTGAAGATGAAGCTGGACAGGCTCATTACTCTTGAAATTCATAAGTTTAGTAGAAAAGCAGAGTCGACGGTTCACTCGTCATTGCTAAAAGGGCAAAAATCTACAATTCTTACCCGATGTGTAGCATCATGGAGATTAGATACATCTATATAAAGCCACATTTTCCTCAAGGAAAATTTCCACAAGGAGAGCTACTTCTGGAGATGTGTCAGGTGGCAAATATTTTTATACACACAACGTGTTGGCAGGTTGCAGGCAGGTACTGTTAAGGAATTAAAAAAAAAAACCATCCAACCCCACACCTTTTTTGTGAGCGTACTACTTTGAAGGAAATGGTTTCCTCCGACTGGCGTTCCCATTGGGCTCAGCACACCAGCAGCTCTACTGGAAAATCAGAGAGCTGTAGATGGTAATACAGCACACTATGATACGGATAAATGACATTTTGATGTGAGGAGAAGAGAAAAGAAGTGCATGACCGGAGACTCTGGGAAGCTTTGGAAAAAAAAGCCCTACTTTGCCTGGCTAAAGCTGAATATTCATTCCCTCCCCAAGCCTCTAATTCCTCTAATGGAAAGAGCACACTGCAGAGGAAAGTTAATAGAGTGATGTTGACATGTTAGATAAAATGAGATTTTAGCTACCATCGGCATGATTGACCCAACAGAGGGGAAAGAGATTCCAGGGAAAGATGAACTGGGGAGGGACACGGTGCCTAATCTCGTCATTCAAACCAGCAGAGAGTCAGCAGCAGCGAAACGCACATCTTAAAAAGTCTGAGAAATCAGAGGGATTAACAGCAATATGTTACCAGAGCAAATGTGACATTTGGCATAAAACTGAGCCTCTGTGGTACTTCCAATCAGAATATTGAAGCAATCTTCCTCTAGAAGTGTGGAAAAATAAGGAAAAAGCTCAGTAACAGAAATTGGATTTTCAAGAGCCCAAAAAAAGATAAAATGGGGATGTTAATCCATGGGGAGTAAGGAATTTTGTCTTTATTGTCAGTGTTAACTGAAGGTGACCATAAACCATTTGCTGCCATCGCAAACATACCCAGGAGAGCACAAGAATAATTTTTCAGTTATAGCTGCGTGAGTTATAAATTGAACAAAAACCTGAGGGAAAACCCACACCTTAAAAGAACCCTTTACTTAACCACATTCTGGAATAGCATTGCATCAAAAGGCAAATCTTTTTTGTTTATTCTTAGTAAACTCTAGGTATGAAGTCAGATTTGAAGAAAACCTGGTGATGCCATTTTAAAATTCCATTCACCACCTCGAAATAGCTGGATGTTTCTGCTAAAATTATTAAGAGCATAATAGCTACTAATGTTGGAACCTTTAAGGTTTCACTTTAGACTTCAAGCTTAATGTTCCACTGAAACGAGCACAGGCGTTTTATACCTCTCAGAGCCATAATTATTATTGGGAAAACAACGTTATATTTATTGCCAAAACCCGTGGTGAGTAGAGTGTTGGGGTTGCCAAGTGTGCTCTCCAGAGCACGTTAAGCAGACATTATCTTTGGGTCCCTCAAGCTGGCTGGAGAAACAAGGACCAAACAAGGTCCAGGATGCATTTTTTAATGCCATCTTCCACCCTCTGCTTTGCACCCCAGGTGGCTCTCTCCCATTTCTTCTGCTCCCGTGTTCTCCACGGCATCAGGCAGGACTCGGTCCCGCGGGTAACCCAGGGGAAGTACAGCTGCAGCTGAAGGAACGGGGCATCTCTGTTTCTGGGTGAGACTATGCAGGAGATGATTGAAGAAAACACTCATAACTGTCCTTCTTGGCTCTCAAAGCCTCTGCATATTTCTAATAGTTTTAAAGCTGTCTGTAGGTTTTCGGCTTTCTGCTGGAATCATTTCCATATGGTCACAACCCAGTGAATAGTTCAGCAAGGAGAGGGAAGGCAGAAAGGCTTTGCCCTGATCAGGCTCCCCTTTGCACTTGCTCAGCGTGGACTTCTGCAGCAGTATTTCCACACAATCCCATCTCCTGTCTGTCATTCCAGCTGCATGATTCCCTAAGGATTTCTAGAGCCCTAGCATCACTCTCAAGAGGTTACAGGCAGGGGTTGCCTCAAAGGAAACCCATGGATAAACATGGATAGATAGCGAGGGCGGTTTAGCTTTTTTTTTTAAATTTATTTAGTTTTAAGCCTGACCTAAATCTGACCTTTTTCTTAGTAAAGACATGTCCTAAGAGACTGTCCTCCAACCCGTCCTCTCTCACTGTCACTTGTCATACTCCCAGGTTCAGGCAAGGTGCATCCCCACACGGTCCCAAAGAGACTCACCAGGGCCTCTCCCGGAGGAGCAGTGCTGTGACAGAGGACAGACAAGCTACAGCACGCATTTTTCCCCTGTGGCAGGCAAATTAACAAAATATGTTAATTGCTCTAACAAAAAAAAAAAAAAAAAGGAAGATAGAAATTAGAAAACATGTTGCTGTAGTCTTTTTCAGATGTTGCGTAGGAAAGCTGTAAATCTGAGGCTACATCTGGAGGGTAGCTGGAAAAATAAGAGCTTGTTAACCACGATGAGAGATGAATTTTTGTGGGGAGAAAGTTCTGTTTCTGTTCGCTCCTGCCTCAAAACCCTCTAGCAGGCTATAATGCTCACAATGAAACACACGCTGCAGAGTGGGACACTAGTAACACTTGGAAGCAGTTTATATCAGACCTGTACCTTCAGAGGTATCATCAAATCAACAGTAGCACCTCTCTTGTGATGGTGGGGGGTGTTCAGCCTGGAGAAGAGAAGGCTCTGGGGAGACCTGAGAGCCCCTTCCAGTCCCTAAAGGGGCTACAGGAGAGTTGGGGAGGGACTCTTGATCAGGGAGGGGAGTGATACAACAAGGGGTAATGGTTTTAATTGAAAGAGGAGAGATTTAGATTAGACACTAGAAAGAAATTCTTCACTGTGAGGGTGGTGAGACACTGGAACAGGCTGCCCAGAGAAGCTGTGGCTGCCCCATCCCTGGAGGGGTTCAAGGCCAGGCTGGATGGGGCTTGGAGCAACCCATGGCAGGGGGTTGAAACTTGATGATCTTTAAGGTTCCTTCCAACTCAAACCATTCTATGATTTTATGATTCTAAGAGAAAAAAAAAAATGTGGAGATTCAATAATGACCTAGACTCTCTTCCTCTACCCCTTACATGTTTTGCTTCTGCTTAACTCTCTATCCCATAGTCTCCTTGCATAGTTTAACTGTATTAAAGCAAAACAGATGCGAGAAGATTGACTTTAGAATGAATTTCATGCAAGTTAAAATAAATGGAAAATTATAGCCCCAACTTGTAATGGAAAACTGATAGTGACCTTATGAATTATCACCCATCCACATACCTCTTCTCAGCCAAAATTTTAAAACTAACAACTGCACATCACTCAGTTACCAAATCCTTGTTAACAGTATGTTTTGTCAGAGCTCCCTGAGGTGGGGTTTTCCTGCCTCTTGCATTTGTACAAACCTCACCTCATTTTCAGCAGAGGCAAGAATTTATACACATTCTGATTATTACCAGAAGTTGTGGGACTACTCCCTGGATAATCCTTCTCTATCACAGCAACCATAAGCTATTTTCCTTCATCTGTGGCTTCTTCTTCCCCTTTTCATTTTCATTAAGATGCTGCTTGTTATTACGGTGCCAACTCCTTTCGCTGCCTGTAACATCACCCAGTATTTTCCACTCATTTGAACAAACACCATCATGCTTCTGCTCATCATGCGCCTGCTTCTGCTCCCATTTCACCTCAAATGGAGCTTCTTTTCTCCTTCATGATGCCCCTTCAAACCCTTCCTTAAAGCTCTCCCTTTCTGTGACACCCAGAGAACACATCACACCTAGGCTTTGGATGGGCAGAAATGAAGCACACAGACCCTTATCATTTTATTATAGATGATTAAGAGATTAAAGCACCTCCATTACAAGGAAAGGCTGAGAGAGCTGGAGCTCTTTAGCCTTGAGAAGAGAAGACTGAGGGGAGACCTTATCTATGTTTACAGTTCCTAAAGTGTGGGTTAAAGGGTGTTGGAGCCGGACTCTTTTCAGTGGTTTCCAGCGAAAGGACAAGGGGGAATGGGCTGAAGCTGGAACATGGGAAGTTCCACTCAAATATGAGGAAAAACTTCTTTCCGGTGAGGGTGACAGAGCCCTGGAACAAGCTTCCAAGAGAGGTCCTTTTCTGGAGATTTTCAAGACCCACCTGGATGCCATCCTGAGTGATGTGCTCTGGGCAACCCTGCTTTAGCAGGGGGGTTGGACTAGAGGATCTCTAGAGGTCCCTTCCAACTCCGTCAAATCTGCAAATCCGTGAATCATAGAAACAGAATTGTCTAGGTTGGAAGGGACCTTTAAGATCATCTAGTCCAACCATCAACCCAACTCTGATAAAAA
>JAOTQQ010000023.1:82450158-82497656 GCA_026546715.1 Gallinago undulata
CCATCCCTGGAGGTATTTAAAAGACGGGTTGACATAGTGCTTAGAGACATGGTTTAGTGATGGTTTTTATCAGAGTTAGGCTGATGGATGGACTAGATGATTTTAAAGGTCCCTTCCAACTCAGACAATTCTATGATTTTATGATTCTAGTGAGACCACAACATAGAGGGCTTGAAAATGTAACTATTTCTTCACAGCTTGCTGGATAGCTGTATGCAAACTTTATACGTGACCTGCAATCCTGATTAGCGTTAGCCAATCAACCATTAAAATACTTGTGGCACTGGAGGTTTTGTGGGTTGACCAAAGATTATAGGCATCAGAAATACGACAAGTTCTGACTTTCAGAGAATGGAGAGCTCACATTTTGTAGGGAATGAGGAGGATACTTGTCCCTGTAGTTCTGTTACCACGCATAATGTCACCTGTGGCATTTGGTCACCATCAGGGCAAGCTCATGAGAACCATTCCAGGAACTACAAAAAAAATGCATGATATTAGGATTTTGAGAAAGTCTTGTCTTTTGGGACTCGTGAAACTATGTCCTTATGTCAGAAAGCTTGGCCAAAGAAAGTCTTGGCTGCAGGGGGGAGGCGGAGTGAGATGCTGTTCCAAAAGTCCTTGCAATAGCAAATGAGCAGATAACGAAACAGCAGAGTATATTTAATCCAAGTATTACACACACGCACACAACGGATTACTCTAATTTACTTAAGGCCGCTTAGGAAAGAGGCCACTGAGTCATTCTAAATAATTCTCTGAAAGCTGGCACAGAATTTTAGAGGCAGTAAAAAAAAGCGAATGCAGTTGCAGGAACTATTTTATACACAGAAACTGAAAATGAAAACCAAACTATGATCGTGATGTATAAAGTCATACTTAGTGCACTTGCATCTTGGGCACTGTCTGCATTAGTGGTCACCTCAACTCCAAAGAGTTTTAGCAAAAGCTAGAAAAAGTATAGAGAGTACAAAAGAAAGGTTTTACACCTTTCTTTTAGGAGCCTATTTCTCCCTTGAGCTTGTTTATAGCCCCCAAATTATTAATTTATTTTCTGAAATAAATAAACTGTGCCCTTCAACTGTCCCTTGCAGTTAATTATGTTAATTGGGACAGCTATTATTTGGACATTTTATAAAACACTGAAACTCTCCTCTGAACTAGGCCACTAACTAATTGCTATGCAAAGGCAACAACGCTACATTATTTCTGAAACCCTGTCATCAGTGTCCTGTAACTGAAAGTCCACAGTAATGGTGAATTATCCTGTGCATGACCACTTTAAATCAGAAAATTCGCTGCTTAAACAAAGTCTCTGTTATTTCCTTTCTTTGGCATGATAGAAAATAATATTAGACTTTTTTACAAATTAAGTTTCAGGAGAAATAATCTTAACATGTTAAAAGGACACCATGCTCTTTGGAAAATACTGTCATAACTCAACATAAGCAGGTTAGTTCATCTTCAAAGTATTGTCTGAGAAGCATGGCGTCCTTTTGGATTTTTGGCATTGAGAAATTATTGTTATCTGAGTAGGAGTACAGCTTTACCTTTGTTAGACACTTGTTAGCTCCAAATTAAGAATTTAAGGTATGCATAACCACTGCATCAAAGCTATAGTATCCAGACCCCTGAGGGCCTCTAGAGAGCTGTCTAGAATGGCTCTTTGGGTGGCAAGGTGAACAGATCTATCAGTGGAGAAATTCATGGGACATTGACTGCTTCTACCTCAGAAGCCACAAGCTTCAGAACAACCTCAAAAGCGGCTGGAGAGAAATGTTTTTCTTTATTCCCTAGCGAAGCGTGAAGAATCATCTCTGGGGACTAATCACAGGCCCTTACTCAAGAGTTCTTTTAGGTGCTAAGCTTGGTTAAAGATTTATGAACAATATTATTTTTCCCTTCTGTTTGGTTCTCATGCTGTAGCTGTCTAGGCCCTTTAGATACTATCAAACCAGGCATCGTAGCCATCGATCACTGTGATTCCTTGTACCTAAAGATTCCTGACAAAGCGGAGTGGCAGCAATTCCTTACCTCAAAATCTTTTGCCTTATTCTTCTTCCCTGCCGATCTAGCTGATTTTGACTTTTTAATTGGTCTTGTCTAAATGACTTGTATATTTACAAGACCAAAAACCCTAAGCATGGCTGGAATCTCAACGTGCTAACCCTCTTGTCCTTTGGCAAGTGAAGGGCACGTAACGGGACCCCATGCACAAGGAAGGGGCTCTGGCTCGTGCTTGAGCCTCTGCCAACATTTCGCTCAGAAGGTTTGTTTTCAACATGGCTAATGATTTGGAAGACAAAACGGGAGTCTGTGGGACCGTCTCCAAAAATATTTATGGTAATTAGCACATGGGAAAGAAAAAGGCCCTCCACTGGCTCCCCAAATCGTCTGCCTCTGTATAGGAGAGGAAGCAGTTAAAAGAGGAAAATTTCTGAGCGTGCTTTGTCAGTCGCTAAACCATTAAAATTACTGTGCCAGACATAACCATGGAGGCAAACAATGGGAGCACACTCCCCAATACCACTCCAGAATTCTCCTAAAGGTGCTGAAGTTGTTTGGAATCGTGTCTGTAGCTGGCAGAGCCGAAAGAATTCAGCCCGTTTTTATAAACAATGGAAGGAGTCTCGCAGAATTACCACTCTTATTGCTGGAACATACATCTGATACAGTAATTCAAGTAAAAATGCTGTTTGGGGCCTTTTTCTAAATCCTATCTTTCCTAGCAAGCCAGTGAACTCCCAGCATTAAGATAAAAATCATACCATAAAGTCGTAATAATTTCATTTTGGCATTGAATAATCTTCAGCTCCAAATTAATTGTTAGCGCAACGAAAATGAAGCCAAGAAAAATTTGTTCCGGGACACTTCTCCAAACAGTCTAAAAAATTTTAATTCTAGTAAATCTGAAACATTCTTCCACATATTATCTCTAAAATATCTGAGATGGAAATATGTGTGCACGTCCAAATTTCTAAAACTATGTGTAGTGTTAAAAGGCGGCGTTTGTATTAGTGATGAAAAGACAGCGCTATCAAGATTTCCTATCTTTCAGATAAGCAGGCTCGGGAATCTGGAAATATTTTACATTCCTTGTCACCAGCCAATTCAGGAAATTAATTTTAAAAGGGATATTTTCAAGGAAGATTTGCTTCGAGCGTTTTGTATAGTTTGAAGAGAAGGAATGTGATTTTCCACACCTTCATGTAGGTCATTTAAGTCACTCCAGAGTTTATGCATATTTAAAATATATACAAATGAATACAAATGAATGGCTGGATAAGCATGAAACTACTTCTATGCATCTCTCCCTAATTTACAGCCTATACGTGTTGGCCAGGTCTGGCCTTTTTCCTGGACCGTGCAAAGTCAACTCATAAAAATTACAACAGGCATTTTTACTGTTTCATTGTATTTACATACTTTTAATGTATATTTTGTGCCAAAATAATTTTAGTATTTCTATGAAACTGGTGTCAGATTCCAAAATTGTGGAGTCTTAAGATGTTTACCACCCCTTGTTGAAGTTAAACAGTTTGATTAGACTTAAATGTAGGATGTAGGATAAAATCCTTGAAAGCAAGGGGTTAAGTGTAATGGGTTCGAAGACAGTTCTGGGTAAAAATCTCACTGGCCAAACAGCTATACACCTGAGTAGGAAAAGAGACAGAAGCAGAAGACTGGGATCCCAGGAAGTTGGTGGATTCACAAGGAGGAACAGCCTTTTGTGGCTGTGATGAAATTCCTGCAGAAGTGCCTGCGTGCTCAGAGAATTCCTCATTCTCAGGAAACTCTGAAGTTCATCTGGCCCAACCTCCTGTTCAAAACACGCCGAACTTCAAAGCCAGACTGGGCTGGTCAGGGCCTCGGCTTGTCAAGGTTTGAAGATCTCCAGGCATGGAACTGCTCGACCTCTCTGGGCTGCCTGCTCCATTGCTCACCACCCTTCTGGTGGAAAGTGCCATGCTGAAGCCCAACTGGACATTCTCCAGGTGCACCTTTCTACTGCCGCTTCCTGGCATTAAACTCCTCAGCCGTGACAAGAGCCTGGCTCTGTCTTCTCAGTAACCAGAGCGCCGTAGAGGCCATGAAGGCTCACCATGGATGTGTCTCACCAGCCAGGGCACGTCCCACCACCCCACTGAAGGGGGAGGACCCTCCATCCAGGTCCGCTGCAGTGATGAGGCCGGTCCGAGGTCAAGCCAGGAATGTGAAGCAGGGTCAGGCCTGGTGAGGGTAACCCAGGTGAGGTACAGCCCCGTGATTGCTGAGTGAGGCCATAGTGACGAGCATGGCTGAGGCCAGGCTGGAAGTCAGCCCGCGGGCAGTCAGGGTCAAGGCCAGCGGGGACCAGTGGCCAAGCACAGGCATGGCTATGGTGGAGCTGGGGATCAGCACTGCTGGGGCATCGCTGGGGCAGGGACCTGGAATGGGGTCCAGGGCTGGGTGGGGGGGGAGCCCTGGGGCACCTTGGGCATTCCAAAACTATAACTAGATTCCTCTCTGAGCTTCAGGAACACATTAAAGTTAAACCCCCCCAAATCCACCTTTCTGTTATAAGCAACAGTTTCATACTATCAATAACTGTCAAAATTAAAATGAAACAATAACCTTTTACTGCTTGGGCTGTTTCATTTTTTGCTTCTCCTTCAGCTTAACTAAAACTAGGCTTCCCAATAAACAAAAAAAATTAATTTTTCAGATTATCAAGCGCAAGTCTGAATTGCTAACGGTACTGTAAAGTGTTTACATAACAGAGACTTCAAAAATGCTTCAGTTCTATTTTTAAATCATTAAACAATCTGCTTTTTTTTTTTTTTTTTTTTTTAAAGCTAACCCTTGTGCCTCTGCCAAATTTGACTCGCCAGCTCATTCAGGCGGCAGCCCCGCAGGAAAGGACACGGGGTTATACTGGGTCGCAAACCCAGCATGAGCTGACGGTGTTGCACTATTGCAAAAAAAAGCAAACGTTATGCTGAGAAGTAGAAAGGGAATTGCCACGAGTGGAACATGTGAAGAGAAGCCCACAGCTGGCTGGTGAGGTCTCGGCTGGAAGGCTGTGACCCATAGCCAGCCCCCCGTCGTTACCATCAGCTGGTCATGGATGGATTACAGGTCTTGATGGGGTAAGCTGGACATGAAATACAAGTACCACCCTAAAAAAGCAGTTAATTGGATGCTGTCGTGAGGACACAGGAGTTCCCTTTCTCTTCTTCCAAACCAGGAGCCCTGAAGGTAACCTCTCCCCAGCTCCACCGCAGGATATGGAGATCCCAGATCCCACAGTGGTTTGAGAAGGTCCAAATCCTCTCAGTCCCAGCCTGACACTGGGATAGGACAAGAAGAAATGGGCACAAACTTGAACATAAGAAGTTCCACCTAAACACGAGAAGGAACTTCTTGACTTTGAGGGTGGCAGAGCCCTGGAAGAGGCTGCCCAGGGAGGTGATGGAGTCTTCATCTGTGGAGACATTCCAAACCTCTCTGGACACTTTCCTGTGAGACCTGCTCTGGGTGGACCTGCTTTAGTGAGGGGTTGGACTAGATGATCTCCAGAGGTCCCTTCCAACCCCATATCATTCTGTGATTCTGTGACATTTCCATTCTTAAATATTTAAACTGAGTCAGTCACGTTAATTAACTACTTCAGCAACAGAGGAACGTCTTCTTTCCTGTACTTGTATCTCCTTACTGTTGGCTTTCCAAAGCAGGGCATGAAGTGTGACTCACTGATCTTTTCAACCCCTGGGTGAGATAGGAAGGTACACGAGACGATCAATGTTCCTTCTAGTCTTTTTTTTTTTCCTAGGCCTATTTCAAGTAATTTTTCAAATCAAGTATTTTTTCATAAACCATAGTACCTCTGGGGAGATTGAGAGACAGAAGAGGTTACCAGCAAATTTCAAATTCATTCTTTAAACTATAGAGCACAGGGCGTGTGGGAGGAAACCCCAAGTATAGGTATTGACAAAAAAATCACGAGAAGGCATCTTTAAAGCATACCATAAAGAAACAGAATTAGGGGTCTGCCAGAATTAGGAAAAAGCCACCGTATTTTCTATCAGAAACACTTTAACAACGTTTGGCACTCGCTCATCATTTATTTGAATGTGGGATAACGTTTACAAAAATACCTGTATCACATAACGCAGCTGTAACAAAGCAATTCTGCCACTTACAAAGGCTTTACTTATATTCCTGTAACTATAGCTTTATTGCCCAATGCAATCCTCTTTCGGAATAACCACCTCCGACTGCAGATGTAAATTATTCCTTTGACCCATTTTGAACTGGTTTTGTGGTTGAGATACTGCGGAGGCCCTGAATATGGTCACCTGAGAGTCGCTCTAAAATCCGTTTTGCTCGAAAATGCTCTGCAGAGGTGATACAACCGCATGGCAAAATTCCCAGGTTATAAACACCGGCGAGGAGAGCAATCACTAGCAGCAGACCCAGGGAAATAAATCCCAACTAATCCCATCTAATGCTAAAACGTGCCAGGCCTCCAGACTTCTGCAGGTGACCAAAGACATGGCTTTTCTTTTTTTTTCCTTGTTTCTTTGGTTTTTCTTTTAGAGCTGAAGAGGTCTGTTGCCATTCTTACAACTCAGGGACATGTTTATCCCATCTGTCAGTTACCATTTTGCTTTTGTTAAGTGTTCGTAAGTAACAAACAGAAATAAATTACATTTTTAGGACGATGAGGAGGAGTAAATTTGTACTTAAAACACTGTAGTAAACAGTTTCTGAAGTCTGATTATGTAAAAAAAATAATATATATATCCAAATGGACTTCACCTGAATTAACTGTTTCATTACATACCTTTTATAACTTGGGGAGAGGTCAGTCAGGACAAGTCCTCAGCAGGGGTCAGACCTCAGAACAGGTACTCTGATTTATGCCAAAAGTCACTGCAACCACTCTAAGAGGATTTTTTTTTTTTTAATAGACAACATTGCAACACCGAGATAAAAATTACATCAGTACACATTGCGTTCTCGGACAAAAATATCCCATTTAAGTTAACATTCCATCAGAACAGTCTCAGGGTGGCCACAAAGAAAGGAAAAAAGATTTTCTTACATTGCTTTTTATTTTTATCATGACTAAGAAAGACCCAAAATGTCACCCTGATACCTTGTGAAGGTAAGATTCAGGATTTGGGAAGGCAGATACTCAGCTATCTGGACAAATCCAAGGAAGGCTGAATAATTAATCATAAAGACTCCAGGTTCAAAGTTTGTCCAAAACTTCTTGTTAATACCACTCTCCATAATTCCTTCTGAGATGACGGGGGGAGGGAGAGGTTTATTTACTGGATTTTCTGCTGACTTGCTAATTAAGTTTCCAGAAATACGGACTTGGAATCCTTCCAGCCTTCCTTTGTTAATTAACCCCAAATGAACTTTTTGCAGCTACTTAACAGGAAGTGCAGGAAAAGCCAGACTCTGTGGAAGCCTCTTTTTAAAAATTTATTTATTTATAAAAGATGACACAGCAGAACGGACCCAAGGCCTGCAGATTAAATGTTGAGGAGATAAGTTGAAAAGAGCAACACAATTTTTGACCCGTTTCCTGCTGCTCGACAACAGCCAGCAAAACCCTCTCTCCCCCCACCTCGAGCATTTAAAGCAATTTGTGAAATTAAATGTCCGAAGATTTGAGCATTTAAATGCTCAAACAGAGGCTGTGAGTTTTCTCTAGCGGGGCTGCGGTATCCGTGTGGAAATTATTTCTGCTTAGATACCCGATTTTGGCGGAATTAAGGCACAGCCATACAGTGTGTAACGGAGCGTAGGCCACCCATTTTAGGGTATATTGTAAAAAAAAAACCACCCAAACAACATGTGAGGGAGAGGGTATGAACCCGCTCTGCCCTAACACCCTCCATCCCTACCAGGGAGGGGGGACACATGGCTCCCCCCCCAAAACAAAACAAAACCCCACAGGGAATCACACCAAACTCCCGCCTGTCCCCATCCCCTTGAGGGGGAGGAAAAGAGCCATTTCGTAGCCATTTAATAGGCGGAAAGTGAAAGTGGTCTGTCAGCACAGCCCCCAGGCCCCGCTCCGGGATGCCGCCCGGCCCCGCACGGCGCAAGGCCGGCTCCCGCCTCAGCGCCAGCGCCCTGAGGGAGAAGCGCGGCCGCGGTGTCGTCGTCCCCCGCGGGCCCTGAGGGGCTCAGCCCGTCTCTAACGGGCGCGGAGCCACTTCTGAAGAGCCGAAAGGCTCTAAAATCCCTTCACAAACGCCGGGCCCGATGCGTGGGGGGTGCGTGTGTGTGTGTGTGCGTGCGGGTGAGGCTGAAACGGCCGGGCCGCGCTACCGGGGACTCCCCCCGGGGGCGGGGAAGGCTGCAGGCCCGCACCCCTCAGCTTCGCACCTGGGAGCCCGCCGGGGGGTGCGGAGAGCTACCGGTGACTCAGCGACGCCCCGGTGACCCCCCCCCCCTCCTCCGCCACCCTTCCCGGCGGCGGCGCCTTGCCGCGGCTCTGCCCCCTCCCTCCCTTCCTCCCTCCCCGCAGGATCATCCCACCCCGCCGGGCGGTCACCTCAGCAGGAGGAGCCGGCCGCTTCGCCCTCCGCTCCCGCAGCCGACCTGCCGGCAGTCACCCAGCCGAGCCTCGCCATGCAAGCAGGGAAGGCAGCCGAGAGGCGGGACGCCCTGCAGCTCACCATGAAGAGGGGCTACGAGGTGCTGCGCGACCCCCACCTCAACAAGGTAAGGGAGGGAGGGAGGCAGGCAGGCAGGGCGGGGGGGGGGTGTTGTTTCTCCTCCTCCCTGCCGGGAACGGAGGAACCTGCCGGGGCTGGGCCGCTGCCTGCGGAACCGGGATGGCCTCTCGCCGCCGCCACCTGTCGCGGTGGCAGCGGCCGGGGAGGCCGGCGGGGCAGCGGGACTTCCTGCGGGGCCCGGCGGCGCTTCCTCTTCCTACGGGGCGGTGGGGGGCCTGGGCCACGGAGCCGGTCCCTCCGGGGAAGAGGAGCAGCCGCAGCCCCGGGGGAGGAGGAGGATGAGGATGCTCAAAGTTAACGCCGCTGGGATGCGAGTTGCTACTGCCCCATGTTTTCCCGGTACCCTCCTCCTTCTCCAGCCCCCCCCCCCCGGGTGCCTTCTTCCCAGGCTGTTTGTGCTCTCCTAGGCTTTATTCACTGTCAGGTGGAGGGGAAAAAAAAGAAAAAGGCGTTTTATCACCACAATTCCACTTGCAGCTGTAAAAATTCAACTCCGTTTCCTCCCCTCCCAGCTCCGCATCAGCGGATGCGGGCGGCTTTTCAGAGATGCCACAGCACAGCCAAACCTTTTTGTCGCATCTCTCATCCCCTTAAGAGCGGTAATTCGGCTCGACGAGGCTTCCTAAACGTGCTAAACTAATCTAGAAAAAAAAAATAAAGCTGAGTAAGTTAAGTGTTTGCACAGCTCTGATAAAGATGCAAAGTTCAGATAGTTAAATGCTTCGGTGTGTCGGGCCTTGGATTTGCTGCCAGGGTGAAAAATGGGTAAAGTCAAAGGTGGATGATAAGTCACACCTGGAACATGAAGCCTTGGTCAAGTCCTTACCCCCAGCTTTGTTCTTGCACATTACGTGCTCCGACTTGTACCTCTGCATTAGAAAGTATATACCTTCATTTTACTTACTGCTGAGTTGTATAAACTGACAAAAAAACCTATGTCTCTAGTTTTATGGGATAGGTTGACTCATCAGTTAAAGCTCCATATATTAGTTAGATGAATAGTGCTTTTATTAGTCATGGTGCTCGACTGCAAAGTTTCCTCAGAGGCTGTCTTGTGTGTGTGTGTCGGCCTGACGAGGTCTCCTGAGGTCAGGTGAAAGGAAAATTAACCAAGGTATAAAACTCCCAAGAAGAAACCAAGGAGAGACTGTTTTGCTTGGGATTGCTTTTAAGCAGCTGCAGTATTGATGGAAAAAAAACCTGATGCAGAATAACCAGGAAAGCCACAAAAACCCCACCTTGTTTTTAGAAGTAAAATGGGGCTTGTTCTAAAATGTGTTGAATAAAGGGCAGACAGAAGCAAAGCAGGCTCATTGCTACCTTTTTCCCCTTAAACATCACCTGTTTACATTGCCCCTGAACAGCATTCCTGGAGACGAGGTGCTAACGAGGAAGGGTCTTGCTTGGCTTTATTCTTCCCTTCCCCATCAGCTGTGGTATAGCATGTAGGTAACTGTAAGGCAGAGATGCAGGAAAAAATAGTTGTTGATTACCAGCCACATCTACCCAGCTAACGCAGAGTTCCGAATTAGAAAAAGTCAGCTGAAAAATCCAGTCTTTGTGCCTGTGAGGAGAGTCTGGTGAAGAATGGGTAAGGCAGTTTTCTGACTGAGACAGGTGATTTCTGGTGGGTGAGGATGTATTACACCCCCCCCCCCCCCTAATATATATAAATATTCTTGCCAAATCTATATATCTATATCTATATGGGCAATAAAATGAAATATGCTGAGGGCTGCCAGCACGGTTGCCAGTCTGATAGCTTGTGGCCCGCCTGCACGCGGGGGACCTGGTACTCCCCGTCCACTTTCTGCTGCCAAGGCTGTTAAACAAGCATCAGATTGCAGAGAATTCCATTTGAAGTAGATAAAATATCTCCCTTAATGATTCTAAAGTACAGGGATTGTTTGCAGTTCGGCAGAAGCGCCAGAACTTTCTACTGTCTCCTGGGCCCTGTCGAAGAGCTGCAATTCCTCGGTATCAGCACTTTCTTTCGGATATGGTGCCAGTTTTAGTAGTCCTATTTGCATATACTTGGCAAAAGTAGACTGGAAGCCCCAAGTAGTGGTATCTAGCAGTGACTCGGGGAAAAATAAGCCAAATGATGTTTTTTGGGGTTTCTTAAGCCAAATCAGCTGTCCCGTTCAAGCAGGTAAAGTTGAAATATGCTGCAGTATGTGGCAGCTTGGGGCTGGCGTCCTCAAATAATGTGTTCTTTTTCTCAGCCAAGTGGAAAGGAAAATTTTACAGGGAACCATTTATACTTGGACACCTTTAAAAATAGATGTAAGAAGAAATAAGGAGCTGGATTTAAAATTTTTTTTTTTAAATAGCTATCTCCATTGAATGCCCCCCTCATCCAGCGATAAAGCTGGGATTCTGCACTTACTGCATACATCGCTTTTTGTGCTTAACCTTGATGGCTGAGGTGAGAGAAAGAGCTGTGGGAATGCCAGGGTAAACACGCAAATTTCTTCTTTCCCACTTGCCCTCTACTTCTACCTGGATGGCAACATCTCCAGACCATACTAAGCGTTGCAGTATGTTGAAACCCCCGGCAATGTTGTTCTTAAATCTTGTATGTTTTGCTTCATAAGTAATTCACAGACATTTACAAACCTCAGTGAGGAGCAGCTTAAAAATATTTGTTGCTGTTTGTGGGTAGGTTTGTTGTTTTTTTTTTTCCTCTATGCTGGGCATTTTGCCAGCACAGGAAACACTTGCAGCTTTCACAGGGACACTGAGTGTTGTGTTTTTGCCCCACCTCAGCAGCCCCCATGTATCAAAAATCATGAGAAACAGGAGATTGTAACACGCTGCGTTTAATTACTTGAGGACACCTGTCCAAGGCAATAGACAAGAATCACAATTCTGGTTAGCCTCTGAGATTTAGGTCCACAGTGTGTTTAGAACCTATTTGCTAATTGTTTCGTTTTTTTCCCCTCAGGCAACCAAACGCATTGTAAATAGCAATTACAAGTAAAACAAACATAGTTTCACTTCTTTTCACTGAAATAGATCGTATTAGAAATCTTTGGCTGGGATTTGGATGCTCTTTATAAATTGATGAGTTACAGAAGCCTGAAAGTAATTTGCTCTGCTCCTACTATA
Organism: Gallinago undulata; assembly: GCA_026546715.1. Lineage (NCBI taxonomy): Eukaryota > Metazoa > Chordata > Aves > Charadriiformes > Scolopacidae > Gallinago > Gallinago undulata. The sequence goes on from JAOTQQ010000023.1 coordinate 82,462,011, forward strand.
AATCTCATTTATGCTTTATTCAACGTATGAGTTTGCGATGTGAAAGCACACAAATCATTTAACACTGAACTTTCATTTTATCTTTATTTTTTTTTACCTTTTAATATTGTTTAAACAAATCGTAGTTTTTCCATAAGCTGCTTGTTTTCAGGATCCTGATGTGAAGGTGTGTAAGTAAACACATTCTTCAGTGCCAAACTCTTCCAGTAGTCCAAACGCTTCCTGGACTGAGAAACTTTGCCACGGGAAGAGTCCTTTCCTTCCAGCTGCTTTCCTATTCTCACAAGGCAATTCAGTGAGCAGGAAATAAGTGATTCTGTTCAATCTAAGTCCTGTATTTGATGCTCCTGGGTCTCGGCAGGTTCTCAACTAAGCAGTGATGTTAGTTGTTGGCTGGAGTTGGCTGTCAGTCCGTTGATTCGCTCTGGGATTTCCTATACAGGACCCATACTGGAACAGACCAAAGGTCCATTTATCCCAGTGCCTTATTTCTGACAGGGGCTGAACTAGATCCCTCAAGAAGAGGAAAAGATCTAGGGATGCCTCTGGTGGTACTTTCTCAGAATAATCGATTCCAGGCTGAGGAAATGAGTAGTTTATTAGGAGGTTATTAAGATAATGAATGCTTGTCTTTCCTATCAGATTACACAGACTATGTGTACTAATTTACTAAAAAACAATTATAAACTTTTTTTTTTTTTTTAAATCAAGGGAAATTGTTATCTGAGCTAAAGTGAAATGTGGACTTCTCCTTTTGCCCCTACGTTTCAGACCGTGGGAAGAGAATGCTTGGGAAATACAGATGCATTTTGTTCTGTGCATCATTAATCCTGGCACAGAGCACCTTGCAAACAGAATTTGTGTATTTAGAAAGGGTTAAACTTGCTTTTCTACACGGGGCTTTATATAGATGCTGGAATGGCACGGAAGTTGTTTTTTTGTTTTTAATTTTATTGGTGGATGCTGACAATAAGTAGGATAAGAAATTGCTGAGAAATTGTACTCTTGTCTCAGTAAAAATAAACTGAAGATAATATTTGTGCTTTCTGCAGAAAGCATATCTCGGAGCACTGAAGTTCTTACTGTTCATTTCTCGTTTTATGTATCCATTTCTGCTGAATCAGTCTCTTGTACCGAGCTGTCTCTTAAAAGAAGTTGCATCTATAGCGGGGAGGAGCTTTTCTCCCCCAGCCCTGCTTCCCTCTCTGAGGGGAGGAGGAAGTGAACTGTGTGTGACAGCAATGTTTCTTGTAGACCCGTGACTCCAAGTTAAAATGTGCCATCTCTGCTTTGGGATGCAGAGAAGCTGTGGCTGCCCCATCCCTGGAGGGGTTCAAGGCTGGACTGGATGGGGCTTTGAGCAGCTTGCTCTAGTGGGAGGTGTCCCTGCCCAGGGCAGGGGGTTGGAACTCGATGGTCTTTAAGGTCCCTTCCAACCCGAATTATTTTATGATTCTATGCCTTTCCCTTTACTTCCTTGCCTGCTCAGGTGAGCTGTTTGTTCGCTGCTTGACTCGCTGGTGACTGCCATCGCCCAGGACCACAGGGGTCGATGTGATGTGGGGTTTCATGCTGAAGGTCTCATTGCTCCAGGTTCTGATGACTTAGTGGCCCACTGCCCTAAATATGCTCTTGATGGAGGTCCAAAACAGAGTATTAATAACCTTTAATAGGTCCTTCAATGAGGATTTTCCATTTTATGTTAGAGAATTTTACAGTGGAGCAGTTGTTTTGAAGAAATGTCAGAAGCAGCGTTTGCTGGAGGACGTGATTTGGAGATTTGAGCCACAGAAGTGAGTGGTTTGTGCTCCCTGTGTCCTCTGGGCTTCCCTGGCTGAAGCAGATGCACGGTGGTTGCTTGACAGCTCTGTGGTCCATCGTGGCTGGAAGAGTATCGTGGAAAGGGGGGAAAAAGAACAGAAATGAGAATGTTGTTGTGTTTGTGTGCCTGTGTTAAGGAGATGCAAAGAGTAGTCTGTTCACTCTCTGCCTAATGGAAGAAGGGTATTTTACACAGTCAGCAGCACTGCTTCCTGGCAGGGCTTGCAGACATAAGAAATCCACCTTATCCAATCGATAATTAAGACGTGATATTTATTGTGATTGTCCTGTTCCCGATAACTATGAATTGACTTGTGGTTCTGAAATTGCAACTGTGCAAGCTCTCTGCGGAACGGGCTGTATGTCTGTTCATCCTCAAAAAATTCAGTCATGGATGAAGTCAGGCAAGGTAGGGGAAACGGTGCCAGTGACAGGACAAGGGGGAATGGGGACAAACTTGAACATAAGAAGTTCCACCCAAACATGAGGAGGAACTTCTTTCCTGTGAGGGTGGTAGAGAGCCCTGGCAGAGGCTGCCCAGAGAGATGGTGGAGTCTCCTTCTCTGGAGACATTCCAAGCCTGTCTGGACACCTTCCTGTGAGACCTGCTCTGGGTGGACCTGCTTTGGCAGGGGTTTGGACTAGATGATCTCCAGAGGTTCCTTCCAACCATCATTCTGTGATTCTGTCTCAAAATATAGATGAGTCATTTTTGTTATTATTCACTCTATGTAGCCCACATAGATTGAACTTCTATGTCAGTCCCTCTTTTCTTTACCTTCCCCTTTCTTCCCCTCAATAGCAATTTTATAAGTAGCATTATACCTTTAATTGGGAAGTAAATGATTGCTGTTAAGCATATTGAAATTCCATGAATTTACATTTCAGAAATATTTCAATTTTTTTTTTCTAGAGCCAATAGTAGAATAATGATACGCTTTCAGAGATGTAAGAAAAATTGCTGTGTAGTTATAATCTGTTGGGTTACCATTTTGACTGATTTCATGGTTTCATGACATGTAGAAATGTTAAGTCTGCCACAAAGGACTGTCAGTGTGATGCACGTTTCAGTCACCTCTAGGAGCTGGGACTGCTGTGATACACAGCCATTATCCCAAATAAGCCCATGGTTTTTATGGGGATGATACATTTGTGTAGGGTGATATTGGAGAAAGGACTAAGGACCTGATTCCGATCCTGGTTTTGGTAGCGTGAGCTGAGAATAAATTAATGGTAGAGGGGAAGCTGCTGCAAAACTGACAGGAAATTAGCACCGCTGCATTAATCCTTTAAAAAAAACAAAAACAAACCTCTTTGTCACTTGCAGAGTTTGAGCTCCTTTAACCTCCACAGACTTCCTAAAACTTGATTCCTAGCAGCCCTTTTAGAAGGAAATATTGGAAGATTTGTTCAGCGTGTGAGATAAATATTTAGTCTGACCTTTCTGAGACTAGACTAATTTTATCTAAAACGTTGAATTTTACAGTATCTCATTTTTTGATGAATTAAGATTACTTTCAACAGTCCAAATCGTTGGGGGATTTCAGAGAAAAAAAAAATTGTGCTGAGAAAGCTAAATGCATTTCTGTTTAAAACAGATCTCTAATTTTGTATGAGAATTATTTTATGCGTATTCCTCAGTAAAGAAATGATTTTTAGGGATTAATTAAAAAAAAAAAAAAGACAAGTTTTGGTCTTATCAAAGCTTAAGCTTTGCTAATATAATTTGTTGCATAATTCGGGAAGCAAAACTCCTGACTCTGAAGGAGGAGGTCCCAGGGCACCCTGGAGGCAGCTCTTGCTGTTGAAGTCAGCGCCTTGGATACCGCTGGTGCCTATTCCTGTGTGAAACACAATACTCCCCGTGGGACCTGGGGTTGTTTACAAAGTAGAGGAAGCTGAGGAAGTGTGGAGTAAACACTTTTTATATACATAAAGAATCCATAACGTAGAACTGGGGCAGGAATAAAAAAAAAAAATCATAATTTTCATATGTTTCAAGTACTTGCGGATTTCAGCCAAAGATGTAGAAATCCGTCAGGATGTAGTTGCCTGGTATAAGAGTTCAGAAAGCAAATTCATCACTGTTTTGCTCTTAAAATATAAACGAGGCATAGAGCACCAGTGCATTCCATCATTGCATGTTTATGCTTGCTTCGGTTTTTAATTACTTTATTGTTCAATAGCAACTGTTACCTGTTTCTGGCTTTGAAAACCTGTTTGGTTTTTTTTCTCTAATAACTAAGTTTGATGTTAAAGCTAAAATCGTTGTGTTCTGCACTTCTTTTTGTGTATTCATAGAATAAATAACCCTACAAGTGGTTTGAAAAATTACGGACGACTTTGGTTCAAAGTAACTTTGCTTAAGTAAACTCAGTCTGCAGTCAGTATTTTACATTCATCTGTCTTCTTATGGCTCCTCCCGTGTATCTTTGGAACAGTGTGGGTGCTACGAGGTATTAAATGATTTTGACATCCGGTTCAGATAGGATATCACATTTTAGCTTTCTTCCTCTTGTCACCCTGGAGTGATAAACTTTTAAGTTCCCTTTTGGCACGGGGATTGGATAGTGCAGAATCACTGCTTTGCAAGAGAAGAGCAAGAATCGTTACGAAATACATCATTCCCTTCCCCACAAAGGCAGAAATAATTTTGGCTTTTACTTCTGATGTAAAAAGAATAACTTTGCCTTCAGTCTGTCCTGGTGATGAGCGCATAGTGGTGATTCTGAAGCATGTTATAACATTTTCAGTTCTTGTGTCTGGCTGCCTTATTGGATTTCTTCCTCCAGATACCTGACTTTAGAAAGCAGATTTACCTGTGGAGGTGTATTTACAAAGGAGGCAGTAAAGCCTCTTTACCTCAATAGTCCAGAAGAGCTCAATAGTTGCAGGTAGAGGCCAGAAGAGAAGAACACTGTATTGCTGAAGCCAAACAAATGAATACCTGAGTGTATGAAGTGCTTCATGTTGGTTTGATTTGGCACAAATCTCTTCAAGTCCTGTGTGATGTTTTTTTTTGGAGGGGCTGGACAGGAGCAGTGCGCCCGGAGCAGAGGAAGCCTCTTTGTGTTTGTTGGGGAGGTAAATGCCTTTTTGAAGGTATTGATGGTGGTTCTGCATCTTTGCTTCTTACATACACACTTCTCCGCTGTCTTTGATTGAAACCTGAAGAGAACTGCTATCCAGTTAAGAAAAACAGGTTAAAAATGTGAGGTGTTAAAATGCAGCACTACAGCTGGTGAAGTGCATGGTTCTAAAACTCTTAAAAAGGACTTTTCAAGAGTTTGTAGGACCTTTTGGCCGTTATTAAATGTGTGAAAACGACAACTGAGTTTCTTCATGTAAAGTAGAAGCTGAAAAAACATTTTAAGATTCTTTCAAGGACAGAATATTGGACCTTCATGCTGATATTTTCAGCAGTTTTAGTCCATGATAAATATATCTGGAACAAAATCTTTGTTGGATTTCAAGATACTGACTCTTGAAAGGTAAATTTATCTGCTGCTATATATAGGCAAATGGAAGTTATTATGAAAATACATTTAAAACTCTTGATTTTGTGCTGTAGTCCTAGTTGGAGTAATTCCTGGAGATCCTTAAGTTTGTGTAGCTTTGTGTTTTCCCAGACCATTGTTAAAAGCCATGTCCTGGGAACGAGTGCTGGAAGAGGGATGAAGATCTTTCTGCCACGGTATTGGGATGCAGGCTCTTGGACCTCCTGCAGGTGTGAGATCTCAGAGCAGTTCATTCCTCTCTCTGCCCGGGCTTTTCAGTCTTCCTTAGATCATACATTTTAGGTGACATCCTCACTCCCAAGGTTTCCCTGAAATTCTTACCTTGATTTTTTCGAGAGCCCAAGCGGGACAGTTGTCCTGATTCCCACCTAACTCTGTCTTGGGATGTTTCAAGTCGTCTCTATCCCAGGAGTGTTTTGATGCTCAGTGACGTTGCCTTCCCACCTTCTTCTTGCTGGGGTCCTTGTTTTTTCAGGTTACTGCTGAATGTAGAAGTCATTTTGCAGACTTCATCTAAAGCTTTTGGGGCTGGTGAAGGAGAGCTGGTTCCCTGCTCTGCCTCAAAGCTTTTCCTCTGCACAGGGTATTCACTGAAGTTCTTTAAAAACAAAATTACTAGAGTTTGCGTATAATAACAAACAGCTATTCATGTAGTTAGTGAACGTTGGTGTATTATTTCTGTGTATAATTTATATGTAACAACAAGCTTGAAGTAATACAATTTTTAACAGAATTCTATACATGAAGACATTTGCTGTTTGTTTTTTAGGGTGTATAAATGTATGTCTTTCAGGCACACGATTTTTACAGTGTTGAGGGAGCATAAAAGCAGTGTGGTTTATGTTTTTTTTTATTTTATTGTGTTGTTGCTTTCTGTTAAGACAAAATTTCATGCCAAATTCTCTAAGGATGAGGCTTCCCAATTGCATCGCTTTCTTTACTTGAAGACTGGATAAAGCCTTCCCCTTGCTCATGGAATAGGGAATTTGGCATGGCTGGCTATTTATTAGGTCTGTCAAGGGTCAAGCAAAGAAATAAGGAATGGCACTTAAAATAGCTTGATATTCTGATACTATTATTTTTTGTTTACTTTGTATAGAGCATGCAAATCCCTACATTTAGAGCACTGCAGTGGTTGAATTAAATAAATTGACTGCAGATGAGAATAAGTAAATAAATGTCGGTGAGTCTGTGTAAACAGGTATCAGGAAAGGTGTCTTAGATACTCTCCTGCTTTTTTTTTTCAGCATCGAAGGTGGCTTTCACTACGCCCCCATCAACTGCTTGAAAGGAACACTTTATCCAAGCTCAGGAAAAGTAGAATATCTCACTTTGCATCTTACCTGGGGAAACATAACCGGTCGGGCTCCGTCTCGTAGCCACTGGCTTTGTGTTTGCCAGAAAGGCAAAAGCGTTCCAGGTCAGGAGTCCGCGTGAAACTGGAGCCTCTGCTCTCCTGCCAGGCTTTTCGAGGTGCTGAGCTTCTTGGAATATAGGGATAAACCAAAGTAGAAAGTGAATTGCTTCCTTCTGAGGTGTAATTTTAGAAAAAAGGAATAATAACCACCACCTGTAGGGTAAAGAAGCACACCCTTCAAACTGACTTCATTTACTGAACATCTTCCTTTTGTGTAGTTTGTGGCAGAGAAATAACTTTCCTCTGGTTCTACAGTTACCGAGTCCTCAAAATTTATTCTTCAGTAAGGATAGAGTCGGTAAAACAGGGGGGAGAATAGATGAATTCTATTAGATGAAAGTACAGTTTAGTTGTCATAATATTCCACTAGCAATTTAAAGAAGGTGTGTAATTAACAGACACCCTTTCCTTTGAGGGACACTTCACAAATCTTTAAACATATGATTGAAGCTTTCTTTGTTTTACTTCAGAACTATGTAATGAGTATGAGCACATACATTCTCCCCCTTCACCCCCCCCCCCCCCTTTTATTAGTGCGTTCTACTTCAGCAAGAGAAACAAAATATTGTAGTAGATTGGGCACTAGACTGGAAACTAGGTCATGTACTTGCGGTGATTATTAAATGTTCGTCACTTATTTTTCTCATCTGAAAAGGCGAGCCGCATTTGAGAATTTCTGAGGATGAAAACTAGGCTAAAGTGCTTGGTCTTGTATAATTGGTTCTTTTTAGATAATGGTTTGCTATGTTGTTTTGCACTGCTATAATCCAGTTTCTATTTACCGTTTTCTTTCCTTGGTGGGGGGGGACCAGCTTCTAGTTTTTGTGTCAATCAGCCAGCAGGCTGCTGTTTCTTTTAAAGCCACATCTAAGTAGACTCAAATCTAATCTTTATAGTCCTGACACATTTTGTCCATGCCCTTCTGCCGTATCACAGTTACAGGTAGAGAGGGTGTTGATGGATGTGCAGTCCCCGGCAGGTATAGATCCTAGATCCATAAAAATCCATGAGATGGGACTGCAAATCGTGGCCAATACTGGGTGGGAAAGGATGATGTGAATAGGCAAGAAGAAATCATCCATCTGTGTAGCTAAACCTGCTCCTGGCTTTGGGCCATGCTGTCCCACATGCAGATTAGTTCCAATTAGATGGAGTGGTAGATGACCCTTGGCTGCCTCCTCTAAGCCTCTTGCTCCCGGGCAGCGTTGGTAAGAGCTGCGTCCACCCCGGCTGGATGGAGGGAGAGGTAAGAAAGTGTGTGGTGTTTATCAGCTGAATCCCTGAGGAACCTCAGGTCAAGGCTTCCTGCAAGAAAAGCTATTTCCAGCTTCAATTTAACCACCGCTCAGTAGTTCTTATCTCAGTGAAACCTCATTTCTTCACCAAGCTAGAATTCCTGTCTCCAGGACTTAAATTCACGCGATGATGTGAATGAAGGCTGACTTTCTAAGCGTATCTTTAGCTCTCTGAAGACTTTGCTAGCTCTTGGATTGGCAGAGGTGATACAAACTTGAAATAAACTCTTTTCCCACACTTAGCATTCTAATGATTCCCTAGAGAAGATGCCCTGCACAGAAAATATCTAAAAGCTTAATAAAACTTCTGCCATGCTTTGTGTAGTGGAGCTAACTATTGCCCTCAAAGATATGTTTCAAATTTTTCTTTTCTAAAATAAGCTAAAAACAACACACATGTATGTCCTCTAAACAGAAGAAACTGCATACATTTTCTTTACGTATGAATTATGAAATTTTTAAGAATTTTGCCTCTGTAGTGTAAATACCTAGCAAAATAAGATTTTATTTGAACGATAACTTCATGAAGGTTTAACAATTAGCAAAACGAATCTATTTTCATGTCAAAATATTGACTTATATCTCAGTCGTCCCATAGTTTGCAATAATTCATTATTTCAAAACAGATTCCTGTTTTCTTTTATGGGATTTCAGCAGTCACCAGAAAACTTACATGATGAATTGCTATCTGTGAACCTCATCCTGAAAATATTTAATTATATAGGTGGCTACAGAGAGGTAGTGCTTGTCTGGCTGTGCTCCAAATTGCCAGCAATGCATGTCTCAAAGTATACAGCGATAAGCTTTTTTTTTTTGGCCCTGAAAATACTTACGTGCATCTATCTACTTAAATACATAGCAGTAATCTTTCAGATTGTAGGAGGAAACGTGGCTCATGCCTGAAAGCCCCGTTTATTTTGAACTGGCCTTTTACTTACACTTCATTACTTGACATGGGAGAAGCTGCTGTGTGGAAAACAGAGCAATAATGCAGTAATTAGACACACAGCTGTAGAAAACCGAAGCTGGTTTTGTGAATCTCTTATCCTCAGCAAATCTCATTAATAATAATAATAATAACAACAATAGTGATAATGAAAACCTCATTAATCTCATTTTGGTGCTGTGGGTGTTGGAATCCAAGTACTAGCATAGCGGTATGACTCGAACAGGAGTTTTGCCTGCCCGTGCTGTCCTTTCTTCAGTTGACAGTCTATGTTGTTATAGGCAAATGAATTTCTGTTTGCAACGCCAAATACACGTTTGCAGGAGCAGAACCTGTTCTGGCTGGAAACTCTGCTTTTGAGTCACAGGGTGAAGGAGCCTCAGCCTCTCTAGGTGGTGTACGCTGCCATTCCACGCCGACTTGAAATCAGTAGTTAAAGGAAAATGCAAATTACTGACTGAGTGGTTTTGTCAGATGCAGCATATGGGACTGAAGCGTTCGAAGCAATCACAACAGCGTGTTCTGGGTTTTAAAAGAATACCTCCTAAACAAAATTACTCCCCCTCCTGTAGTTTTCCACGCTAAGGAACTTGCAAAGAGAGTATTTTTGTAAGCCTTTTCCATGGCTTAACCCACCCCATTTAGTCTGTGCTCTGCCATTTTATCGTGTTAGTTTAATTTTGGGGAATAACTTTTTGGGGTGTATGTTTCTTGCGCTGCAATTGGCCTATCTCAATAAGGCTTTCCAAGGCTATGGCCCAGATTTGTGATGCTTTACACAGATGTTTGAACCAACGTGAGTGTGTTGGCTTTTTTTTCCCCTGCCTGACAATAACACAAACTAACTGAAATGAAGGCGCCTGGCATTCCTTGGCATGAAGTTAGTCATTTCCAGTTTCTGGTGCTAAAACCTGTGATGCTTCTTGAAATGATCCATTTTTCCTAAAACTGTGTAGATCGCTGTCTGAACACTGCTTTGTGGAAGGAGCTCATAGCACCGTCACGGAGAATGCGAGTGCAGTATTATAAAACCATAGGGTAATTCCTGTCAGAAGGGATCTCAGGAGGTTTCTAGTTCAACCTCCTACTCAAAGCAGGATCAGATACAGAGAGAGAACAGATTGCTCAGGGCTGTATCCTGTCTGGTCTTGAAAACCTCTAAGGACAGAGACTGAAGATTCTCTGGGCAACCTCTACATGTGTTCACACTCATGGGAGGATTTTTTTTTCCTTATATCCAGTCTGAGCCTCTTTTCTTTTATCTTATACCTCCTTCTTGTCCTTCTGCTCTGTACTGCTGTGGAGGGCCTGGTGCTGTCTTCTAGATGCTGGAAGATGTCTTCCAGGTGCTGGAAGCCAGCTATTAGGCCCCCCCCAAACCTTCTCTTCTCCAGGGTGAAGAAGTTCAGTTCCTAACAGGGGATGTGCTTCAGCCCCTGATCATCTTGGTGGCCCTTTACTGAACTCTCTCCAGTTTATTGATGTCTTCCTTGTATTGTGGACCCAAAGTTGGACTCTATCATAAATGCATTCTAATGAGCAGTTTTTTTACCCAGCTGGTTGTCCGCCCATCTAGACTAATATCCCAGCTTGGGTGCAAGGATTTTTTGAGAGCAAGGATTTTCTGGGAGCCAGTTTTGAAAGCCTTGCTTAAGGTGAGATAAATGACATCACCTGTTTCCCCTTGTCCTTAAATCCAATCATTTCACCATAGAAAGCAATCAGGTTGATCAGGGATGGCTTAAGTCCAGCTTGTGATGTCCTACTTGCCTTCCTCAATCCCCTTAGGATCTTGAACTGTACTAATCCATAGTCATTTTACCCAAGGCTGGCACTGATTATTGTGTCCCTGGTCAGGTCTTATTTGTGGAGAAGCCAATCCAGCTGTGCATCACCCGTGGCTGGCTCACCCAGTATCTCCTGTATCATCCCTGACACTCTCCAGTAACCTTCTGGGTTGTTTGCATCCTGCCACATTGCTCTTCCAGCAGAAGTGAAGGAGACTAAAGTCTACCATAAAGGGGATTCACCTTGTAGGTACTCAAGGAACAAGGACAGTTTGTCAGTCTCACGCTTGGTTACTGCTGTTGGTATCTGCTGCAGTCAGAGGTTTCAGTTATTCAGCGAAGAATTTACTGTCTCCCTATATAAATAGCAGGAGGAGGAAGAAATATCTGCACACACCTAACACATGTGCATGCCTTCTCTGTCAAACTCGTAAATTCTGTTGAATACGAGTCTCTTGGCGATATCATACAAGTTTTGGAATACTATAAAAAAAAAAAAAAAAGAGAAGCTATTGTGTCTCTGGTTCCTCTGCTACGTTAATGGTTGGACTTGATAAACTTGAAGGTCTTTTCCAACCTGCAGGATTCTATGATTCTGTTCCTCTGCTGCTGTGGAATTTTGCAAGAGCTATCAATGTGTCTGTAAAGGAAATAAAGTGCAAGTACAGCAGCTCCTTGAGAAGCTGGGAAATATTTATTCAGGCAAACCCAAGGCAGTGCTTTCTCTTTAGACCTTCACTCTGTTTGTGTAAGTAGCTGTTGCAGGGGGAAGGTCTACCAGAACCCTGTAGTTCTCATCACATCCTGCTCTGTCTGGCCTGAGAGAAGGCCATCTGGGGCTGTTCCTAAAGCAAAATTGTTAATATTAATTATTAAATTGTTTAATATTAATTTCAATTCTCCTAATAACTACTAAGTGAACAACCCCATCATCACTGAAGAAATTTAATTCTCAGGTAGAAAACCTTCTGGCTGGGTTTAAAGACCAAATCAGTTGTGATGTTTGATTTTGTTTTTTTTTTTTATATATATACCCCCTGTCTCACTTTTCTCAGTTCGTTAGATGTCTGAGAGGTTTTGGTGCATGGAAATTAAACTGCGAGCCACAGTCCAAGTGTGCTGCTGAGGAGACATATAAATGAAAGGCTTGAAAAGCCTCCACACCAACTGTTCCAAGCTGTCATTTCCTCCAATTGAGTGAATTGTTAAAGTAGCTCCTACCTCTGTTATTTAATAAACTAGCATGAAAGCTAGCAAGGGCAACTTGAAACCTTCCTGGCTGTTGCTGTAGTTGAAAAGTTCAAGACAGGTAGAAAAGATGGTCTGTTTTGCTATCATAATTGATTTTTCCCACTGGAAAATGGGGCAATTCATATTTATCTTGCTAGGTTTCTGTCTCTGATTTTTGGAATCTTTCATTCTCCTTTTTTCCCTGTCCATTTTCAGCTGTTCCCATGCCAGTTACCTTTCATGAAGCTGCTTTACGGCTTTGAGGTTTGTTTGGATTCTCAGTGGTTTCTGGGTGCCCTACACCCAGAATCATGGAATGGTTCAGGTTGGAAGGGACTTCCTGGAGCTCATTTGGTCCAGCTTTTTGCTTAAAGCAGGGACAACTTCAGGATACTGCAACGTGTGTGAAAGGGATGAAACCAGATCAAATGGAATCTGGTGGACTTATAGCTTGTAGAGTTATAGAATGGTTTGGCTTGGAAGGGACCTTGAAGATCATCAAGTTCCAACCGCCTTCCATGGGCAGGGACACCTCCCACTAGACCAGGTTGCTCAAACAGGATGGAGCTCTACAGGCTCAGTAATCTTGATGACTAGAGAAGAAACTCATCTTCTAGAGCTATGGAGCTTGCAGAAGATAAGAATAAATTTTAGCTAATGATATAAAAGACACATTGGGGCTGCGCTTGAATTTATCAGTGATAATGGAATAGAAATAGCGTAAAACATTTTGGTGAGTCAGAATCTCCACTGACCAGGAACCCTTTTTTAGGGAGAAAGCCAAAATCAGCTGCTGTTGCTCCTCTTGGAACTATAGGCTGTTGCTTTCAATTTGCAGTTGTTCTGAGTCAAGTGTAATTCTTTATGACTGCACAATTCAGACTAATTTAATCATATTATCCTTGCTTATGTTAATGTGTCAGTGGAAATATAACAAGTACGCCATAAAAAAGAATGTGACATTTTTCTCTTCTGTGTTCTGTTGAAGAGAAAACCAGAGCACTTGCAGTACCCCATGCTCATGTTAGAATACTTTCCATGCTGATCTCTTACATCTTAATTAATGTACTTATATAGATTTGTGAACTGTAGGCAAGTAATAAACACTCTGCCCTTTGTGGCCTGGGTCTTCAATACCAGATAGTGTCTATCTATAGACCAGATACCCATAGAATACGGTGTCAAGGATTTTTTTAGGAGAGTCAGGGTTTTAGAGTTCTTTAAAATTTTATTTTGAATTTTTTTGGGGAGGTGTTTTTTTTTTTTTTTAATTTTGGCTGGCTTTTTGTTGTTGTTGTTTGGCAGGGAGGGGGAGATGTGGGGTATTTTGGGGTTTTTGTTTTGTTTTTACTTTTGGGCTAACCGTAGCCTTATCCTATGGACTGAATGCCTGCTTACAGCTCAGGTATGTTAGGTGAACTCCTGGAATGCATTTTCTAATTAATTTTTATCCAAAAAAATTTCCCTTCATGTGCTCTGACACTGTTCCACAATATGAGCCTAATACAGAAAGTGGTGACAATCAGGAATCTTCATTAAAAAGCCTGTATCCCATTCAAACAGAAAAAGCTAATGTGCCTGCATCTACTAGATATCATGAAGGGATTTAAAACCTTTAATTGTCTGGGCTTAAGCATTTCTATAGGTCCCATCACCTTTCAGTGGAGTAAAAATGTTTCTTAGGGTATTTTAAATGTAAATGGATGTATGCTATGGTTTAAATCCACACAAGAAGAGACAATAGCCTGTCTGAGACCCAATATTAAGAAGTTGCCGTGGCTCAAAGTTAGTGCTGATTTACTGTTTTCTTTTCCACTTGAGCAACTGTCCTTCTCATAACACAGGAGGCAGAGAATTTTGCCTATAAATAAATAAGGTTAGTGAGATTAGACATGTACCAAAGTGCAGGCAGCGCTTTCCTACGAGTGTCCTGTCATTTCCCTTCCGAGCTGTCATCTGCTCCAGTTGAGTGAATTGTTAAAGCTGGCAAAGGCAACTTAAAACAATAGTTTAAAAAAACCCACACCAACAAAGACTACAGATAGTTTGCTGTAGTTGAGAGAAATACGTTATTTTATAGGATGTAATGTGTAAGAGTGAAAAAAAATTGACATATAGACCTGTTTTTGTTCAACATGCTATTGTGTCTTTCCACTTATTCAGGGGAGGTTCAGATTGGATATTAGGGAAACTTTTGGCACTGAAAGGGTTATTAAGCCTTGGGATGGGCTGCCCAGGGAAGGGGTTGAGGCACCACCCCTGGAGGTATTCACAAGATGGGTTGACATTGTGCTTAGAGACATGGTTTAGTAATGTGGGTTGGGTTTTTTTTGTATATGGCTTTCTTTTTTTTTTTTTTTTTTTTAATCAGAGTTAGGTTGACGGTTGGACTAGATGATCTTAAATGTCCCTTCCAACATAGACGATTCTATGAAATAGCTTAAGGAAAAACCTTCTCACCTGGGGGCAGCGCTTTGTATGTGTGGGTACGAAGACAGGAGCTAGTTCTTCATAGCCATCAGAAAGTTTTGTGCTCCGAGTTAGACTGATGAAAATATTTCTGCTGCCCTTGCTTTACCTGTTGTTCCAAAAATGAAGTGTCGTCCAATGCACAGTGACACTGAATCCTGTGGATCCAGAACTGGTTTAGAGATTGGTGGTGCCGGCAATTCCTCCTGTATTTCTTCTCTGCTTCCAGAAAAGCAGAGCTGGCTGTTTTTTTTTTTCTTCTTTTTCCTTCCTGACAAAAGATTTTGTATGTTATGCATGTTAAACCCTTAGCCAGCATATTTTCAGCTTCCTTTCCTTGACTCTTATCTAATCGCTTGGGACGAACAGTCTTCGGGTCAGTGCGTTTCTGTGTGTTTACTCCAACCATATTTAGAAGGAAAAAACCCAAACAAAGTAGAAGTACATAGAGTAACACAGAGTAACAAAGCCTAATGCTGAAATTAAGGGATGGGTGGCTACTGTTATCTTCCTGTCTTTAATAAAGTGCTGTTTTATATGAGATATTAGAAAGAATAATATAACTGGCTGCCTTTCTGCTGCTAAACTAGTGGTATCTTGTTATAAGGTCTTTCTCACTATTGCTTAGCGCCAATTAAGGTTGCAGCTCCTCTCCTTTATCCCTTTTTCTGAATTTTCATTCAAGGTACAAATCTCATAAAACAAATCAATAAAGGGATCATTAGAGCTTCTTTTAGCGGAACAAAGAACCAGCCTTTTAGGTGAAGCATCTTCCCATAGCCTGCGAGACCATTGCAGGCCAGCTTTTCCATGAATTCTCCTAGAAAGTACTGGAAAGAACATGCGATAGTATTTGTATTCGTTAATATCGGTGATGTATCCCCTGATTCTTCTTTCATTCACTGATGTGCCTATACCTGGGAGGAAACTCCTTCTAGAGCTAAAAAATCCTATGTAGGAGTATCATCTGGAAAATTGGGTTTGGATGGTTTTGTAGGTCTTTCTGATGGTCAGACACCAATCCTTGAGAAGGTTGAAAAGGTTCATTGATAGGATAGGTCTGGACAGGGGTTTTGGGGTAGATTTCTTAAAATAAGGCAGAACATGAATTGTGTACTTCCAGCATTCCTAATGTGTCACAGCCTGAAAGGGTTCCAGAAGGTTTTCTTATTGCCAGAGTAGTTATGTTTTCTCTTGTATTTCTACAAGAGAAAGTTGATGAAGTGCATGCAAGAATCACCTCATTCGAGGAGCTGGAACGCTTTAGGTTTTGTAAATATGTTCTTGGAAAATGTCCTGGCTGATGATCCGTTTCCCCTTTCCCAGCTTTCAAACCAACCGGTGTGACCTTGCTATCGGCTCTCACTCAGCAAGGAGAATAACAAGGCTTTTAATTTCAGTCGTGGTGCTGCATTAACTAGGGTTATATCTTAGTTTCCATTTCAGCTGGTACAGATGTTGTTCCAGAGGAGTGACCAGACAGAAGCAATCTTTGGTGTGTGTATGTGTTTAAAGGGCTGCCTGCACGTGCTGTTCAGCAGAAACAAGCTACGCTGACCAAAATGACTCAACCAGACACACTTTTTCTTTTTTTTTTCCTTTTTTTTTTTTTTTATGGCAATGATGTGAAGAACTGCTCTTGAAGGCTCTCTGGAGGAGGGATGGGCGGTGATTTTCTGTAGTCCTGCAACAGAGCCTCTGGTGATGCAGTCGTGTGGGTAGAGCCCTCTCTTGGAGATGGGATGTGTGTCTGCAGGAGGAGGTGTTTTGTCAGCATCACTTTGCTGCCGTCTTTGGCAAGATGGACTGATCTACCCAAAGCATTCTGCTGGCACCTGCTTCGGGGCTGTTGGTGACCTCCTCTGCTTTGCCCCGGTGAGGTCCCATCTGGAGCACTGTGTCCAGTTCTGGGCTCCCCATTTCAAGAAGTACAGGGAACTGCTGGAGAGGGTACAGCAGAGGGCTACAAAGATGATGAGGGGACTAGAACATCTCTCTTGGGAGGAAAGGCTGAGGGACGTGGGTCTTTTTAGTCTGGAGAAGACTGAGAGGAAATCTCTTCAATGCTTATAAATACTTAAAAAGGTACTTACAGGAGGATGGAGCCAGTCTTTTTTCATTGGTGCCCAGTGACAGGACAAGAGGGAATGGGCATGAATGTGAACATAACAAGTTCCACCTGAACGTGAGGAGGAACTTGTCTACTTTGAGAGTGGCAGAGCCCTGGCAGAGGCTGCCCAGAGAGGTGGTGGAGTCTCTGGAGACATTCCAAACTCACCTGGACATGTTCCTGTGGGACCTGCTCTGGGTGGACCTGCTCTGGCAGGGGGTTGGACTAGATGATCTCCAGAGGTCCTTTCCAACCTCTTCTGTATGTGGATGAAAACGATCCCTTCTGGAATTCATCATTCATTAGTGTACTTTAGAAATATGTTAATCAATTAACTGTAGGGAATTGTTGTTGAACTGTGAAAAACTCAGGTGCTTAAGAATACAATATTTGTGATTTTGATGATAGGCTTAGAATCAGTGTACTTTGATGCTGCTGCAATGTCCGCTGGCTTCTTTTACGTTACTTTTTTTGGAAAAAACTGTCCAAGGGTGGAATCCTTTAGGTTTTGTTTCTAAATAGCCCAATGGTGTAAGAGGAGTGAGCACACTAGAAATAATAAGAAAAAAAAATAGTTGTCTGTCTCTAATTATCTGTGCTGTGCTGAAACAAAAAAAGTGACATTGGTACTATAAATGTTTCTATGATCTAACTTAGAAGCAATATTGTGTTTAGGAAAGTCAAAAAAAAAAAGGGATTACACATTAAACCATGGATAAAATGAAGTTGTTAACTAGTGAAAACAAGGTTAGATTAATCTTCCCACCTTTCATAATCTCAACTAAAAGTTTCCCATGGGAAAACCAGTAGGTGCTGCTATAAAAAATGGTCTTAAAATGAAAAAGTTTGGTTCAAGTAAACACATAAAAGGCGCCAGTGCATTAGCAGATGTTTAATTGTGCCTTCTTTTGTTGCAAAGAGTATTCTTCCCTTGAGCAGAGAAACATGTTAGCTGCTGTATTCCCTCTAGAAAATGATGCAGTTAGAATAGGAAGCATTTATTAGAACCCCTGTCATTGTCCAAAATGAAAATATGACAATAAATACTTCCAACTGTCTTCAGAGAAATAGTTCTTCAACTTTTTTATCTACCCTTTTGAAGAATTATTGCAAAGTGTTTCTTTTAATTTCTAAAAAAACTGTGTTTAGAAAAAAAACCAAACCACAAACCAAAACAACCCAAACCTCTGATCCAGAAAATCCTGTGAAGGACCACAGGAGAGCAGAGGTGGAAGGAAGGACAGACCAAGTCCAGGAGAGATAAGGAGAGAAAGCAATTCTCAAGAAAATGGAAAAGGCCGACAAAGAGAAAGTGAAAATTATCCCTTTTCTCATTTATTATTAGAGAAAATAAAGAGTTAACAGCTACTTCCGGGGCACCACATAGATTTTGTGAAACTAATACTCAAAATCCAAAATAAAAAGTACAGAGTTCAGAGGTAACATTCTAAGATGGGCTGTGTAGTCATCCAGTTTTCTAAAATTAAATTACAAATAATCTAAAATGACTTTGCTGTTGGGTAGAAAAAAAATGGTTAATACTTATTTTCTAATGCAAGACAATGTAAGGTACAGCATTTTCATATGGTTTCCAGCTGAAAAAAATTGTTATACTTGCTTGTGATCCTGGATGAGATTCTTACCTGGGTATTACAGGATCATAGAATCATTTAGTTTGGAAAAGACCTTTAAGATCATTGAGTCAAACTGTTAACCCAACAGTGCCAAGTCCATCACTAAACCATGTCCCACTCCCCACTAAAAGACATGGATGTGCTGGAGCTAGTCCGGTGCAGGGCCACCACCAAGCTGGTCAGGAGGCTGGAGCACAGGACGTATGAGGAGAAGCTGAGTGAAGTTGGACTGTTCAGGCTGGAGAAGGCCTGGGGGGACCTCACTGCTGTCCACAAGTACCTACTGGGATGGCATAGAGGAAATGTGGGCTCATGATGACACGGGCAGAAGAAAGGAAGACAAGTTAGAGTAATAGTGACTTTACTGTAGACTTAAGCTGATAGGAAAATATTTAGTGATGTGAGAGTTCTCTAAAACTACAAAGTTGTAACTGAAACGTTTTTTGAGTGGTCTTGTCAAAGGGGGAAATGAGATTTTTTTATTTTTTTTTTCTCCAGTTAATATATATGCCTTTTAAAAACAAATGTATGGAGGGCATGTGAACTGTGGCCCCTTAAAACTGGCATGTTGGCGTGAGGGCTTTTTGACAAACAATTTTGAAGAAAGCTCAGGATGTATTTTTGTGGTTTCCTCTCTTTGGAAGAACAAAAATAAAAAAGAAGCAAAGCCCAAACAATAGAAACCAGCCTAGACCTAAAACCCATGAAGTCAGATCATGCATCTAAAATCAGTACAAAAGCTAATGGAAAGCAAAAAGCAGAAAGAAATAAGTGTGTGTATTTTAAGCTGAATAAACAATGGTGACTTTTTTAGTACTGCTGTGATTTGTCTGAAGAGAAATGTGTTAGAAAATACCTAATTGTCTAGATAAAAGCTTTACTTTAAGGGGTTAGAAAGTATGCGGAAATCTTTGGGATTTTGTTGGTGGACCTCTGCCAACGCTGGGACAGAGAGGACAAGAGGGACAGAGCTGTGTGAGCCCTGCCAAGAGGTTCTCCTGACCTACTTTGGGGTAACAGATCTTAAACTTGGCTGTCCCTGGCACTTCAGAAAAGACAGACATTAGGTACCGTAGTAATGTAGGTAATAACCCTAACAAAAGCATCAGGACTTAATTACTTTTGCTTTAAAATTGCATTTTCCTTTTGCTGTTTGTACTAGAAGATGTTTCTTCTTTGGCAAATTGTGTAATCTATGGAGGAAGTTACCTAGTTTGCCAAGAATACCCCTGTATGTGTAGCAGGATAAATGTTGTGGATTCTGTGCACACAAATCCAGAGTTTTCTAATTATTCCTGTTTATTGGAGTTGCATATGTGCCTTTCACAATTTGGGTCTCTACTTTAGAATATAATAGGTTAGAAATCTCTAAATGCTGCTCAGCTCATTCTCCCACATGTGGGAGAAATTAGAGCATCTATTAGGGTTTTTTGAAATTGTTTTCTATAGTACTACTAATAACAGACTTGTTTAAGCCCTTAAACAAAAGCATTCATTTTGCAGAGGATTAGTAAATAGTTCTGGTTCAACACAGTAATTTAAAGATTCCAGCTTTTAAGAACTTGCCAAACTGGAAGATGTTTCCCCAGAGGATGATGTGTTCTGGGTGCCTGCTTTATTTGAGGGACCCTCATATTCCCCTTAGTGATTCCCTCTGAAAGCCAGCTGGGATTTGGGATTCACCCTCGTGAACTTCCAGTGGGATAGTGCAACACATGAGAATAGTTTCTGCGGTGCCTTTTCAGAAAGTAGTTGCTTTTCCCTCGTGGATAAGTCAGGGATGTGGTTCTTGTGCCTGGAATCAGTAGAAATACTTTGTGCTGGCCTGTGGAAGGGGGGTGTGTGTCATTAAATTGTTGTTTCGGTTCCTTTGGACGGAGGGTCAGCCTGGAAGGTGCACGTGTGTGTGAAATGAAAGCTCTACATGAATACTTGTTCTGTCAAGATACTTGACAAAAAGTTTGGAGACGGTGATACTGGTGAAGGTAGGGCTTAGATCGTGATTACTTGGTGGGAACAAGTAACTTGGCCAAGGACTTTAATTCCAGTGAATGTCCAAAACCAGGTGTAATGACTCTAAATGCAGGCTGTATTTTTTCAGTGCTGCTGGAGAGCCCTCCCTCACTTTCCGATGCTGTGCCCATCCCCTCCGCTGCTGAGGCTGGGAAAGGAAATGTTACCTTTTGCAGTAGGATTTAAGCTTTCTAGGCATAATTAGGTGGAAACAGCAAAGTATGGTGCGTTGTGTGTGCTTGGTTGCAGCAGCCCAAACCTCTTCTGGCACAATTGCTTCTAACACCCATTTTTTCATTCTTGTGTTCTTCTCAGCTTGATTTCTTCAGCCATCACATTTGCATTTATGCCTGTTCCCTGATCTTAGTGCTTCCATGCACAGGTTGGATTTGCTCTATGTTGTCCGTGACTCCTCTCTTTGAGTTTTTTACCAGTTGTCCGTAGAAAACAAATCCTGTTTCACTTGCACAGCTGCCTTTTCACTCCCCATCTGCTTGGGCCTCCTGCTTAACTTCTCCACTTCCATGGCTTTCAGTCACACCGTTTCAGTCCTGCACCCTTTCTCTGCTTTCTGTTGTGCTCTTTCAGCAGCTCCCACCAACTCCTTACTGTGCCTTTCCTGTTTTCACTTCTTTCTAGAAAAGTCAGCTAGTTCTTTTGGCTCCTGTGAGAAGAAGATAGGCACAACTAAATTGGGATTTTGCCCCCAGGAAAGCTGCTGACTCTGCAATTTTAAAGCTTGCTTCCCGTGAGCAGAGAGAAGTGGGTTGTTTTTTTTTTTTTTCTATAACAAAACCAGTTTTTCTCATGAATCGTGTAAACAGATCCTGAAGTTCAGTCTATGTAAATCACATTTTCTACCAGAAGAATAAGCCATCGTTGGAAAATGTTGCATATTATAGCTTAGACATATGGTCTTATTTTGAGTGCCAGTCCTGGTGAAAGAAATCTGTTCCTTTCAAGGATTTTGTATTGCTATGCCAAGAGACTCAAAATCTACATTTCTGTACAATGTTAGGAACGACTTTGAGACCAGCCCTTTTGGAGAAGAAGAGCCAAGAGTAGCCCCTCCTGAAAGCAGCCCTGCTGGTTTGGGAGATCTCGACTCCCAGTTCCCACAGCAAGCAGTGGGATACGTTTGGCAAAACAGCCAGGACTAATGGGGAAATAACAGAATATTTTTAGATTGCCATCAAGCACCAGATCCCGAGTCACCAGGAGTTACTGTGAACATCTGAAGGCTCCTACACCTTCATGGGAACTGGTCTGAATAGTGTCTGGCTGTACTACTACAGCAAAGGTAGTCAAAGTACTGACAACCACCATGAATGTGGTCCACTCCTCCATTTAGTTTCTACCATAAGCTGTTTAAAACCCTAAAAAAGGCAGTTTGGGCAACTGAAAACCTCCAGAGCAGGTTTTTGTGCTCTTTGAAACACTTTTGGTTCAATTTGTTTTGCTGTTTGAGTTGAGAAAAATGAAGCTTTCGTATTTTGTTGATTAATTTTTGGAACCTTTTCATGTGATCCTTTCATCTTTTAGAGAAAAAGCTTGACACTCAGAACAGGAAAATTTTGCCTTGATGTCAAAATGTGTCTCTGCTGTTTTTTTTTTTTTAATTTTGTTTTTGCTTCTTTTCCTGTCTCCCTATTTCTCGCCCTTGAAGACAGTGCAGATTCTTAACATCTTCGTGTAGGCGTTCCTATAACAGTGTGAGACAAATACATTTGAAGATTATCTACTGCCAGGCTGGAAATAAGAAATAAGATCTGCTCTCAAATATATGTAGAAATAGTAAAACTAATAAAACCCCCAGTAATGGCTCCAAGAAGTACAGTTTACTTCTGTACTATGCTTTCCTTTTCTTCAGCTGGTCTTCTAACCACAGGGTGCCTGGTGAACATTAAACCCTAAAGAAGGGGCTGCACTTCTCATGTCAAATAACCAAACCCCCAAAAGTTTTGCATAATGATGTCCAGAAAAGCAACACACTCCAAAGGAAGCTTTCCCTTGGACGTTCAGGAGGTTAAAGCTAGAAGTGATGCTTGCTCAGGTCCTGTGCATCCACTGTGTCATGGATTTCAGTGTGGACTTTGGTGGGGAGGAGTGGTTTTTTATGTAACCTTTTTGCATGTTTCCATCTTCTGTAATGAGTAATGAGAATATGCCATTTGAACTTTGGGAACCAATAAAATAAGTTTAGTGTGCTAATTTGTAACATGGAGGTTAAGAAACAAATAAAACACAAGTTTCTTAGTTGGTTTCGTTACTGTATTTTTTGTTCAATTTTGCATTAAAGGGCCTTAATTTTGGTGTTATTGGTCTGGTTCACGTTACTGTGGATTGTTGAAATGTTTCAAGAAGTGGATGGGTTTTTTTTTTGTAGTTAACTGATTATGAAACCAATGAAAATTGATTCTTAGCCTGAGTAGATTTCTCACTGTTGCCTAAAATAATGTTGCAAATTGATTAAAAAAGATTCTTGTGCTCATTTTGTACAAGTGATGGATCCATTAGGAAAAGCAATAGTTATATAGCTAGAAAAAGCTTTTAATGGGGCTGGATTATTAGATGGTAGAATACGTGAAAAATGGGAATGGAGTCGCAACATTTCCTTCAGGTTCAATCAAATAAACCTGTGTTTAATGCCAGGGTATGTTTTTCAATGTCTGCACATTAAATGTTTTTCTTAATTTTTGGTGGATTTTTTTCTATTTTGTTTTCATGTTGTTTTAGACTTGAATTTCTGTGAGTGGCACAGTGCCATCTGTGAGACGGATAAAAGGGCGAGTAAATCCTTGGAAGATGGTAGGAACTTAAAATGAATCGTGTCTACTGGGAGCGGGGGATTCTTGGCATTTTTTCACCTTCAGAATTTTTCTTTCGGGTAGAACTGTTGTGTGTCTGATAGCAAATTCAGATGGTTTTATATTGGCTCATTTCCTTAACTACCATTCAGATTTTATTTCCATAATATTCACTTTTCTTTAATCTAGTATTTGCTTTGATGAGTTTAGCTCTTTTGGAGAGCAGTTAAATAAAAAGAAAAGTGATATACCTCATTTTATCACAGATTTTTCTGTCATTTATATCAGTCTGATCTTTTCTATGCAGATTCTAAGCAGATACATTTGGTATACAGGTTGTACCTTGGCAAAAGCAGAGCTGTATGAATCCATCTGGTACAGCATTTTTAAATGGAATTGTTCTGCCGTTAGTAGAAATCTTCCTTCAATCAACTAACTTTTTCCACACTCTGGAAGACTGTCATATGACTTTGCTTTCTCTCCATAACTGGTTAAGTTACAGTTTTAGCTAATAAGATCAGAGCTCACGCTAAGATTTGTATGTATCTTATTATTATTCACTGTATCTTATTTTTCCTGTTGAGTTTATGGTCCTTGATTTTTTTTTATTTTTTTTTCCTCCTGCCTTAAACTAAAGGGATAGAACCAAACAAAATTGTAGCAAATCTCAGGTAAGTTTATAATTTTCAGGAAGATGTATAAGGGTATGACAAAGTTGCACTCCTCTATCCCTTAGTGGCTGTGATAATCTTTGCCTGTGGTTCGAGTAATGAGCGTGGCCACTGATGGCTACTCGGAGTGTAGAAGAATTCAACATGGAAAAAAGACCCCGTCATCATGAAACTGGTGCTTGGTTGCTATGTTCTAAGCAAAATTGTCAGATAATGTATGTAATGAAAAGAAAACCATTGATTATATACGCATTCTTTCACTCTGTATGTAGAAGTTGCCAGAAGCTTCCCCCATGTCCAATTGAACCAATGGTCCAAGATGGACCCATCGCTGGCCAAGGCGGGGCTCAACAGCTTCAGTGGTAGTGCCTCTGGGATAACATATTTAAGAAGGGGAAAAAAAACCCCACCTGTGCAACTGCAGCCGGAGAGAGAATATGTAAGAGAAATAACTCTGCAGACACCAAGGCTGGTGAAGAAGGAGGGGAGGAGGTGCTCCAGGCAGAAGTGCCTGGAGCCTGTGGTGAAGACCATGGTGACCAGGCTGCCCCCCTGCAGCCCATGGAGGTTCATGGTGTGGAGCAAATATCCACCTGTGGCCCATGGAGGTCCATGGTGGAGCAGATATCCACCTGCAGCCTATGGAGGACCCCATGCTGGAGGAGGTGGCTGTGCCCCATGTCCAACGCAGGAGGAGGCCCCTGGCAGGATCTGTAGCCCAGGCTAGAGCAGGTTTGCTGGCAGAACTTGTGACCCGATGGGCGACCCACGAATGCTTTCATTTATGCATGGTTGGAGTCCTGTGAGGCCCTTGATGATGCACCTTTTCAGAGGTGTTTGGGATGGGTCCCTTATCTGAAGAAATTATTTTTCCTAATATTTGAGTTCTCAACTACAAAAGCCATCTGCTTTTATACTTCCACTATATTCCACTTGGTAAAGGAAAAAGAGTAGTAGGATAGCCCCCAAAATTTCATAAAGCTCTCAAGGATTCAGTATTTGGCAAAGCTTTATAGTGAAATTTAGAGTTTTCTTGCATTAGACATGATAAAACCATTCACAATTAATATCCACATAGATTTCTTTCCTACATTCTTGAATAGCCATCTGACACAGTCTGGAAAATCAGGGTTGAGGCCATGGAAATTAAATGGCAATTTAGGTAATAGAAGTCTGTCTAGCGTAGTTTATCAGATAGTATAGTAGAATGACCTAGTAATATAATCTTTTGCCATATTTTTTATTAATTCTACATTAAGCCAATTAAGTCTAACATTTCTACATACTTAATGAAGAAAGCCATATGATTTATTGCTTGCAGTAGTTGGTTATGTGATACTGCCCTGAAGAAGAGGGAAGTTAATGGCCGGACAAGGCTGATGCAGAAATGGCTGGTGAGGTTGGACGGCCAAGAGTTGGTTCTGGAGGTTGCAAGACCAGGCTGGTGGCTTGGATTTAAGATGTCAGGGTAGTATAAGTCAACTGTGTTAGCAGAATGGCTTACCCCTCCAGCTCCACGCTATATAATTAACTTCTTACATTCTTTCCAAGATTATTCCGTGCATCACCAGACACTTGTCTCATTTCTGTGTCTTAATTAAGACAAGTTTTGTTTCTCTCTTCACAGTGACAATAGAGAGCTGTTCTCAGCTGGGGAGGCCTGAGAAGGAGGGAGGAAAAAGTTGCTTTTCAGAGTGGCATCATCAGTAAATTCTGGGGACACTGAATGGGGATGCAAAGGAGTGGTGATTGCAGTTTCAAGGAAAGGTCTGCAACTCTGCATATGCATTGTTGTATTTATTGGGGGGAGAAACTGCAATGTTCTTGATAGCCCTGTATATTTCCCAATATTGTCAGGAAGACACCTGTCTGTGGACATTTTTTTTAGAGATTCAGATACTTCGGTTGCTTAAGAGCTATTCCCTTTTATTCCAAGTCTGCAAGGCTGCACTGCTTGTTCACAATTTATTTGCAACTCTATGTTATAGTATTTAAAATATTTATTTGTGTTAATGATTCATCATGCTAGTGAAGAGAAATTTGTTGCCTAGTCCTGTCAGAAGCCCAGAATACAGTAGTTGGTATTCTGTTTTAGTCTCTGAAAGGCAACAGTAAAATCTGTTAAGCATATCAGGTTTATCAAATCCCCTCAGGATTTCAGGGCTTACTAACCTGTATTTGGATAAGTACTTATTTTAGACAGATGGAATTTTTGGCAGTCGCTGAAATTCCTCTTTTACCTACATGGAAATCTTGACTGACTCTCAAATAATATCTGATTTTGCAAATGTAAGTAGTTCATATTGGAGACTGCATACTTGGAGACTGTAATTTACTTAGAAAATTATTACAGTTGGAGACCTATTATTTGGCATTTCATTTGGAATTTCATTTTGGTTAGCAATAGATGTCACATGTCAGTTGATATCTAAATTCCCCTCATAAATAGAGTTTCCATGTTAGTTATTGCACTGATAGCTTCTTGATTAGAGTTATAGCAGTACCGATTCACAGCATCTACTGTACAAACGAATTCATTTCTTAAGTGGGATTTCAGATATGGTCTAGTAAAACTTAGTGACCTCTTTACTTAAAAAAAATCACTATCGTGCATTAAATGTTAATTCCTGTGGCTATAAATTATATATCTAAATGTATAGCTGTACGTTTATGCATCTGTAGAAGAAAGGCAATATTGACAAAGGCAGAAAATTAACAAGATTAATTTTGTTATTGTGATTCTTCCAGGGGATTAGAGCTCCAAAGTGGCCTACCACCTGTGTTTTTAATCTATGGTATGGGTAAACTGTGTTGAAAATTGACATCTGTCATAAGGACATGCTCAACAAGTCTGAAATTGGTGTTGCAAACTGCCGTTGTCTCTTCCCGGAATGGTTCCCACAGCCAGAGCTTTCCTAAGTAGGCATCTTTGAGGGTAAATACATTCCAAGGGAGTATTAAACTAATAAAAATTGCTCAGAAATAGCCAGAGACAAAAAACAAACCCTGAATATTTGTTCAGCTTCTTTGGCTCTACGGTTGAAGCTGTGTTTCATGCTGTGGTTTGGTCTTATCTTCTGGTTGCAACCAGGAGAGCTGAGACAGGTCTCTCTGCATGGGTGTGATGTCCCCAGTAGGGGATCAAGTTTGGGGGGACACAGATCGCGACCAGTATTTTTTAGTATGTCTTTAATTAATTACTACTCACAGAATCAAGCTGTTACTGTTAAATCAGATAACTATACTCACTGAGCCTGCTCACGTACACACTCGTCGTAGCTCCCAGAAGGGAGCCACAACAGGGAGGGCAACTGCAGCCCCAGCCCAAGCTGATGCTTGTGCTGGTACACCAATGTGTTTGGGGTGGATGTTCAGAAAGTCCCTCAGGGCCTCTCAGGGGAGTGAGTGCCGGGGGCCTCATGCAGAGATGGTGACTCTGGTTGGGCTGAGTTTATTGGTTCTCATATTCCTCTACTCAGCTCTGGTGAGACCCCACCTGGAGAACTGTGTCCAGCTCTAGAGCCCTCAGCACAGGAAGGACATGGACTTGATGGAGTGGGTCCAGAGGAGGCCATGAAGATGATCAGAGGCCTGGAGCATCTGTGCGATGAAGACAGGCTGAGAGAGTTGGGACTGTTCAGCCCAGAGAAGAGAAGGCTCCGGGGAGACCTTAGAGCCCTTTCTGGTCCCTAAAGGGGTTACAGGAGAGATGGGGAAGGACACTTGATCAGTGAGTGGAACGGTAGGACAGCGAGTAATGGTTTTAAACAGAAAGAGAGGAGATTTAGATGAGATCTCAGAAATTATTTGCTGTGTGGGTGGTGAGACACTGGAACAGGCTGCCCAGAGAAGCTGTGGCTCCTGGAGGAGCTCAAGTCCAGGCTGGATGGGGCTTTGAGCAACCTGGTCTGGTGGGAGGTGTCCCTGCTCAGAGCAGGGGGTTCAAACTCAGTGATCTTTAAGGTGCCTTCCAGACTGAACCATTCTATGATTTGTGGAATCAGCAGCACCACCAGTCTCTGGAGCTCTAGGCTTGATGTAGCAGCCCACATATAGGCAACTAGTGCCTCTTGAGATCAAGAGGAGAATTTGTGCCTGGCTCTCACCTGTTGCTTTTCAAGTCTTCTGTGCAGTTGGTTTACAGTTGATATCATTGCCATAATGAGCTATGCCAGGTTGATTTCTCCAGTAACTTCGAGCCTCCCAGTTGACAGCAGGTGCTTATGAGTGCAAATCTACATTTGGTCTATTGTCAATATTGTCACCGGAGGAATTTGGATTAGTGACTGCAAGGTATCTATCTAGGGTGTGCTGGATCTTTCTTTAGGCTTTTTATTTTAATCAATACTATCTATCCTATAATTACCACGAGAGGATAGGTACCTAGATTGCATATGAACCCCTAAATTTAGTGTTTAGCTAGACTCAATCCCATCCTACATTATATTCCAGCATACAATATATTGCTTTATATATTATTATCTTTGTGGCTTGCTTTACTGTTCAGCTTGTTATTGTCTGCTGTTTGTGTAATACAACCTTCACAAGCTTAAGGTGAGGAGAGATTATGCAACGCAGAAAGATTTTACTGTGTATAACAAAACAAATATATTCAAAAAGTTTCTTAAAATGGGTTTATTGGTTACTTTCAGGTAACAGCTTACAGTAGGTTAAAGGAAGGTGGCTAAGATAAGAATGCTGTGATCTGTCATTTCTAACGTGTTGGTCTGAATCGGGCTCGTATGCAATCACCGTATCGGCTCACGGCGAGGCTGCCAAGCTGCCCACATGTTCCCATGACGGATTTGCCAAGAGAAGTCTGATCTCCTGGCCATCTGCATCTGTTTTGAGTCATAAGTCCCTGGGTGTGTTTATTAGCTACTGTATTTAGTCCTGCTTTATTTGTTGGAAGCTGGTTCTTGACTTTCGTTTCAGTTTTCCCTGTTGACTTGACTTTTTAAGTCTGCTTTTGAAAATCTTACGGACTTCAGAATTAGGCTGTCAGTGTCCTTCAGGTCTCTCAGCTTTCCTGAAAACTGTAAAAAACCCTGTGTGTTGAGCATGCTGCAGCTGATCTATCACGACTCTAGAAAAACAACTTTGAAATGATAAATGCCAAATGTCAGGGTATCGTTCTTCAACTTAAATGCTTGTTAAAAAGCTGTGTTTGAAAAATGTGCATAAAAGAAAACTTGTACCTTTTGGCATTTTATAGCTGAAACTGAGGCAGTTCGTTCTCTTCTTGTGTGGTCAGTGCTGTGCCCATCAACTACAGTATATTTCTTTTTAAATTTAACTTCAGCATCTCTCGCAGTCTCCCAAGTCCTGGTGATCTCCTGAATGCCCAAATGATGATCTGAGCATAGCTTTGGGGGAAAATAACTGTACTTTTTTGAAAGGTGGCAAATTTGTCTCACCAGTGACTTTTCTACTTGCAGTCTGATAATACCTTAGATAATGTGTGCATTACAAATGGTTCTTTGCTTCTTTGCTGCTGAAAATTCGCTGAATTCTTTTCTGTGTGGGTTGCCAGAGGGTTGCAATAGAAATTTTGTATTTTGATGTTCAGTTTTCATTTCTGAACTCAATGCCACACATCTTCAAACCGTGGTAACTTTCTGCTGATGATCACATCCTGTCCTCTTACCGACTTGTATTTGGCGTCATTCTCCCTTGTCTTCGTGAGTACCATTTAAAGGATTGTTTTTTTTTTTTCTAAAATGTTAATTTTTAGTCTGGCCTAAAGCACTGGTTGCTGAAGAGCTGTTCATCCAGATCGCTGCGTTGGTTGCCTGTGCTTGTAATATTTTTTTGGCAGCCGTGACAAGGACGAGTAGAGTAATTTCTCTAGGGCTAACATCTTCAGCCATATGTGGTGCTCCAGCCCCAGTGCCTGGCCACGAACCACAGTTGTTTTCAGCAGAATGAGTTTATTACACAGCGTGTTCTCAGATTAGCTATTCTAACTATTCCCCTGGGTTTGTGCCTTGAAATGAGTGTTGGACACGGAGTATTTCAAGTATTTGTCTGGTCTCTCTGGCATCATGTTCGGATAATAAAAATGCAAAACGGAGGGGAAATGCTTGTAAAACTTTCTTTTTGCCTCTTCGTTAGGTGATTTTTTAAAAATAAAAATTATATAAAATATCTCAGAGGGATTTTCAGATCATTAAATTCTTAAATGTAGCTTAAAATAGTTGAAAATTCATGTGTGGCATATTTTTATAGAGATTTTATAAAAAATTCTTTGAATGTATAAAATTTTTGCAGGGTTGGGTTTTGTTTTGTTTTTAAAATATTCTGATCTTAAAGGGATTTAGGATATTTTAGGTGCCTGAAACTGTTTTCATGTAGCTTAGACCCAGCAGGACTATGCATACATTTTGCTGCTTCCTCATCTTAACAAGAATTCCTTCAAATAACACAAAAGAAAACTGTTTTATTAATTTTGACTTGAATTCCTCCTTACCAGCACTAGAGTAGTATGAGAAGCCAAAATTACAGAATAGAAAAGCTCAACTGGCAAAAGATTTGCTTGCAAATGGTCAGTCAAAGACCATGTTTTCCTAAGGACCACGTCAAGTTCTGCAGTTGAATTTCTCCTGGGGATGGTCTTGTGCTTACAGTGGCGTGAGCAGTATGGGATGGAGTGTGATTGGTGACTCGTAGTGATGCCAGCGATTTTTCATCTCGGGCACTTTGGGGGAAAAAAGCTGTTCTCCAGGAACTGGGGAATGTTTGTGGTCTTTAAGCCAAAAACATTCATCTTGTTTGCATTTCCTTTTTTTTTTTTTTTAAGATTATGGAATTGCAGGGTTCTTTAAGTCCATTTGTTCAAAGAACCAATTCATATCTTGAGCAGACTTGTGTTTCAGGCAGCTGTGGGATTTTCTCAGAGCTTCCCGGCCTCTTTCACTCTGCTCAGGGTTCTCTTAGATCAGCATCTCTCTCAGATCAGCAACCCAGAGATTTCTTTCTTGTAGAATAGATGGTACTTCTAGATATACTTCTTTGCAACACCTTTTTTCCTTCCTCTTCATTTCTTCTTTCCCCCCTGCATCAATCCAGTCTGTTCAAATATATGTGTGGGTACTTGAGTCTGTGCGTTGGTGTTGATAGTTGTCTCCCGAGTCCCAGGGATGACCTGAAGTCTTATGGACCTTGATCTTCTCCTACCAGAGGCTGAGGAAAGAGTCACTGAGTCAGAGAACCCTGGATGTGGACATGGTTTCCTTTTCTAAGCCAGCATCCTTCTGCATGCTGTCAAGCTAATAGCTTTGTAATACCTGCCGTGAGGCCTCCAGAAGGAAATAAACTTTTTTCTAAATGAGCAGGAGTTTCTAAAAATGGAAATTTTGGTCTACTGAAACAAAAGAGATCTTGAAAGAAATTGCATGAGGATCGCTGCAATGAATACTGTTTGGAGATGGTTCTTGCTACCCTTTAGTGAAGCTGAATGAGATGAGTGTCAGATACATTATCTGAACAAAAAGTATGTTGATGCAATCTCACTTGTATTAAGAGATAAGACTTGTCTCTCCTGCCTGTGAACAGAGGCTGAGGCACCTCTTGAAATATTTTGAATGTGCTCTCTGGCTTCTCAAGCACTGCTTGAGAATTCAATCAAAAGGCAATGTAAAAAGCTATCTGCTGAAAGATGGTGTTGTGCTGTTTATTGTGTTTTATGGCTTTTCAGTAATGCAGCTGAACAAGAGAGCTGATGTATATGAAACTGCACTAGAACAACAATTGTAGTTGAAGGGGTTTGGGGGAAAAGAGTAAGGCTGGGCGGAGGACATATAGTTAAGAGCTGAGTTGATAAACAGATAGAGATTAAAAAAAATGAAAAATTCCTGAGGAATGTGCTGTGGTAGAAATCACTGCTGCAGTTACAAAACTTCACAACATTACAAACGGAGAGATGAATTCAGAATTAAATGTGCTTGTAATGAGTTGAGTTGAACTTCTTGAAAAATGAAAGGGAAAAAAACAGGGTCAGAGAGCTTTCTGTGTCAAAGGAGCAATAAAAAACCCCAACCCAACAGTTCCACCAAAAGGTTTGTGAGAAAGGAAGATAATGAGGTGGCTGAAAACAGCTTAGTTTTACCAAAACCAGAGCATATAAAGAAGTATACAAACCACAGCCCTTGAAGAACTGCAAACTCTTACCTGGAAGGCTTAATAATAACTATAATTTTCATCTCTATGATGTATATGTATATCTTTTGAAGGCAAAAAACAGTGAATACATAAACCAAATTAGGTAAAGGTTAATACTTATGGTTGCAGTCTCCTGCCCTTGTGCTGCTTTTAGCTGTCTCGCTGTTGTTCTTGGACATTTTGTTTGTGATAAAGAGTGTGAAATGAAAATGTCCACAATTTTTATTATAGTGGAGGTGCCCTTGAGGTGATGGAAGTCTGTCCCATCCAGGTGTGCACAAAATGCGGCTCTCAGGAGGAGAAAGGAGCCTGGAAACCAAGCTGGACCTAGAGCCCTCTCTGCTGGATGGCTGGGAAACAACACTTCAAACAGGAAAAAATAAGAATTCTGATGTAGGAAAAAAAAAATCTGGGAAGCTAGTGCAAGAAATCGAGACATAGACCACAAAACTTATGTAGATAAGCTCTTGTTGTTATAAGCAGATGAAAAAACATTTATTGCATAAAATGGCCTTCTCTTATTATATCATCAGGTGCTACGTTTTAATGATAATTCTTTTCTTTTTAGCGTAGATGGCATCAGAGAGGATAAAAGCAACTAACATTCCATCTTAGAAATTTGAAAAATTCATAATGTCTGTGCCAAAGAAGAGTATGCAAGTCAAGAATTTTGAAAGCATGTGGAGCATAGGAGGTGTAGATTCGTGCTGTATTTTTGTACTAATGCCTAAAAGAAATTAACACTTTCCATTTCCAATCTGTGGAAAATGCGCTATTCCAAGGCAAAGTACTTTTTTAAAAAAAAACCACTTGGCAAGATGTATCAACTTTTCACACGTCTGTTTTAAAATGAAATGTATTTTCCAGTAAGAGAGGAAACCCTATCGTAAAGTCTCACTGCCTTATTCTTAAAGTGAAGGCAAACACAGACTTTTTGGAATTTTATTCTTTCAGAAAATTTGTCTAATAGAAACTAAATAGAACTAAAGAGAAAGAGGGGATAGGAGAGATGCAGAGAAGAATTGGCTTGCCAGTTTATTGCCAGTACTGAGAGATCCACTAAAGCCATGCAGCTCCCTAAAGTCCAGCCATTTGAAACTGAATCCAAAGAGTGTGTGCATGTGAGTTGCACATGTACAGCTTATATGTGGTTTTTATTTCAAAGCCAAAAAATGACTGCTGAAGAACAGGAGGGATCAACTTTGAATAAAGTCATGAGGAGCATTGACTCTCCCTTCTTTCATGGTCTTTCAAAATATAAAAGCAACTGAAGACACTCATGACGTATCTGGCCACCAAAAATGCATGTAGGGACAAGAAAAAACAGGGGCGTGTACGTTTTTGGAAACCTTTGAAATCTTGTGTGCATGGAAAACTGTAATAAAATAGCTTAACCTTTATTTAACTTGGTTTATCTCCATTTCTACGTGTGGGAGAAGCATGTTCTGGAAAGGTTTGATGTTCTGTAAAGTGTTCATTATGATATTTTTCTTTTCTTTTTCTTTTTTTTTGGTTATCATTTCATTTAAGGGTAACAACTTGATTAATGGCATTTTAGTGCAGATAGTGTAGTGGGGTTGCTTTAGGGTTTTTTTTCAGCTTTTTTTTTCAAGCAGCAATTACATAACCACTTGAAAAATATTTCAATTAAAAATGGTATAATAAGTGTAGAGTAGTAGGAGACTGGAAGATTTTCTCGAATATTTCAGTTCTGTAAGAATAAGTTCTGTGAAGTGAGTATTTCTGAAAAAAAAAAAAAAAAAAAAAAGGAAAGAAAAAGAAGCCTGTCTGGATAATCAAACAAATTGGTGAGAATTTATCACATTGTATCACTCATGGGGAGTTGTGCCAAAGGCATTGTGTAAAGGGCTGTGAATTTCTTCTCTTGAAAAGGCAGGAGTAGTGTGAGTGTACACTGAAGGATGCCTTTTGTATTTGTGCTCTTGCTTTATCTGTTTTTTCCCATCATTTGTTGCCCCAGCTAATTCTAATGGTAGCGCAAAAAAAGGAATTTCAAAAGTATATTTATAGAGATAATTGTGAAAGTATCTTAGTATTTCTTTTCCATGGGGGAGAAAATGCAGAAACATGACGTTCCCATGTTTTCCTCTTTCATCTCTCCCAAGGTGTTTTCTCAATTATTTTCCATAAAACCCAAAATATTTCGTATATAGTTGTAAGATAGGTGTGGAATATTAGGCAGCTGTCTAATGGCTTATTTATACATGAGTTATTCACATCTGCATTTATCTTCTTGGTAGAGTAATACCAAGTAATACCGATACTTGGTAGAATCTCTGCCAATCCACAAGCTGGATTTAAGTGTTAAGCATTCTGGGACTGACCACATAATATTAAATAATTTAAAACGTCTTTTCTGGGTGCAATAAGGAAATCCAGTAAGTCTGGACAGATTTTTTCTTACTGTAACCAAACGTGAATTTGAAAAACAAAATAAACTTGAATCCAAGTTTGCACTGCACTCCCTCTGGCCATGTTTCTATTGACTGCCTTCAGGAGGTGCTGGACCAGGCTCTTCGGCTATAAAATTATAGTGATGACTTTATTGTACCACAGAGTTCCGTTAAAAATTCACATGAACATCTGAGATAACCAAGACCTTGAAAAATTTCCAGATATTAAAAGCATGACGTTTATACTGATAAGAAACATTATCCATGCCTTGTGTTTAAAAAATAGCCAAACAGACGAGTGAGTGAGAATATATCGCTGCTCTTTTCTTTAGCTGTAACTTAATAATATTGCAGGTTATACTCTTGCAGTGTCAGAAGATTTTATGTCATTCTGTGCTGGAATGGAGTTATTTTACGGTACTGGCCTGTTCTCTTATGGCAATAAAAAGTTTTCCCCAAATCATTGCATAATTTTTAATTCTGTTTAATTTTAAATAGTTTTTCTGAGGCTGACTTCACCTGTGCTATACTTTGCTGCAGAATTTTCCTAAAATTAATAAATCTCGTATCTATGCATACATGTTTTTGTTTGTTTGTTTGTTTTTCAGGGCATGGCTTTTACCTTGGAGGAGAGGCAACAGTTGAATATTCATGGATTATTGCCACCTTGCTTTGTTGGTCAAGATGCCCAGGTTTATAGTATACTCAAGAATTTTGAAAGGCTGACATCTGACCTTGACAGGTAAAGCATGGCTGTGAGAACTTATCCTAGCTATCAAACCATGAATCCCGTATTTATTTATTTTTTTAATATTGCTGTGGTGTTTTTCTCCAGTTTTTAGCAAAATAAAATAATTTGTGCGTTATGTGTAGGTTTACAGTTAAGACCACTGATTGAAAGACTTGGTAACGTTTGCATGCAGGAGACACTTCCTTTGAAGACTATCAAGGGTGACATCTTGGGCTCCTTTGCAGAGATAAAACCCTTGTGTGAACTGAGTGTGCAAGAACTCGCACATTCAGAATGTGATTTGCAGCTGTGTTTATGTCGAGTGTCTGAAAATTTTATTGGAGGGTGTCAATAGAGATCCTGCTCTGAGAACATGTGCGTTACATGTGTGTGAGCTCAGTCCTTGGAGTTCAATATGTGAACTCTCATCTCCTGTACTTCTACTCGTATTGAAGCGTTTTGAAGGGAAGAGCGACTGTGATCCTGCCGCAGTTACTCCTTGAATACCTTCACTGGTGGAGAATGCCAGAAGACATTGAATATTTTTGACAGGCTGAGAGAGTTGGGGTTGTTCAGCCTGGAGAAGAGAAGGCTCCAGGGAGACCTTAGAGCCCCTTCCAGTCC
>JAOTQQ010000023.1:82505640-82524598 GCA_026546715.1 Gallinago undulata
AGATGCTCCAGTCCTTGAATCATCTTTGTTGCCCTACGCTGGACTCTTTCCAGTAGTTCTCTGTCCCTCTTGAACTGCTCTTTCGGAATGTTTTTTATTTCAGAATCCTTTTATTACTGGGTCTTCCCACAGTTCAGAAAATGTTTGATATTTCATAGTTAAACAAAGATCTTACTAGAAACAACCTTGTTTATACAGGTACAGAAGTTAAAAATTATCCAGTTTTTGGAGATCATATTTATCACTCTGGATGTTGCAAGGCAGTGTCTTATTATTTCTTATTTTCAGTTTAAATCTTTGGGTTTTTTATATTACGTTTGATTTCTTTACATTGTGAGACAACTTTGAAGACCCTGGCTCACAAGTTATGTTTTCAAGCAAAGAGTAATGAAAACAAATTTAGAGTTGAAAAATAGGTGTCTCATGGGGTCAGTAAATGAGATCATCTTCTGTGACTCCCTGACACGTTTTCAGAAGATTACATGGGCTCCCATGATGTGCTTCCAGTTATAGAAGGACACTGTGGCTCAGGCGAGATATTTTTCATTCTGAAGCAGTCTTTTGCAATTATGGAATAAACATGAATGTCTGAGCAGCTGACCATCTGCTTAAGCAACAGTTCTTAAGAGAACCAGCTGCAAAGTAACTTGACTCACTGGTCTGAAGCTCGCCTGGTTAATTAACATTTGTCTGTAAAATTAAAACGCAAAAATTGCATCGCTGGCTGTGAACATTCAGCTTAAAATCCTCTGGTTTAATGAGTAAGAGCATCATTCTAGAAATAAACAGTAGAGATCTGATAGCAGAAGGAACATTAGTAACATAATTTATGTTACCAGACCAATCACTCTGGTCTTCCTCACAACTGTTGAAGAGGATGGAGGAGGAAGGAGGCTCCTCCAGGGTGGGTAGGTCAGAGGTTTGGACCTGGGCAGTTAAAAGCTTTAAAGGTTTATGCTGGGGACATAATGGAGTTGTGGTTTTATTGCAGCAATTGTGCTACCATTGAGAGCATTATCTGAGAATCAATATGTTAGGTCACTTTTTGGTGCAGAGTTTCTACCCGTCATTTGAAAAATAAATTCCTAAAGTAAAAAATTCCTCAGTTGCACAGAGCGTGTACATACATATGACAACTTTTGCTGACTTACCAAGAAACAATCTATTTCTACAAACGGATTTCTAAAATACAACAGTTCTTTCAGTTGCTTTATTCATCCAAGAAGAATAAATATGGGAAAGTTCAATGGAAATTTCCTCTATGAATCCAAAATCAACTTTTTACATCATATAGAGAACACCCAGGAGTTTAAGAGTCTTGTGTAAACTCAGCATTCAGAGAAGGGAGGAAAAATTGCCAAGTATTGCTATGCTGAAGACTTTGGATGTTGTTAAACTGTTAGGTGACTGTTTATGTATTTCCATTCCTAGAAGGAAAAGCCATTTCAAATCGAATCTGAGGAAAGTGAGCCCTGGTAACTATTGCAGCCACACAGGCATGGCAAAGTGCCCCTGAAATAACTTCCCCATGCAGTCACACGCTGTCAAACTGGCGAGGAACCATTTTTAAAGCAGCTCTATTGAAACTGATGCTGCATGTTGAAGACACAGATGCAGTCTCTTGAAAGGGAAAGTATCTCAGCCTTAGCTTTGAAGTTCTTTTTTTTTGTTTGGTTGTTTGTTTTTTTTTTACCTACAGTTCTTGTTCAGCAAAGTGTTCTGTGAGAACACTTTCAACTCTGGGTTTTTTTTTTTCCTTCCTCACAAATGACGAAACGTAGCACATCTAGGTGCTTCTTATTAACCCCAGGTCTAAGCAAGATTACATTTTGAATTGACTTTTAAGAAGTATTTTAAACACACATACATGTTTGAGGTTGGTTCCTTTCCTTGTATTCCTCAAAGGGAATGTATTTATTCACATTTGTTGTATGTATTTACATTTCCAATGGTTCAGGTGTACTTTATTGAATGCAAGTCCTGCAAGTGTGAGGTTTTTTTGTTGATGTAGTCACGTTTACATATTGAGATTTGTCAGCTGCAAGGTAGCATCACTTTTTTTTTTAAAAGGAAATTAATTTAGAGCATAAGGAAATAGTTATTTCTGTGACTGAACTTACAGAATGTTAGTCTTCGGGGGCAGAAGTTGCATTCTGTTTGCCAGCACAGGGTTGATCCTGTGGTACATTTAATAGTTAGATTTTTTTGGTGGTTTTTAATGAGGCTTTCGTTGGAGTCTGGATTTTTCTTTTTATTAATTCCATCGGATGCCTTTGACATCCACATCTCTTCAGAAACCAGATTAGGCTTACAGGAGGCCAAAAACTTGTCAAGTACTCCTGGCTCTCGTGAGCCAAGAAAGTTACATTCCTGGTGCTTCTTTGTGACTGTCTCACCCTCAGAAACGTGGTATTTTCCTGATTGAGACCAGAAGGTCTGAATTCATTTGACCAAACTTCTTCACCAGTATAACTGCCCCTTTAGATGTTTTCAGCACATCTAGATGTATTTTTAGAGACTATTAATCCGATTGCTGCTGCAGGTAATTATTTTAGTACGTTCATTTAGTTAAAACTGATTATTGTGTAACATAAAATTATATGATATGATACAACAATGCAATAGTTTCAGAGACATTTTTCCTAGTATTTTTTCTCTGAAAGCTATGCAGAATTTTCATCTGGAAGTGAAAAAAAAGAAAGCGTGGGGTATTTTTATGCAATCTGTTGTAAGGGCTTGATCGTTAGGGCAGTCTCTGAAATCAAAAAGTGTTGCAATAAAGACATAAAATACAGCAAAAAGCTGAAAGCTGTTGGAATTCCATTCTCCAGCAGGCACTGGGGTGGATTGTATGTATGAATAACGTGGCTCAGGTGGCAAGGTCTTCTGTAACATTACAGTAGAGAATTAGCATTTCTTCTAATTTTAGCCAATCTTTCTCTTATTGAGTTCCAAAGCCTGGTGATGATGGCAATTGCAGCCCCTCACCAAGCACGTTGGTAATATATGTTGGTTTCTCATTTTCACTTTTGTCTTTTGTGACGATGACAACGGTTGACACTTTCCAGGCAGCTTTTCATCTTGTTTTTTGTCTGGCCTTTCCGTTGAATTCAAGCCCCTTGACATCTCATGACACCCAGTAATTCTACTCTTTGGCCTGATTCTCATCTGCTCTGTTACCTTCATCAAGCGAAAAATTAGCTTCAAGCTGCTGTTGCTTCCTCGGCTCGAAAGTAAGGCTCATAGATTCTCCTAGCACAGCATTTGCCCCACTCTGAAAGCTGGAGAAGGAGAATTGGCAGGACGTGAGAGTGTTGAATTCCTTTCTTCTCCTGGACTGTCTTTGAGAAACACACGACGCTGGCTTGTGTCCATGGTGTGTTCAACTTGGGCTGTCAGCAGCCAGCAATGCTGCTGCAGGGGAAGGTGTGAGAAGAGATGATCAGGGTTACAAAGATGATGAGGGGCCTGGAGCACCTCTCTTACAAGGAGAGGCTGAGGGACTTGGGCCTTTTTTGTCTGGAGAAGAGAAGACTGAGGGGGGATCTGATCAATGCCTATAAATACTTAAAGGGAGAGTGTCAAGAGGATGGGGCCAGTCTTTTTTTCAGTGATGCCCAGTGACAGGACAAGAGGGAATGGGCACAGACTTGAATGTAAGAAGTTCCACCTAAACATGAGGAGGAACTTGTCTACTTTGAGAGTGGCAGAGCACTGGAAGAGGCTTCCCAGAGAGGTGGTGGAGTCTCCTTCTCTGGAGACATTCAACCCCGCCTGGACATGTTCCTGTGGGACCTGCTCTGGGTGGACCTGCTCTGGCAGGGGGTTGGAGTAGATATCTCCAGAGGTCCCTTCCAACCCTGTGTGATTCTGTGATTCTTTAATCTTGCACAGAAGATGTCAGTTGGCTTCATCATGGTCTTAGAGCACTCTGTCGATGTTAAGCTAATTTCTCAGTCTAAGAAATAGTTGAATGAAAAAAAAAAAGTTATATCTTGATTTTGAAAACATTAGGATATTCCTTAGGTTAGTCACACGCAGTCATCTGGTCTCTCTTGACCTGTGTTAAACTCCTGGCTTTTGGTAATATTTTGGCAAAAGGTTTCACTAGTATGAATGTTTCTTAATAAACTTGCACCTTAGGCTAATCATTCATGGTCTTATTCTATGCTAAACTCAGAATATATAGTCCTGCCCTAGAGTTATGAAATACAGTGTCCTCCACGTGCTGTTATTTTTGTGTGTGTAGGTGCACGTAAGAGTCACCTGCAGCGATAGTGGAAGGGCGGTATTTACAGAAGTCACTCTTTGAGCTATTCTTTCACTTAGTCTTGTGTGACTTTACCTGTTGTTAGTCTCTTCCTACTCTCAGGAGCTGCACAGATGATTTCTTGCTCAGGTAATCCTCTAGGGACTTTTTATTGTGGCCATAAAAGAAGCTTTGTCCTAAAACACATCACAAGCATGGAATTTCTGGCTTTCAGACCTAAGTTCGTCTTGATGGTGCGTTGCTGTGTTTTTTCTGGAGGGAGTACATCTGGGCTCTGAGCAGGAGGAAATGAGGCCATCCCTACTCAAAACACGACTCTCTCAAGACGTTTGGCAGCCATCAGTGTTTGGTCATTTTCTTTCCCCTCTTAGCACAGTCTTCTGTGGCAAACAGCTTGCAAGGCACTTCTACAACACCATCCTTGGTGGTTTCTGTGCAAAAGTGCCAAAATTATCCCATGGGCCATACCTACTTGTCTGTTTCCTTCTCCACTTCCTTCACACCATCTTTGCGGGGAATTCCTGTCCCCATTTGGTTCGTACTATTTTATTTTTTTTTTTTGCAATTTTCCACCATCTCTTGTGTGAGATTCAAGCAGATAGTTCTCGGTCTTCCACAGATTTTGAGGACTCAAATTTATCTTTTCAAGGGCATCTGCGCTCTGAGGCGGTGGGAACCGACACGCCTCTGGGTTTTGGCATACGCACTGGGCGTCCTACCGAGAGAGCCCTCTGAAAGACATGTCTTACTGAAGCTTTTCACCACATGGGAAGGACAGTTTGTGTGACTGTTTTTAATGCAGCACTCATTAGACCCGTCTCGTTTGGTTCGTTAAAGCAGTCATCTTGTGGAACTACGTGCAGAAGACTGGGCAGAAAGTACATGATCTCAAGTTAAATGTCTTTACTCTGACTAGTCTTTTCTCTCTAGTGCCAATACCACTTAAAAGGTAGGCTATATCCTTTCCAACAAATAAACTATATCATTGCCTTTTAAAAATTGCAATATTCTTTTGGCAAGTTATAGTTTCATATCAATAAGTAGTACTTGTACCAATGTATAAACATATCACTCTTCTACATCTTCCTTTTTTCCTGAATTTTTAGGGAGATTTTGACTCTACGCCAGCCCGCAATACTGCCTTCTGCTTACAAGCTTCCAGATTTCCCAAAGTAGTACATTGCTTAATGAAATGTACTTTAAGGGCAGAGATTTTATTTAGTTTTCACACCTCAACTTGGCCAAAGACTTGTGAGCAACATTAAAGTATCAGGTGATATGGGATGGGAGAGGTCTACTTGTTGGCTCTCTCCTACTCTATTCAAGCAATATTTATCTACCAAAATTTTCCCTGCATGAAACACCCTCTGTCGACCAACCAGATTTATACAGCCCCCTCATTGGCAACATCATTTGGCCCCTGAAGCAAACCTTTTAAGAATCACTTGCTTCAATAAGAGAGCCATCACTTTCTTTAGTTCAACACCTTTTCAAATCCCATGCAGTGTCTGCGAACAGGAGTTACTTCATATTCACCAGTTGTGCCAAATAATAGATATAGTTGCCTCCCTTCTGGAGTGAGGGGCCTTGGACAGCCCTGAAGTTGTGGCCTACGGTTGAGAATATCAGAGGGCTGGAGTTCTGCATGATCCTAGCTCTCATTTAGGACAACACAGACAACCGACAGCTTGTGCCACACGAACAATCAGGATGGTCCAGGACTTTTTCATTCAGGTGTCTCATCAGCCTTTGGAACAGCAACTTGAATTTTCAGATTCTCTTATACAGATAGCGTGAATCCCTTTGTGGTGCACCTCTGCTATGAAGACAGGCTGAAAGAGTTGGGGTTGTTCAGCCTGGAGAAGAGAAGGCTCTGGGGAGACCTTAGAGCCCCTTCTAGTACCTAAAGGGGCCTCCAGGAGAGATGGGGAAGGACTCATGATCAAGGAGTGGAGGCATAAGATGGGGGGAACAGTTTTAACTGAAAGAGGGGAGATTTAGATGAGATATTGGGAAGAAATTCTTTGCTGTGAGGGTGGTGAGAGCCTGGCCCAAGGCTGCCCAGAGAAGCTGTGGCTGCCCCATCCCTGGAGGGGTTCAAGGCCAGGCTGGATGGGGCTTGGAGCAACCAGGTCTGGTGGGAGGTGTCCCTGCCCAGGGCAGGGGGGTTGGAAATCTATGATCTTTAAGGTCCCTTTCAACTAACCATTCTATGATTCTACGACCCTAGTAATGTTGGATCCTCTAAGACAGTGCTCAAATTAAAGCGAGACACAGCACTGACACTGGTGGCTCCAGCATAAAGCAGATGATAATTTTGATTTTAAGATCTGAATTTGTCATCTTGGAGACTTGAACTTTTTTGCCATTAATGATCTTCAGTATAGCAATGTCAGCTTCCCACCAAGGTGTCTCAAACTCTCATCATTTAGAATGGCTGCCAGGGGAAGAACAGATAATTTCAATCTTTACGAGTATGCTTAGTAGTAATAAATTATTATCTGCCCTTAGTCTCAGTTGCCCCATATTTTGCTCCAGGACTCTG
This sequence comes from Gallinago undulata, assembly GCA_026546715.1. Taxonomy (NCBI): domain Eukaryota; kingdom Metazoa; phylum Chordata; class Aves; order Charadriiformes; family Scolopacidae; genus Gallinago; species Gallinago undulata. The sequence continues at coordinate 82,512,456 of JAOTQQ010000023.1, forward strand.
GCCACCACATCAGTGTGGATGACATACATGCTAGTTTACTCTTGGGCTTCTCTCTAGAGCAATGCAACTGATTTGCTGCAGGAGGTGAGGTAAATCTTTCAGTTCAGCCAAGTACAGCCAGAAAGTATAAAGTTAGAAACCGTTTTATCTGTGGAGAATAATTGGTCTGGTTTTTGGTGAAAAGAGGTTAGGAAGGGAGGAGAAGCCACAGCTTATTTATCGAACCTGTTTGCACACCTTCAGTGTCAGGCACGCTTGGCCTTTTAGACTGACCAAAAAAATGTCCTTTTAGAGGACTTATATTATCTTGTGGTGTGCTGAGCAGCCACGCGCAGTAGGGATGCAGGCGTAGGCACTGCGAGCGTGTTGCAGGGAACAATTCCAGGGTACTCATTTACTGCATTGGGTTGGTTGTTTTTTTTTTTATAGTGAGATCTTCTTAGGGATAGAAGAATCCTGCTCTCTGCCTCAATGCTGAGATTTTTTTTTTTTTTCCAAATCCCCAGTAATTTCCATTGCTGTCTCCTGATGTTGAAAAATGAGGTACCAGTAGTATTTCATAGAATCATAAAATCACAGAATGCTTAGACGTGGAAGGGACCTTAAACATCATAATTTCAGATGAGACACCGATGATTTAGAAATGTTACGATGCTTTATTACCTCATCCTGTATATATCCCAGCCCATGTCCAGAGGATGTTTTCCTTTAGGGGTGAGCTTACGCTGGAGTTTTTCCAGCTCACGTTTTCTGTATGTACATTTCTTGCACGTCCTTCAGCACCACCCACGTCCCCCACTTACACATTCAGCAGCTTCTCCATTCAAAAAATATTCTCATTACTCAGCAGTCCAACATTGTCAGGCTGTTGTGTTTCCAATACAAGATATAGTAGCTTTAAAAAAAAGCCCCACAAACCCAATCAGTTATTCCTGTCACTCTATGTGGTGAAGTCCAAAAGAGGAAGGAAGAACCCCAGCAAAATCATTCTAGCTTTGCAGTAGCTGGATATTCTAACATCATTGCTTTGTGTCTCTGTCTACAAGCTTTCTAAATAGATAGGGTAAATAGTCAGACCTGAAAATGGAAAATTGAAAGGGAAGAGAAGGCATAAAGATTTTCAGCCTTTTAAGAGCGTAACGATGGGATGATTTTGTGTTTTAATATATGACACATTCCTCTATATTTACGGCTAGATGGTTTTAGTCTAGGAGATTTTTACACCATGCTTTTGAGACAACCCTATGCCCCTGCTGATATGAGGCTTCTGGAAAAGGCAAGAGAAAAAAGTTTAGGGATAGAAATAAATCCTTTTATTTCTTGCATGGCATTTCCATCCTTTTTAGCAATGCTCTATGACTTTAGACAACTGTTTGTTTTTATGTGCGCTCTTCCATAACAAGTGTCAGTAATGTGAATTATAATAAACTTAAAACAAACATAAAAAGACCAGGTCGTAGTAACTTTTCCAAATCTCTCGCAGAGTAGCATTAGCGTGGTGTAATTGGCAGTTGGGTAGAGAAAGCTTAGTGAGTCACTTGTCACCCTGACCTCTGCCCAACCACAGGTCCTGGTCCTGACCGAAGCGTTCCGTGATTCTATGAAATAACTGGAATATGAGTGTGGGGGATTTGTGATTCTCAAGATTTCAATTCTGCCCTATTTCCATTTACTGCAAACTACACACCTATTTCGGTTTGCCACCTCACATAGAATGTAAAAATACCCCAGTGCACACAGTGACATGAAATTCTTCTTGAGGATGGTCATAAACCTCAGCTGAGAAAGAAGATCCTTGTAGTCTACCCAGCCCAGTCTTTACTGGAAAATTATGTCACCCTTTTATAACAAATGTTTTGGTGTCAAATGCTCATCCTTTGTGCAAACAGCTGTCAACAACCATCATGCTCTACATCTTGCTCACATTCCCCATTCTTTATCACATTAAACAGAGAATTGTTATTTTCTTGTGGCTGGGATATGGGTATCTAGAGGCTGGTGAGCTATTTTCTTTTTACTGTTAACACTCCTTACTGAAAACTAGGGAAAATTCATGCTCTGTACCACGTTTTTAGCTCAGGGGAAGCCAAGACAGAATAACTGCTCTATAGGTGACCCTGCTGGGGAAGGGGGCTTGGACTGGGTGATCTCCAGTGGTTCTAGCCAACCTCGACGATGGTGCGATCTCTGTGCCCTCGGGATGCAGGTCTCGGAGATGTTGGCAAATTTAACCTGGATGCTTTCACATCATCCTTTCTCCCTTCTGCCTTCTTACCTGGTAGCATGGCAGCTCCTTGCCCTAGGAACTGCTCTGTCATTGTGACATAAATTGGGTGGTTTCCTTGGTCCCTTTGCAGCAGATAAGGTCCCCTCTACAAACAGGAGATAGTGTCTTTTTTCAGAAGTGACTTCTTTGGAAGTTGAGTAGGATATGCCCTAAGAAGAACCCTTTTTAATAAGTCTTCACGTTTGTCCTTGTTAATGGTTATTGAGAGCAAATGATGGTGATTTAAAGGTCAATGAAAACTGGCTTAAAGGAGGCTATTGTCTAACTACTGGAAATTTTCCATGTTCCAATGAGCCAGGGCAGCAGAAGTTGTTGAAGTAAATAGGAAGACAGCGATCTCACTTGTTTGAGTACTTCACAGTTTAAATAACATTTAAAAGGTTTTTTTAAAAATACGTCATTAGCATTGCAAGATTCCTAGTAGATACATGGTTGATGCTTTTTGTTGATGATTCTTCATGCAGTTAATATTAGCATAAAATAATACAAACATGATAGCTATTTAAGCAGAACAGTGGGTTATTTTTTTTGTTCTAAAAATGAATGGGTCTGGCAGTGGTGAACCATTCTCTCATTCACAATCTTCAAATAGTTCTATTTGTGTCTATCAGAGTGTAAGTAATTAAGTTATTTATTGAGCAACTGTCAGAAGAATTTAAGTAGCTTCTCGTGCAAAACAGCTCTGGCTCTTAAAACACATTATTTCTTGAAGTCTGCCTCTTCCTTTTCAAACAAACACATCCCATTGAATTGCTGTTACGTGGTTAAGCAACAATACATAAAAACTGGTTGTCTAGATGAAAAATACTTTAGGAATGTAGTTAAATCAACAAATTCGTGTTTTAAGAGGTGAATGTAAAGAAGATATGATTTTATGTACTCTGTTGCTGTGTGAAAAGGATGCATCGCTGCAGTCTGAATATTTAGATCACAAACTGCTGTGTTGTTTGCTTTTTTAAATAAAGGAAGTGAGGCGCTAATTAAAAAGCAGTGTTATCTAGATACACAATGATGAGTATTTTGTATAATTGATGCAAAAGGTCTGCGATGACAAAGTCCGTGAAGTGTTGCTTTTACTATGAAGTATTCTTAATTTTCATCTGAAATAGTTTGGGGTGGGATTTATGGTTTCCAAAATGAGGTAGGGACTTTGGGATTATTGGCCAAGCGACAAGCTGTGATTGCCCTATGTAATACGTAAAATTGGTTGTAAAGTTTTGCTGTGTAAACCTTGTAATGTTTTACTCAGATTATTTTAACAATGTGGGGTTTTTGTTGTGTTCATTTTGGATGAGAGCAGTTGAGCAATTACTTCATTGGGTTGCCCTTTGTTGTACAAAGGTCTGAATTCTTTGCCCAGTTCTGGAGCCCAAGTTTACCTGGTTGGCATTCTGACAAAGTCAACGCAGAAGGTTTCAAGCAAAAAAGGTGCCTTTTGCAAAAGTTTTTATACACTCAAAGTAGCAATACAGAGATTACAGGTTTTGGTAGCAAGGATCAGGCTCTCAGAGGGCTGGGAGAGTCCTGGCTTGTTGGAGAAAAGTAATGGGACAGTCCCCATTTGCTGGTTCCTCACTTCATACTCCATATGAAGTTCCTATTCCATATATGAAAATGTTATTGTTTCTTGGTGAAAAAAAGAGCAGACTGTTCTTTTGGGGTATAGTGCTACTCTCAGTTTCTCATACAATTTTTGTATTGTATTGCTTTGTATAATTTTAACAAAAATAGGAGGAGATTTCAACAGGGAGTAGGGCAGTAGTTTACCTCTTTCTTGAAAAGTGCAGGAGTTCAGGAAAGTCTAAGCTCAGAAATAAACTGAGGCTTGTCCCTGAGATTTTTTTATTATTATTATTATTATTTTTAAGCTTGTTGATTTAGGCTGCCTGGGAAACTGAAGGCACCTCTATTATAATTCTGTGTACAGTTCATAATTAAAATAACAGTTTTGAGCATGTAGGGTTGTGAGAAAAGTTTGAACTTTTTTTCATTAAAAAATGTTTGGCATTTTCTGAGACATGTTAAATTGCCTCCTGTTATTGTTATAAGAGGAAAAAAAAGGATTATTCTGTTACTGCGACGCAGTTTTCTAAACTATGCTTTAATAGAAAATAAAGCAATACATTGCTGGTGGAACATTATTTCCTTGAAGCATAATAAACAAATACTCCATTTAATCCTGTTTACTTTGTTCTCACAGATCAGAGTTCTAATAAAACAGAGCCAAATTATGTGATGTAGAATGACCTCCACATAACTGGCAAAATCTGCTCAGTGACCCAAAATAGATCCCCCCTTTGTTGAGTGGGTCCTGATGTCCTAGCATGGCTTCTCCCCTCATTCTTCAGGGCTCTGGTCTTCCTGGTAGTGTGACAAGAAGAAAGGAGGCATAGTTACATATTTGCATAATTATTCCTCTGCTGGAGTTTCATATATCTTCTGCTTATCTGAAGTGGGCATAGGTTGAAGTGATCCCTGTGGCTAGACCAGTACAAACCAGTGGAGACTAGTTTGGAGCTGCAGGCTTCTGGTCAGTCTTGTCCCAGTTGTGCTGATTGCCCTTTGAAGCCTCCACAGGTCTCAGTTTATTGCCTTGCAGGAAAAGAGAATACGTGTCCTCGAGATGTCACTTCAAATAGAAAGGACCGTACTGTGTCATGAAACCTACACTTGCTTTCACACCAAGCTTGCCAACCTGGGCTGCTCGGAAAGTGTCTACAGGACAACTTGAGCCCAGTTCCCCATGAGATGCTTTCCTTGTTAGAGATGTGAATATGTGCATGCTGAAAAACATGCAGCGTATTTTTTCTCATCTTTTTTTTTTTTTCTTTTTAACAAATCTTTATCTTTAAGCATTTTTTTTCTGTACCTTGCTTCTTTCTCCATGCACTGAAATGTGTTGCTTCTCCATCTGCTGTAGCCACCCCATCCTGAAGTTGTGCCAGATAGATGCTGTCTCTTGCTCTCCATCCAGCAGAGCAGGGTGTGCATCACTGACATGGCAGTACTTATTATTATTATAATAATAATCAAATGGATAATCCTGTCTTATTTCTGGACTGAAATACACATACAATTTAATCCAATTTAAATTGGATTAAATTTAAAGCTTGCCCCTTTCTCGATTCTTCTCATGGCTGTGCTGTGACAGCCAAAAAAAATCACTATAATATCTGCTGGGTAGCCAAATAGTTGGCTGCCTTGTCAACTCATGTCACCCTATCCCACCTCTAATAACCTTGTGCGGTTGATGCTTTTCCTGGACACAGCTCATGGAAAAGAAAAAATACATAGTGCTCACTTTTGGTGGTGGCCTGCAGGGGGAATTGCCAGCCAATTCAATCCCAGTAATGCAGGTGGAATATTCTTGTGGCTGATGCTATTGCAAGCTGGAGGTCCTCTTGTCAACTGGTGTAGCTTCTTGTAGAGGACACCTTAAAGGAGAAAAGTGGTTTAACCAAAGAAATGAAAGATGAGGAAAACACATCCAGATAAACAAATAAAAGATTCTTATCTCTTATTCCATGCCCTTAAATCCACAAATATATTCTCAATCAGGACAATGTGTCCAGAAGCGTTTTACTCATCTACAGAGATAATGGAGGGAAGGGGAGGAGGAGGGAAGTGAAATGCTCTGGACATGTCTCTGTTTACACTTCAGCCCCTATTTTCCATTGTTATTTGAATGTGATCCTGCTTGAACAGATTTCTGAAAAACACTCTCAATACTTATTCAAAGGCTCTTACAAACGTTCTAACAAAATTCCTTCTGGAGGAGCCACCCTGCCTTTATTTTCCTCTCCGAGGGAATTTATTCCATGGAGACCTCTCTCCTTGGCTTGCAAGGAAGAGGTCATTTAACCACATTGGACTGGGCTCCAGCTCTTTAAAAAATCAATACCAAAATCTTGCTTCATTTAACAGGAATCTCTGAGGTTGGTGTAAACTGGAGGGTGATGAGGAGGAGACGGTTGATGCCACTAGATAGATTTCCTCCCCCACCCTTCATTTTCTTTCACGCGCTTGTCTCTCACAATGGGACTCTCTCTGGGGCAATTTTGATAAGCTGTGTTTTGTGATTTAACGTATTGACATATGTTTTAACCGATTTTGCAGTGTTTTCTAAAATGTTTTTCTGAGCGTGGGGAAAGGAAGCAGGAGGGGAATTAATTGGGAATGCCAGAGAATTCCCAGTTCCAGGGGGAAACGTGTAAAATGAAATTTAAACAGTTAAAAATATGTAACCCAAAATGACTGTTTATTCTTTTCCTTTATACATTGCATATATAATTTTCTTTTAGAACATGAGTTTTTACTTAATTATCTACTTGAGGCTGCAGTTTCTGTTTCTGAATCATAGCGTTAAGATTAAGAAATACTTTGCTTAATTTCAACGTGTCTTTCACTGCCTTTTGTCCAAAATAATATACAATTTCATTTGTATATTTTTGACATCAAAGAGGGGAAGGAGACACTTCAGTAATAAATTAAATATAAAATTCAATATAAAAATATATATCCCATGCAATTAAATTGATTTACACTGAAATATTTAATTGCCTTTTTATATGAAAAGCATTTTTATTTTTTATTTGCAGGGGTCTTTTTATTACTATCCATGACCGGGGACACATCGCTACAATGCTTAAATCCTGGCCAGAAAGTACTGTCAAGGTAAGTTCAGTTTTAGTTGCATGACAACGCCAACACAGTTTTGCACTCAAGGTGGCTTGATTAAGGTATTTTTAAAAGCTTTTTATCGATTAGATTTCAGTGATTTCCTAGCTCTTTGTTTTTTTTAAATAGGAATGATGCTGTTACAGCCAACATTTGAGGCTTTTAAACCCTTGTTTAGCTGTAGGCATCCTTTATTGATTAATTGGTCGATTACATTGAGTATTATGCATCAAAACCACCCTGAATCAGCGAATGACAGAGCAGTTGAGTTAGGGGAGCTCCTCTGGAGATCATCTAGTCCATCCTCCTGCTCCAGCAGGGTCAGCCAGGGCAGGTGTCTCAGGGCCATGTCCAGCTGGTGGGTTTTGAGTTTCTCCAAGAGTGGAGAACTCCACAAGATCTCTTGGCATCCATTCTAGTGTTTGGGTTAATACTTCTCCAAATATGATGCCTGATGAACTCTCTCCCCCAAAATACTAAATTTCCAACTGAAAGGGCTTGTTACAAAGAATGACAAGGAAATTACTGAGTTCCTGTCTTTCTGTCAATGAAAACATGTACTTCCTCATCCGTATAAGTATGATGGAGTGTGTTATTTGCTCAAGGGAAGAACACATACATCTTTGAAGGGTAAGAACTAGGTGGATGTAGACAGCCCTGTCAAAGGCTAGAAGCGGTGGCTGCTGGAAACAGCCATGATAAAACCCAGGAGTCCAGGGTTCTTCTTATTTTGCGGATAACTTCCTTTCCCTTTCATTTCTATTTTCATACTGTTGAGAGAAAAATGCAAGAGGGAAGAATGCCAATTCCCTTGTAATGCAATACTAAATACCTCTCTTGTGTATTCTTAAAAGTTTTATATGAAAGTCCCATTTACAGTGAAACAAGAGTCTAGAACAGTGTAGCAAAAACCAGTGAAATACAGTAAACCAGTTCTGACCCTCTGTTGTACTATTAATTTGTTTGTAGCTGTTTAATTTTTATATTAAAAATAAAAAATGATGGTAAGAAGATAATGGAACTCTTAGTACGTACAAGCAAAGAAGCTTTTATTTCTTCCTCCAGGCTATTGTGGTGACAGATGGAGAACGTATTCTTGGTCTTGGAGACCTTGGCTGTTATGGAATGGGCATCCCCGTTGGAAAACTGGCACTTTATACGGCATGTGGAGGAGTAAAACCTCACGAGTGTCTACCAGTGATGCTGGATGTGGGAACAGATAATGAGGTAAATCCCTTTCTGAGGTGTAGCAAGTATTAGGTGTTTGAAGGGAACTGTATAAAGGTTGAATTCTAAAAAGTTGTTGTTTTTTTGTTACGATACTGGCTTTGATTATGTGCAACCCAAAAAGTCCTGGGGAAAAAGTCTTATCCTAATACACAGTGTAGATACACTCACCCTAATGAATGGTGTAGACTGATTTTTTAGGCTCAAGTAATTAAGGATGCTGTTTGGAAAAATGTGCTGCACGCATCATACATGCTAAAAAGTGGTATGGAAGATTGGATCTCAAGAAGAGGAGGACAATCGAGTTAAAAACAGAATTTAAGGCAGCATTCTTTCTCCACTTCTGCTGCAGAATTCCTCTGCAATGATTTCAGATGTGAATTCTTATTGTGCCCCTCTTTTTGGTGAACAGCTTGAAGCTATAGCCTGATCCTTGCTGGGAATGCATGTCCACATACTTCAGTTGTACATTAATTTTAGCTATAGAAAGCACTGTGATGCTGTGAAATTTCTCAAAGTGCTTCAAGTAAGTGGACCTTGCCCTCTTTAACTTGGCTTCCCATTTGTGTGAAGTGCAGAGATTTAAAGTTGTTGAAAATTGGGTTTCTTATTTCCAGGGCTCCTGAGATTACTAGTTAATTACTTGGCCCTGTTCTTCCTTCTTTTTTTTTTTTTTTTGTTTTTTAAGAATACTTGAATTAGTGACTCTGAATGATGTCAAATTAAATATCACCAGCAATATCATTATGCTTTAGCAGAGTTAAACAGACGTTATACTATAAATGATGCAAGCACTAAACTTTATGCATGATAAATGTATTAGAGATTTGGTGTGTTTTATAGCTAAATAAAGCATTCCTGTGCAAGTAAATTTAGCTAGGGCTTGTAGATTGTTGGGTTGGGTGTGTGCATCTTCGGCTTCATACACACACCTCCACCCCTGTCCCACTGGGATAATTGAGACAATACATCATGAAAGCGTTACTGAGCTGAGAAATTGCCTTCTGTCCTCTCTCTCTGTCCCCCAAGAACTGTCTCCTGAAAGTGGATGGACTTACTTGTGGGATGTGTCTGAACGCTGCAGCACATAGACATATCAAACCACATAGAAGCCTCATTAGGTATTAAATGTTCTTATTCCTGCTTTGAGCAGCTGAGCCAGTTATCTAATCTGATGTTGAATGTTTCTAGACAGTTAATTGCATCACCTGCTTCTGATACCACAGTAGGCTTTACGTTTTACTTTTATGCCTGAGTTTCATTGTAGTTTTTAATTTTTCATAGCGTGTTATTTCCTCGAAAGATGTCAAAGGTAGAATCATAGAATCATCTAGGTTGGAAAGGACCTTTAAGATCATCTAGTCCAACCATCAACCTAACTCTGATAAAAAAAATAAAAACAAAACCAAAAAAACGAACAAAAAACCAAAAGAAAACCAGAAAACCATAGAAAAGAACCCCCAACATTTATATATACACACACAAATACCAAAAAAAAGCATACCCAATCCAGTAGCTCAACTTACATGTCACTGTTCTTGGAACTAAACAATGAGTTCTATGCCTATGAAGAGTGGCAAACCCAAACAACTATTTGTGCTGAGGGTTGTTGAGGCTCTGAAACAGTCACCTTCAGACCAGGAGGATGCCTTTTGTGGTTTGGCTTTGGAATATGACTTCTTATTTTAGGACCATATTATGAGCTACTTCAGTTTGGTTGTACAGTGCAATTAGAGGCTGAGCGTGTTGTAGTCCCCAGCTAGGACAGTGGAGGAGGAACCTGAAGAGGTTCTGGGGGGGTCCTTTTTGTTCCTGCCGAGGTGTGTGTGAAGCTCAGGCATGCAGGCACTGCCCAACCACCTAAAATCTAAATCCCAGCTAAATACACCGGTGTAAGAGACCTTAAAGTAAGTTTGAATAAATGAGAGGTTGGGTAAAGAGTTATTTTTGTTGAGTTTTTTCAGTGCTGTAGCAGATGGAAGGAGCTATGTTAGCTTATGGATCAGTGCCGTTTATGCTCATCTGGGTTTTTGGAGGGGCGAGGAGAAGGCAGCAGCCTGAGAGAAGTCATGAGTGGGTTATGGTCCACTCCAGAGGCAGCACAGCTGCTCTTTTGGGGTTTGTGCTAGGCTACGCTTCAAAACGTAGACGTTTGGTGGCTTTCTCCAGTGAACAAGAGTTGCTCAGGTGTTGAGCCATTTATCCAGCAGCTGTAACTGGGAATGAGACCTCTGAATTCTGCTGTAGGATTATGGATAGATGGGACTCTATGGGTGCACCCCTTGCCTGGAGACACTGCAGGGACCTGGTGTTACTCATTCATTGGAGCTTGGGTGCAGTTCTCTGCCTACTTTAGTCAAACTCAAGTGCCCTGGAGCACCAGCTCCCTTAATTTCTTCCCTCAACCACCCTCCTGCTCCCTCAGCAGCACATCCCTGTTCCCTGCCTAACGCTGGTGTTCATATAACCAGGTGATGAGCCACTGCAGAGAACTGAAACGACTGAAAAGCAATCAGATTTTGCTGGCTAAGGTGGTTATATTAGGTCAAGCTGCTGTGGAATTGCACTGCAGTTCCTTATCTTAAAATCTAAACCTCTTGGACCAATAAATGTATTCTTATGCTATATTTTCTTACTCTAGCCAGGATTTTCCATAATAAGACACAATAGAAATCACTCTCATAACTTGAGCACATATAAATAATAATTATGCTGAACATGTTTTTTGAAATGCGCAGATGTTTTCCATTTAGATTAGTTCCTTTTCCCTTTCTGTGGGGGCCTCAGTGCTTTAAAATAAGTTTTTTTAAAAAATATGTATTTTTGGCAACTATAATGTGGTTGTGCACAACCTGCAAATTCTCCAGCAAGATTAAATCTCACTCTAAAGCAGATTGCAGGAAAAACTTCACAAATTCTCCTCCTGTATTGTTTTATTGTGTACAGGAGCCAAAACAGTAACTCTGAGGAGCAACTCACTCAATTCCTGATGATTATTAAAAGCCTCATTCCTGTTAGTTTTAGCAGAGGTATTTTTAGCTGGGGTATTTTCTTGCTGCTTATAAAACCAAGGAAAGAGAAGAGGCAAATAAACCATTTTTGTACAATTTCCTAGAGAATAAGCAAGAAAAATGAAAGCTTCTTACTTATGAATTGACCTAGTAGAAAGACGAAACTAGTGACCAAACTAATAAATTACTCCATGTAATCAGTGTGGGTCTGAGTGTCCAAAAGAAGTGGTGTTGACCACTGCCAAAAATAAAATGCCTGGTTTGTAAGTCATTGACAAATTGGAGGCAAGTAGTCACTAATAAGACATTTTCATCCCAAGCATTTAAAACATTGTTTGGAGTATTAATTCTTTAATAATTATTTAATACAGACCATGACAATCTCGCTGAACGTTGTGCCTTGCCCAGTAACCATATATTTTTCAGGATGGTGCTTCCCAGGTGGGATTTCAATCCAAGTAAAACATACCCAGGTACCAGTCTCAGTACAGACGCGAAAGTGTTGTTGAAAACCCAGAGCTGATGTGATCTCTGGATTCTGGGCATTCTTTTAATGTTATAGAGATGTACGTTAATCGCTCTGAAATGGTTAAAGAAGCAGATTGCAGAAGAAAAATGAGTAGTTGTCAAGGTACAAGCAACTACAACTTGATGGAGACCTACCTGAAACACATGTACTCAGCACTGTAAGTGGGATGGTTCAAGGGTGATAGGAATCATCAAGCTGAATCAAGGGAAAACACTTCAACATTAAAATGTGAATGATGATTTTTTTGCTACTGAAAACATGTTATTAAGATCTCACAAAATAAAGAATATTGAGGCAAATCTTTTGGTTAAAAATCACCTGGCTTACAGGGATGTGAGAATCACAGAATCACAGAATCACGGTGGTTGGAAGGGACCTCAGAGATCATCAAGTCCAACCACAAAAAAAAAAA
>JAOTQQ010000023.1:82524698-82592593 GCA_026546715.1 Gallinago undulata
CGATACGTTTCTTAAATACCTCCAGGGATGGTGACTCCACCACCTCCCTGGGCAGCCCATTCCAATGCCTGATAACCTGAGAACTGGCAGTTTAAAAAAAAACAAACTAAAAACCCCCCAGCAAAACACAATAATATAAACAAAATTTTAAAATTGTGTTTATAGGCAATAAAAAACCAAAAGACACTAAAGAAAAGAAATTTAATCCATTTTAATTATGAACTGTAAGAATGAGATTTTCTGTTGTTCCTGTTGCTCTGCCTTCGTGGTAGTACTTGTGGAAGTATTAGATTGTCGTATAAATGCGGCAGATATTTTTAAAAAGCCAGTTTTATCTATCTTGGAGAGGAGTCTTATTTTCCATTTTATTAACATCAAATGAATATATTAAATGAAAGCTTTAAAAAAATGCCAAAATCTTTAAGTGGGAATGTCCAAATAAGCTTTGGCCAGTTCTTTTAAAAAAAAAAAAAAAAAGAAAACCCTTGTGAAAGCTTTCTGGACCGTGCTGAGCTGGGTGGGGAGGAATTTTTAATTATATCTGGGATAAATCGAGATGTTCAGGGAGATTGGATTAAAGTTAAAGCTTTTATTTAAATTACAGTGGTCATGGTTGCTGAAACCTTAAAGAATTGAGGAAAATCAGAAAGTTTGACTAATCAAGAATTGAGGGGAAAAATAACTCTTGCCAATTAGCTTGGGCTTATTAAAAACAAATTTAATCTGATGTTAAAGTGAGTCTACAGATTTTTGGTTAACTCTTATTTTCTACCTTCAGTAACACATTTGAATTCATACTGTTCCTTATAAGAAACTGGGCCAATGAAAAAACAAAGCAGGCCTCCTGTGTTACTAGAGAAAATGCAATTTAAAACATATATTTCTGTGAGGAATAATAAAAGAGTTGCGGTTTGGTGGTATTTCAAGGGCTTGCTTTCATGTCTGCAATGTTTAATATCTTTATCGATGACTGGGAGGCAATATTTTCAGTGTCCAGGGGTCAGAGATGAGACAGGGTTTAGGGAAAGCACTGTTAGACAGCCAGAGCAGGAATGAAATCTAGGGAGAGCAATGGCTTGTGTTGTATAGAAGTCAAATCAGTGTTGAAAGGATTTCTTCTGACCATAAAAATCTTAATCTATAAATTAAGTATAACTGTCAAATACAGATATTTAAGTACTGAACAATGCTCAAGAGAGAAACCCATGGGGGGCAGCTGCTAAGGCAACTACTAATCCTTTATCAGCCACGCTTAAGGGACCTGTGGGCTGCTATTTGAAGTTATTCCTGCATGCTTGCTTTGGAATATTTTTTTCCCTTAACTTCCTACAAATATTTAAATGCAGGAATGTGGCAGTTCTCACAGTTGCCCTAAATAGGTCAATGAGCATGACTGGGCCGGCAGTTCTGGCTGTTCTGGAGGAATGAGAGGCATCCGTGGTGGAAGACTGAATCCAGACAAAAACGAGGTGCAAATTCAAGCTCAGCTCTTCAACTTGTGCTACTTTGCTTTTCTGCATTTGCCCAAATTACTTCCAATTGTCATAAGAACAGGTACCAGCCTTCTGAGACTTGTGTTCTTGAGAAATACCTACCTTTGAAGCTGTAAGTGGAAACTGTTGAGAAAACATAAACAAACCTGCTTTTATTATTCATATTCCAACCAAAATAGTGCTGCGGCACTTGAACAAAGGAGAAAATACATGAATATTCCTTTTTCCTCCCCTTTCCCTACTTCCAGTTGGCAGGAAAATATTTTGTTAGAATATTACTTTTCCTAGAGACAATGTCATGACTCATTTCTTCTTTTCTCTTTTCAGTGCTCAGAAGCACTGAAAATCAAAGTAATTTCTGAATTATGATTCTGTCTAGCCCATTGTGCAAAAGAAAAAGAAAAAACGCATTTTTTTAATTTGGAGGAATTGGTAGTCTCCTTTTAATTCTATTCAGTTATTTGGGGTGGACTGAATATGCTTTAGAGGATTTAGGACAAGTACAATCTGTTTTATAGATGCATCTTCTAAAATTGAGAGGGGGTTAGAGTCATCTTTCCAGTGTGTTTCAGAAGATTCCACTTCTAAAAGAAATAAATAAACATAAGTAAATAAATATGGCATCGCCCATCGCTCCTAAACCTGCTTTATTGGAACAGTAGGGGTACCCGAAACTGTGCCAACATCTGTATGACACTTGCAAACCTAAAGAATGAGCCGGGGAAGGGATGGTCCTTCCGAGAGCCACCATTTCCCCTCAGTGCCGGGGCCGTTGGGTGATGTGCTTGAGTGGATCACAAGTATCCAAAGGCTGATATTTTTCAGTGTTTTTTCAGAGAACTTTCCTTTCTTTTGCTCTTTTATGTCCTCTTATTGAATATATACAATATATACAATCTTATACAATATGTCTGGTAATACTTTCACAACCTGAAGGTTTCAAAAGTTATTTTGACTCAGTATTTTAACTCAGACATGTCAAGAATTTCTAAGTGGAATAATACATCTAGATTTATCATTTGAATATGTTTCCACCATATGCTGCTTTGTTACTGACACGTGTCAAACTCAGTCTTTTTGACAAAGCTGTGGCTCGCTTTTTCTGTCCAAAACCATTATTTTCCATTAGTCGGTTCTGCAAATTCCTAGCTTTCTTTTTCTCAAGCATTGAGTCCTGTGAACTCGCCAGGCTGGATTGTCAGTAGAGCACATAGAAAATAATAGAAAAGATGAGGAAGAGTCAATGAAGCTACAGGCTTTGGGCCACAGACAAGAAATTATATTAAATAAGGTTTCTTCAAGGGAAACTTGAAATAAATGGAAAAATAAAGGTTTATGTATGTGATGTGAATACTGGCCAAAATGGTCAAATTTTATCAGAAGCAGAGGATAGTTTGCGCAGGTTTTTATACATGCTATTGAATGTGCAGTTATTTTAAAACGGGTGTAAAAGGTGACAAAAAACATTTACTATTTATCATCTACTTTTTAACATAAAAGTTCAATTGCTGCCAAAACTGCTTCAGCTTCTGGGTAATAGTTTTTAGGTGGCATATTCAGTGCAGGACATAGTTATTCATGCAGTCATGAAATATACATACTGGAAAGGTAATTCATGATAAGCTGAAGAAAACACCTGTATTATATTTAAATAAATCAAATATGGTCCCTGTGTTGCAATCCACTACAAACTTGAGCCCAAATCTGCTGTACTACAGGGATTCACATCAATGGAATCTTCTAAAACCACTGACAAACGGTGTGATAGACTGGTTTGGGGTTTTACTTTATATATTTGGTGGAAGGGCATTATCATTAAATCGTAAAGCTGATTCCAACATTTTGTTCAGATATCTCATACCTCAGTATTTTTTCTCTGTGGAGTTTTCACCTGATTGTGTTTCCTACAAAGCTTTGTGGCCACCACGTAGCTGAGCTGGTGAAGTCCACCCTGGGATGGGTGGGCTGACACAGAGCCTTACATACAAATTTCTATAGTGAGCAAGTGGAGGCATAGCCATATTTAACAACAATTACAGTTTTCCACAGATTTTATTTTGAAATTTAATATTTCAAAATACATGATTTGCTGTCAACTGACGTAAGAAAAAAGCCCAAGCATGCAAATACCCATCAGAATTTCGGAATGTTGCCTCATTTCCAGGGAATGAATAGGGCTGTGTGACATTTTTGTTAACTGTGGCTGAAGTTGGTATTGGATAATACTGAAATTCTTTCCATGGCAGTGAAAGGTGTGGTTAAATGAATACTTACCCAAGGTCATCTTCTGTAGAATATTAGAGTTCTTGTTCTGTGTTTTCTTGCATGTGGGGTTTCCGTCACTTTATTTCGACAATACAGATGTGGAAGAAATTGAAGAAGAATGAATTCATATAGAATTCTTCTGTATTTATTTATTTCCATTTCAATAATCATAGTAAACACTAGTTATTCCCATGTCAATCTAACCATAGATGCATATTCAGGCTTGGCATTCATTTATGTGGAGTTGTTGTGCACACACAGACAGGTCCATTTCACCATACATAGAGTTAATATTTCTGGACTGTTAGAAAATTCTGTATTTTCACAGGGCCCTGTCATCAGGAGAAATGGTGAATTGTTACGGGATAGAGAGGCCTTTATTGCACAGAATATTCTGTATTTTGGAATACTGTGTTTTACTTGGAAAGCCCGTTTCCTGTTTTAATCTTGTTAAATATGTCAGTCTGCATGGTAGCTCACATCTGACTTTTGTCTGGGCTTTTTTTATTTTCTCCATATGTTTCTTTACCTTCTGTCCAGATCTATTCTGAGAGCTATAATCAATTTTCACAGACTCTTGTTTTTTTCCCAAATACATCCAATGTGATGTGTGCAGGTATCCTCACTGACAAGATGCACCAAGCAGTGCTCATGGAGAGCAACAGATAATTACTGGATGAAAGAAAAAGAGGAAAGGACACAAAAACTTTCTAGCCAAGTAGTCTTAGGAAAGGAAAATGGCTCATTCTTCACTGTTGGTTTTTCTCCTTGAGCCAGTAAGAGCTCAAAGTCCTGCTGAGGTGGATCTCAGCTTTGAGCGAATGCCAAGGAAACTGATGTTAGCAGTTAATGTTTGGTAGCCTTAAAAATACAGTTCAGTAACACTCAAGCAGACTCCCCCTGCATCGTGATTTTCTTCCCAGAAATCAGAAAGTAATTTGCTGATGGTGTGTTTTACCCTATTGTTTGCATCGGTTTTAACGGTGGATGTCACTGTATTTCAGAATTCACTTTTGCAATTAAAAATCTAAGAATCAATTATTAATTTTTTACTGAATACTTAAATAATACAGTTCCTAATTTATGCTTTCAAATATATCCTCAAAACTGCATGTGGCTTTTTACTCTCTGTGGCCTAAACCCCTTGCCTGAAGTGAGGGCAGCATGTGATTGAGATGGGGTTGCAGGGAGGGAATCTTGGGAGTCTGAATTAACCCAGGATACTGAGGTTTCCAGTGTGTTTAAGTCTTTTAGAGACTGTCTTTTGAAGAATCTTTGCATTTGTCTTCTATTTTGTCCATAGTCTTCTGCAATTTATTTATTTTTTTAATTTTTTCTTCTGTATCTTCAGCCTGACTGTGTATTTCCTTGGTTGTATTAAACCTTCAGTGGAATAAATCTTGCGTCATTCCTAAGGGATGCATTCTGCTACTCATGTGTTTAGAGAGCTCAAGTACAAAACATTGCCTACCCCTTTTATGAAATAATTGTATACAAAGGGGAAAAGCATTTCCCACCATATTTAGAGCTGTTTACTGTTTGGACTTTTTTGCAAATGAAGAAAATAATTTGCTATTCTTTACCATGGTGTTCCCAGGGGGATGTATTACATCCTCTCCCTTTTTTTCATGTAGATGCTTTTCTCGTATTTTCTTAGGCATAGCTCAGCAGCTACGAGTACCAGCAGTTTTACCAATAAAACTCAAATATAAATGGGCTTGGCTTTTAAACATTTCTTCTCTTTAAATATTTTTCTCAGTTTCATAATATGTACGCTATCAACATTTTGTTTATTGGGCTTTGTTCTTTACTGTAAGAGTAGAAAGACATTCTGTCTTTACCTTACTACTATTATAATGCTCATCTCCTTTTGCCCTAGTCTGGGGATGAAAAATATCTTAATTTGCATTTCCTTTCAGTAGCAAAAATACTTACATCCCTTTTTAAATAAATAAAAAACACAACAGAGCAAAGTCTTTTTTTTTTCTTCACGAGGGGCTTAATGTTGTCATTGTACAACAAAAGGTTACTGCCATTTTTAAAACTGATCCAGTTGTTCTAGTACAAATAAATTAGACTTTGACGTTCATGTTCTCTAATATGCATTTTGTATAAAATGGTATGTTATTATATATTTCAGTGCCAGATTTACATCCACCATCATCCTACATTGCCTCTGCTTAAAGTCCTCTTGTACTTCCCATAAAATACTAGAGATTAGTGTTTTCAATCTTCTTGTAAACCATCCAGCCTTTCTGTGCTGCCTGTGTACTAAACCCAAATGTAGACTTCTCTAGAATACCCCCATAGGCAGCAATATTTTTGCCTGTTCTCTTTTATCTTTCCCACACTTAGGGTCCAATGGAATGGACAACCGTAATTCTGTGTTTGAATTATTAGTCTTGAGACTAATCATCCTAGGCTAATTTTATGAAAAGGATCAGATATTACTTCTTGTAGAGCAGCTGTCTCAAATTTGTGAGATGAATTGTGGTTTTTTGTTAGTTGACTAGAAAAAGAGCTCAGACTGGCTTAGATATTGAAATACACAGTATAGGTTCTTACGTTAGATAACATGAATTCATACTCAGTTTGCACTTTGCTTGCCTTTCTCTGTATCTGACGTGCTGTTGCTGTGTGGCTCCGGAGGCTTCTACAGAGATTAAAACGTGCTTTTGAACTTCTGTCAACCTCTTATTAAACAAACTCTTTGTGTCTTTGAGAAATGGAATTCTACTGCTTAGTGCATGAGAAAACCTCAGAAATTGTCTGTTACTTCTGATCCATTGTTATACTTTAGCTTTTGCCATTTTGGCGAGGAATATACGGCATTTTTCTTCTGAGACCATTTATTTTTATGAAACATGCTATTTAGGAATATTTCTTTTGTGAAATATTCTATTTCATTAGACCATGGAAGATGTAGTGAAGCCAGGTGGTGCTTCAGATTTTCACATGTACCAAACGGCGTATCGGTAATGATTTTTAAGACCCGAGAAGTTGAAGAGGAGAGGGCTTTAGCAGAAAGAGTGTAAATGGTGACACGGGATTTAAGTCTCGGTTTCAGGTGACTTTAGAAAGAAGGAGCAGTGCACTGATGTTACTGGCAATTCTGTCAGTCCGTTTCATTTCTTCTTACTTCACTCTTCAGCACAAGGGGATCTATAAAAGACAGCAGAAATTAATATCTAGAAAGGGTTATTTTGGATTGCATGCATGAATATCCATAGACCAAACTGATGGCAGGCTTTATTTCAGGATACATTAGACATTTTCAACTCTTCATACTCAGAAGACAGTGACAGATAGTGTTTGTTTTGGTTGGCTTCCGTTCTTTCTGAAATAATAACTGTTAGCTGTCTGCCTCCTCAGCAATTTGAAAGGCAAGGGAGAGGACAAGAGAGGGAACCAGCCATAAATTTAGCTATTATCACAGAAGGTGGGATATGCACTGGAAGAGGCTGCTGAGAGAGTTGGTGGAGTCTCCTTCTCTGGAGATGTTCAAAACCCGCCTGGACAAGCTCCTGTGCAACCTGCTCTAGGAGAACCTGCTTTGGTGGGGAAATTGATCTTCAGAGGTCCCTTCCAACCCCATATCATTCTGTGATTCTGTGATTCTTTGATTTGTACTTCCACAGAAGTTGGCCTGGTACCTGGGACAAAATGTAACAACTTGTTGACTGTAAAGGTCCTTCTAGAAGTGTTGACCTTCCACTAGCAGGTCTGCTTTGGGCACAGAACTACTTTTACCTTTTTTTTTTATTGGTGCTAGGATAGATACATAAACAGCTGAGATGCCAGTGCTGATATAATATTACCAGACTTGTTTAATAATTGTTAGTCAGCCAAAGGGACATTGTTGATGTGACTTGTTTATGTAGGAGGAAGCCCAACCCATTTCGCTCTGGTAAAGAAAATGGCAGCTGTCCTGGTTTGAGGCCTAAACCATGACAACAGGACAGGAGACAGGGTGGTATTCAAAGTGTTTGAACCTGTTAAGCTGAAGAGGATAATTTATTGATAGCTACACTCCTGGTAACTTTGCAGGAAAAAAGAAGAATACCCAACTTCTCCAACTTCTGTAAGAAGTTTCTCTGAGGCTAGGCTTAGTTTTAGGGCACTATGTAGGCAGCTGTGGGTACTGTTTTGGCCCTTCTTAAATATTATTGTTTGGCCACCCTTTGTGGTTTATTATAAGCAATTACTGCTGGACCATCAAGTAGGGTCCAGCACGTCCTTCCTCATGATTTTTGAGAGTGATGAATTTTGAAAGTTTGGTTGTGATACTCTTATTTCTGTAGCTTCCAGTTCTCATTACCCATCAGCTGCATTTCAAAATGCAGATTGAGATTTTGGCTGTGTAGCTCTGGGGTTCATGAAGAAGTAATGATAGTTGTTAACTGGGGGGGGGGCTGTTGAAAGTCAGTTGTGTAGAGAGCTTACGGGTTAGTCTAAGCCTTTTCTGGGATTCAGTAAAAGCCTTTAAAGAAAATAGATGTCAGGGGCCTTAGGAGATTTCTTGTTAGATAGTCTGAAAATTATATTACTAAAATACAAGATTTCTTTGCTTTCTGATTATTATTTGTGTGTTAAAATATTAATGATTACATACAGCATGATCTGCTGAAGTCCTAAACAATGTCGCATTCTTCAGGACTATTGTTTTCTCAATAGGCAAATGATTAAGTTTTTCAAGAAATGCCACTGGCATGCAGACAACCATTTGTTTTCAGTTTTACTGTGTAAAAGAATTATGCATCCTAAAATTGAGTCTGATGAAATGTTGCTCCAAAACCATGGTTCTGAGCATCTTCCAAGCTCCAACTCAAATTACAGGCATTTGTGGAATTGGCATCGTCCCTATCCCTGCAGACAGATGTTAACATCAGGAGAGTTCTCTGAGACTGTTAAACATAATGCAGAGTATTTATCTTGCTGTTTGCTTTATTTTTCTTAAAATACACAATGAATTAGGCCTCTCTGATCTCCTGAGGAACTCTGCTAGAGATGGTTCTGGCAGTGGAATCGATGATGTGTGCAAGCCTGAATTAGCACAGCGGTACCGCCTTATTGTGGTGGTGCTCTTTTGTTGCTAAAATCATTTGTAACCTCCCGAGGAAGAGGCAGAAAGAAAGCAGCATTGAATGGGGCTAATGTGTTATGTCTCAGGAAGAGAGAAGAAGTCGTGGGGAGAGGAGCAGGCTGTTGTCTGAGCTCTGTTAGTGGGAAACTGCACTTTCCAGGGCTTGTCGGATTTTGCCAAGAATGGAGCTTTCTCGTGGCTGGTTGGGACTAGTGACTTTTCCTAAGGGCTTGGGCATCCTTCAGCCACTCTTGGCTTCATCCTGTTACATGAGAGATGAGGGTTTTTTGCTCTCATTTCATTTATAAAGCTCTTTCGAAAGATAATTGTCAAGCTGAGGAACTGGAAGAGTTTTTTAGCTTAGTAGCACAACCAGAAAATAAGCATTGAAGTAAACCCTGCGACTATTTGTGTGCAATCACATATTCCTGTCTATGGAGAAAAAAGGCAGGTTAGACAGTCAGATGATGATGATGATGATGATGAGGAGGAGGAGTTAAAAAACCTCTGGTGAACTTTACTTAAATTTATCTATGGTCCTTCAAACAATTAACAAGGATAAAATAAAAATTTCAAGGAGGTTTTGTGCTGGCTCTCCCTACAAAAAATGAGGCATCTGTTGGGAGATGGGAAAGTCGGAATTTTTTAAGAAATTTGCAGTACAGAAAAACCCAAATGATTGAAGTGTGTTACTGTAGATAATCTTGCTTGTTGCCACTTAATGCTCATCCCCAGAATGCAGCTGCCTCTGTATTCCCCCCATAGGGACAGTGCCCCTGGTTGTACAAAGCAGGCCATTATCTTCAGACTGGCACAAGTCACACAGAAAACGGATCATTCCATACTCTTTCTTTTGTATAAATGAAGGAAATTCCAATATAAGAAATCTTTTCCCCTCTCCCTTCCTCCTAGCAATCAAGTGCCTTATTAATGACCTGCTTGTCATAGCTGCTATTTGGTGTAGAAGTTAAATGTGGATTTAAAAGACAGGCCTCGTTCACAAGCACTTGGAAAACGGCTCTAGAGTTATAAATAAGGACTGTATGAATTTTAGTGTTGAAGCTAACATTCAGTTAACAGAAGATATTGGCATAATTGTGTGTTCACAATTGAAAAACAATTAGTTTTTTGTTTTCCTGTTATGAAAAATTGACGAAGTAACTTTCTAGCTTTGAAGGCAGGGTCTTTTTTTTAATGAAATATGAAAGAGAGGCCAACCTATAGTCAAAATTTCCCTCTTTGAGTTTGGAGTAAATACTCCCAGTGCATCAGCATTCCTCAGTGCGTGATAACTGGGACTGGAGGGGAGTTGACTCACCCTTGACTTCCAACCCTTGAAGGGTTTGCCTGAGTGGCTCCTGACTCAGGGGAGTTACTGGCCACTGTGATCCAGGAGATCCCAAAGGGTCCCGCTGGAATCAGTGCTTATAGGGTCTGAGATAATTGACTTTCATCAGGTATTTTTCCACTCCAGCCCAACTTGGACAATGGGATATTCTGGTACTTTCCACCAGTTGTGCAAGTCCAGAACTTGCTAAATGTTCAAATTCTGGTATCACCTCTCTTTGGGCCGTGATCCAGGTAGAGATGTACCAGGATGTCAGGGAGAAGTGGTCCCAAGTGATGAGGGAAGAAGGAGCCCATCGTGTTAAGGGAGTGCCTTAATTCTCTGCTCCTTTATCTTTGGCGATTCCTGCCTGACTTCTCCTGGGTTGGTCTGCAGCCCAGGGATGGGGAATAATTCCTGCCTGACTTCTCCTGGGTTGGTCTGCAGGCCCGGGATGGGGAATCGGACCAAGGGTTGAGGAAGAAGACACACCACCATAGCCAGGGAGTGAGTTTGACTTCCTGAGAGAGCCCCTCTGGTATCCATGAGAAGGGAAGGAGGGATGCAGGCGGAGGGATGGTGCCCACTCGGCACGCAGCTGGCTTTTCTTCGGTGCCACATACACGCGCCGGATGCAGCCCACGGAATGTCCTTGGCACAGCCTGGCTTTGTGCAGCCTCTTGCCTGGGGACAGGCTGTGGTAACTTCATGGCTTGTTACGAGTTTCCTTCGCGAAGCATTCTTTCCACCCATTAGAGTGATTTTTATTTAGTTGTTAAATTAAAGTTCGCTGCAGCTGACAATTTTTCAGCTGGTTAAAGCTGTCTGCACGCGTGGGAAATGACTGGAATAGAAGCAACAAGAGTTTGGTGTGCAGTCAAAGCTACAACTGGTGACTCCTCATCAGGTTAAAAAAATGAGTAATCTTCCTGAGAAGAAGTCAAGCGAAGGATGTAAAAGTCAAATTGACAGATAAAAAACCTTATGAAAGGAAAGAACAAGTTGGATTGGATAAATCAAGCCTGGCTTTAAGCAGAAATAACTGAAAACATTTAGTGTAGCCAATGGAAAACTGTAGGATCACCGTGCATGTATGGAAGAGAACACATTCTCTCTTTTTTAGCACAATCCTGAATTATTTTAAGTAGAATTTGAACTACAGTAACTTGTTTTGTTACATTAGAATATTGCTTCATTGGAGTATTAATGATTATTTATATTTTAAACTCTCATAAATGTATAATATTCTTTGCTCTTATTTATTTTCCACAGAAATTTAATTTCCACAGAAATTGTTCCCCAATTTAAGATTGATGTCAAAGGAACTTTATGAATGCATTGTCTTTGCAATTCTTGACTATCGCACGTCTAGAATTTTGTCTGGACAGACAATGGACAGTTTTCAGTGATGTTTTTAGTGTTACAAATGGAAAAATGTTAATTATAGTACAGCTTTTGTCTGCATACACAATATCTTTGTCTCTCAAGTGCTGACAGCCACTTGGGTCTGACAAGTCTAGCACAGTTGGGCTCAACTTTTTCAACTCATGTCCAACGTGTGGGATCTTTCCTCCTTTATTTCTATCTAGAATGACCCATCGTGATACTCACTTTTTGGCCTCCTATTTTGGGATCTTTTGTGACACCCTCTGTTATGGAGGATCCCCTGGAGGAAGCTGAGGTGCAAAAATAGGTGGTGCTCTGTACCTGCCTGGTGGGGATGACCAAATAAAGTCCTAGCTGAGACTCCCAAAGATGAGGTCTCCTCCTTTTGGGGAGAAATAGAGGATAAGGGCTTGCAGTTTGAAAATGTGTTGACAAAGGTCTAATCTTTAGATAGGAGAAACCATGATCTCTTCTTATTAAATATATCGTGGGGTCAGTGTAGCTCAAAGAAAACAAAATTTTTAAAAAAACTTTAGCTCTCTGATTATGAAACTTCTTTTTACAAAGTATTCTACACTCTCAAACCCAATTAACATCATTGTTACTCGCAGCATTCAGCACATCCAAAATTCACTTAGCAGTTGGAAACACAGAATCGGTTGCAGGTTTTAAGGCATCGCCCTGTATTTCAGACTTCAAAATAAGCTTATTCAAGGAAAAAAGGGCTTCCTAGTCTACTGTAAATTGAAATCTTATACATTCTCTCTTATGCCGTAAAAAATACTTTGCAGCTGTAAGCAGTTCTTGCAGGCCAGAAAATTGTGATTCAGCATGGTAGTGCTTGCAAACCAAAAATTTAAATGAATGCAGATTGATTACTGGTAACTAGTATTGATAGAACCTGAAGTTAAGTCCAAAATGTTGGCGTCATTTCTGACTGCCTAACCGGTTTATTGGAAAAAGTTTTGCATTGAGTGACATTTCAATCTTGTGGAACCAAGAAAAAAAAGAGATTGAAATGTCTGACTTCCCTGGAGAGCAGAAATGTCCCTGTGCTCACCAGCCCTTCCCCAGCCTGTGAAAACTGAGACAAGAAGAAGTTTACAGAAAGAATTTACAGTGTATTAATATAAGAAAATACTAACACCTGAAAAAGCAGCAGCATTCCCCCGGCTTTCTTGGTAACTGTGTGCCCAAACTTTGTCCCAAACTTCTGATGTCCCGTATAAATGTAGATATCCTTTAATTTTATAGCTGTGTCTCTAACACAAACCCTTGTAGAACTGCTGGAGGGTTCTGACACTTTAATGCCACGGGGGAAATTGCTGCTCTGAAGCATTACCCTACACCAAGCCTTGGTGGCACTGAGGGCATTACCCTACACCAAGCCTTGGTGGCACTGAGGGGTTCTGGATGCTCTCTGCTGCCATGGGCTTGGGTGTTCTTGCAGTTCTTCACCTCCAATTTTCCATGACGCTGTTCACTAGAGTACGTATCTGTTCCAAAGAAATGTCTTGGGGCCAAGTGTGAGAACAGATGACATTTCAGCACGTTTGTTCTCCACTGATGAAACATATAAGGGTGCAATTTTCTGTTTCTCGCTCATTGGGCTTTTGTAGCTAAATTAGAGCCAGGTGCATGGCTGAAGCCTTGCTTGAACTTTGATGGTTTGCTGATCTCCTTACTATAAGTGTGCACGGGTAAGATGGTATAAACAGCTTGCCTTTTGCTTAAAACCCCAAAGGTCATTACAGTTTTAATACACTCAGGTGGTGCTTCAAAGAACTCTTTGTTACTTCGTGCAGCTAATTCTAAGTAGATCTACATGATATTTCCAATACCAGAACCTCAACTAAACCCTTTATTATTCTTGTACAACCTTATTACTATTAAAGCTTGAATGTACCACGTTGCTAAACCTGAATGTTTTAGGGCTCTTTTTCTTTTAGCCTTAGAGTGCTTCTAAAAATAGTCCAGCGTCGGCTTTTTTCAGTATCATTTAATATGCATAACAAACCCACTAAACTGAGAAAAGCAGAGTTATGTTTTGAAGAGAGATTCGATTTCCAAAAGAACAAAACCAACTTTAAGCTTTGACAACAAGCCGGGGAACAAAAGCGACCCAAGTCGCTGAGGAAAAGGAACCTAATCATCATGTCAGCTCGACATACGCGATTGTAGGATGGGAACTTTCTTTTCACTAATCTGTTTTGAAAGCCATGAAATAGTCGATAGCAAATGTTAATCTCTCAAGATGTGTGAACCCTTGGAAAAAAAAAACAACAAAAAAACCCACCAAACCCAACCACCGTGGACCCGGTTTGCATGGTGTTGACCTGAATAAGGGGATAATGTGTTTAAGCAGCTTATTCATTCTCCAGTGCCCTTTGGAAAGGGAGAGGTCCCACAATGGTTTGCCACTCAGGGCTCAGACGTGACCACTGTTCTTTTCACTTGCTGAATGTTTCATTCTTTTGTCTCCACCCCGGGTTTCTCCGTATGTTGTTCCAAACAGGACTAAAAAGGAACTTTTTTGGGGGCTATTTCTTGTCGAACTGTAATGTCTGTGAAGCAGAATGCACTGAGCTGTAAAGGAATTTTGAACTCTGGGTGTGTAGCTGGCCAAGCTTTTCATCAGAGATATGTCGCTGAATTAATTGTCTCTGCTTGCGAGACTTCCCAGGCTGGAAGTTCAAATGTACCCCAGAAACATTGTATTCGTGGTTTTAAGTAATCCACATTAAATTTCGGCATCAAAGATAAGCGAATAAATTCATATGGTGGCCTTAGAAATGGAGTTGTTTCAGAGTTCTGAGTTTCAATGTTGGCTATAGACTTAAACGCTCACGGAGATTAAAGATGCAAAAGTGGCAAAGGGAGTAGAAGAGCCTGTTTCAAGGCAGACCCGGGGCTTCTTTAACACTTTTTAAACACTGTAAATGTCTATTTCTCTTGAACTTCCACGGAATCGCTGCCCACCATAAACTGGCTTCTTGAAGGAATCAGCCTGACTCAGTCTGGCTGCAAAGGGTTTTGCAAATGTGTCTTCCAAATTTAAAAAATAAAGGGGTCAAAAAGAAATACATATATATCTTTTTCACTTCAGACATTGTGTTACGAAATGAGAACATAGATTTTTTTTTTTTTTAATAAAAATCTTGCAGAAGTATGTTGAAAGAGCAATCAATTATGGGAGTTGGAAAGGGGATAAGTAACTTACACTGAGTTGGACCGTGGAGCGTGTGATATGCTTGCAGAGGACAAGCCTACTGGCGTGGAAACCCGTGGCAGTGGGATTTTTGAAATGGGATTCCTGTTTGTGAGTTCTTCCATGATGCTCCTGACAGGTTCCTGCCGCCTGGCAGCTCTGCTTTCCAGCCTTCTGGTGGGAAGCAGGAGGCAACTCCCACGGGGTTTCCAAACTTGTCTTTAAGTTTTCACGTTGCTAACCAGTTCATTTGCAATTCATGTGAATGTGCCTCGCAGAGAAACAAAATTATCCTTGCTTTGTCAGATTTTCCTGAGGCCATTTTAAAACAACTCGGCAAACTCAAAATGGACATGAAAAATTAATTCCAGAAATAGTTCTTGACTACAAAATTGAAAGTGATTATATTTAAAAAAAAAAAAAGAAAAAAGAAGAGCATTCAAAAGAGAAAATTACTTTGGAATATACCTGACATCAAGCTCTTGCCACTTTTTCCTGCAGTATCTGCATTAGGAACATAATTATAATTTTGAATTTGTTGCTAGAACACCTAGAATAATGTGAATACATAGGTAAAATGATTTCAGCCAAAGAATATGCTACTTAAACGTGAACAATACATAGAATTGGTGAAGGGAACAAATAGAATGATACAAAGTAATGAATTCACTTTCATTTACCAAAAAAAAAATATTAATTTTGAGCTTGTTTGTTCTCCAAATAGTTGAACTAACAAATTCTGAAAGTCTATAAGTAATGTATTAGAAATAATTCGTTTTGAAATGCTGATGAATTTATCTACAATTTTAGAAAAAAAATCTGCTTTTTATCCTGCTGAATTTCTGTGTTGATTTTTTTAAACATTCTAATCTGATATTTTTAATTTTTTATGGAAGTGGAGAGAAAAGTGAGGGAGTGACAAACATCAGGACATTCCCAGCGGGGGCGGAACACCACCAAAGGCTTTCAGTTTCTTGCGGATTCAGATCAGTCTCCAACTGGGGCTTGTGGCCCAAAGGATTTTTCAGTTCTGATTTCAGAGGCTTGTGAAAAATAACAGCAGAGAGGGTCATTATATGAGAGTTCCTGGGAGAGCCAGTGAAAATGTTGAGACTGGGGAATCGCTGTAGCTGGAGTGAATTGTCAAAAGTGATTGCAAAACACTTGGAACACATTTAGTAATTTCCAATTTATAATTTGGAAACGCATCAGACCCAAACAAGACCTTCTGGTAGCTTGGAAGGGAAAGGTCAAAGGCTTGATTATGCTTTGGCATAATGAATTTTAGAAAGCAGCACATTTTCTGAATATCATCTCATCAACCTAGTTGAAATGATAGACTCTGGGAGAGATTTGTGAAACATGATGATAAGCGTAAAGAAAATGGCTTTTTTTAAAATGTCGGAGCACTGTCAGGATGTAAAGGGAAAAAAGTACTAACTAAAGCTTTAAAGGATACTTTTGAAACCTGACTTCCCAGAATAAACTTTTACTTTTTCACTTGGAAACAATACACTTCCTTTGAGACCAGGGTATCCCTTTTCCTTGAAACAAAAGGGTATTTCTTTAATCTCTTTGTTGCATTTCTTCAGTCTTTACATAGTGGATAAATTGATATGTACTTCATATGCTTGGGTTAATCCTCAAACACTGTATTGTTGTCCCCGTCGTATTCACTTAGAGTGTACTATTGTAACTTGCTCATAGTTAAAACATTATTTTTTTTAACAGGCATTGCTGAAAGATCCTTTGTATATTGGGCTGAGACACAAGAGAATCAGAGGTCAAGCCTACGATGATCTTCTTGATGAATTCATGGAAGCTGTGACTTCGAGGTATGTAATATATCTGTGCTATTCATTGGTGGACTCCTCTGTGAACTTCATCTTGGGAGAAATAAAAATCAGTAGCTTATGAAAGGAAGACAGAGTTGTTAGGTTTCTGATCATTTTTGTTTTGCACGTAGTGTTTTATAAGTTTATAACTGCCTGAAGTACTTGCCTTTAATATTGCAATTTTATGAATTCACAGCACGAGTGCTAAAGCTCATCTTGAGATGAGGGAATTAGTTTTTTCAAACTTCTTTTTTGAGATTTGGATCGTTAAGCATTTGCCTAATCATTTTCTATGCCTAGCGCTGTGCCTGCATGATTTTCTTTGTCTGGGATTTCATATCTGAGATGTCAGCAGCCCAGAAGAAGCTATCATACTTGGCAACCCCTGCCTCTGCCCCACCAAAACCACAACAGGACTAAGCTGTCAATGTTTTGGTTTAAAATGTCATGGTATGGATCTATACCAAGTCAGCTCTTTCTCTGGCTTCTTTTTCCCTGCACAGAAAGTAGTTAAATTTATTATTAAGCCATGATGAATAAAGTAGTTCTTCTCACATGTCAAATAACACGTTCACTCGTATTTTCCTTGTTTGTTAAAATATTTGGAGTTCTAGCCCTGCATTCAATGTATATACCAAAAATAGCCCAAGTGCCAGGACCCTTAGCAGAATGTGTTTTCTGCATCTGCATCCCAGAGCCGGGGCTGAGCTGTGGGACCTGGGAATACTTTCCAGCTCCTCAGGCTTTGCTTGTGGCCCATCTGCGTTTTGCCTCCGTGTTGAGACATGCACAACCTCTGTTCTTCCTGCTCTGGTTCCTGTGCAAAAGAAACTTGGGCAAGTAGGTAGAATTCATTTCCATGCCTGAAGCATATATTTCGTCATGTATTACTGTACTCTTCCCCATCGCCCCACTTGGCAGACATTCCCTTGTTCATAATGTTGCTACGGAAGATGCTGGTTTGGGTTTATCCTGTAGTGCTCCTCTTCTGAGTATTCACTTTCAGATAAAACTGATGCATTTTTACCTTCCTGATAGAAGGTTCAGAACATTAAAATTTGCTCTGTGGACCATGTTTTGAGAATCTCTAACTTAATGCATTCCCTGACTCACCCTTTCTTTAAAATGGACCACATATCTTCATGTATGAGGTTCAAGAAGGCCAAGTGTGGATTCAACAAGGGTCCTGCACTTGAGTCACAAGAACCCCATGAAGCCTGCAGGCTGGGGGAAGAGTGACTGGAGCTGCTCGGTGGAAAAAGACCTGGGGGTGTTGGTCAACAGCTGGCTGAACATGAGCCAGCAGTGTGCCCAGGTGGCCAAGAAGGCCAACAGCATCCTGTCCTGTATTAGGAGCAGCCTGGCCAGCAGGACTAGGACAGTGATTGTCCCTCTGTACTGGGCACTGGTGAGGCCCAGCCTCGGGTGCTGTGTCCAGTTTTGGGGCCCCCAGTACAAGAAAGACATTGAGGTGCTGGAGCATTTCCAGCGCAGGGCAACAAAGTCCTCAGTTCTACACTGAAGGAAATCATCAGAGTCAAACAGAAGATTATCTCAATAATGTTTGGAGGTCTGGTTGACATGCTTTTTTTACTTAAACATCTTTAAAACTATAATTTTGAGCAATTTGGAGCAATTTGTGTTTGCTTGACCTTCTGAAAGATCACTTCGTTCCCAGCTAAATCTGTCGTGGTCTGCAATGGTGTCATTTGTTCCACGTTTAAAGAGGAGCACTTACAAATTACAATTCAAACTTTGCGTGGTTTTGCTTGTGGTTTGTTTTGCCTGTAGTGTGACATCTCTATGGATTCCGATACTCATTTGCTAAGGTGAAGGGGAAAGTGATGTAGTTAAGTCAAAATCAAGTCCGTTTGCTCAATGGTGTCATATGTTCCTAAATTCAAATTTGTGTTTAGCATGCTGCTGGCAGACCCCCGGCAGACTTGCAGCTGGGTCTGGTGTGGTGGGTCTGAGTGTTCAAGATGCTTTACTGCTTTATTGGGTATGACTTTCCCTTGCCAGCCATTGTGGTGATCTAGGTAACTGTATACTTCGGTTAAGTGCTGCTTATCTTCTCCTTGTGAAAGTTTCTCTTATGTTTTTTCCTCTTTTCTTACCCTTCTGCTGGCTGTTCCACAGAGGGAGTATTTGCTTTGCTGATCTTAGATGTGTGTTTCTTCTGTTACATTTTGGTTTAGTCATATTTATTATGAGTTGCTGCCATGGTACTCGAGAAGAAGCTTTCTTATTTAGCATTTCCCAGTCAATTGTGAGAATGGGTGAAGTTCTGGGGAAATCTGTTGTCGTATTTTCAGTACCACGGCGTATTCCTCTCCAAGACATGCATAACCATGAGCATCACAAAGCCCAAGGCTATCATGTATTTTTAATAAGCCCAAACTAAAGACAGGCTTTTAAGGCGGTGACAAATATTTTCAAGAGTTGGAAAACTATGCTAAATGCCTGTTTTAGATATTTTCACCTTCATAATTCTCCAGAGAAGCCAAATTCTAAGGGAAGTGAGAGCCAGGTTTTAGCAGCACTGCCTGGGAACAAGCAGGAGCGGGCAGCTGTACGGGAAAGTGCACGTTGTACAGGCTGGTCATTGGCTTCCAGGGAAACTTCCTAGACATGCACATCACCTTGATTGATGGATTGCTAAATTTTGAAAATCTCGATTTTTTTATAAGCTGATGCAGCATCATTTATAGTGTTTCGTGTTGAAACATCACCTTTATACACTAAATATCGTGATGCGTCATAAAGAAAATGCTTTCTAAAAAAGTGTGTCATATGAAGGTATAGTTTCATCAGCTTTCCTCTTCTCAGCCTCCACTGCTATTCACCCCAAAAAAGTTCTTCTTATGAAATGAAATTATTTATGAAAGACTAAGGATTTAAAAAAAAACAAACCACCAAAACCCAACTTAAATTGTTCATTACTAAAAGATTCTGGTACAGTATCCAGTGTTCTGTCATGGCAGAATGGAAGTGGAACAATGTGATTTTTCCCAGATGTGGGAAGGCAGAAACATATGGAAAGTATCTGGATTTCTGTTGACATAAATCCAGTGAACAGCTTTTATTTATTTACGCATGTATACACTTATCTGTTTATTTATTTATTGCTAGTGCCAGCAGCTGCCCTCTCTGAGGGCAGGTGCTATAATTTTTCTGGACGTTACCAGGTGTTTCTTACTTTTGTGTTGGTGTGGTCATTGGGTGGAATGGGAATATTCTATATGGGAGGAATGTTTTATAACATGAGAAAAAATAGACAGTTATCTTCATCACTGAAGAACATAAATCAGACTGGAATTCAGAACTGTTTGTTAAGTTTCTGCCTTATGGAGAAATGGGCCATAAAACATTTTATACAGAAATCTGCTTTATACAGAAAAGCAGATTTTACCAAATGACAAGTTGTTCTTCAATATCTATGTTTACAGAGGAATCTCTGAGAGGAGAGATTGCTAAACAAGACTTTGGTAGCTGGGATCGATCCACCAAGGCTTTCTGTGTAACCAGAGGAAATAAATCTATCCTTTTATTCCAGTTCCTATTTCTTCCCTACTTACCTACGATGATGCAAAGAGAAATATACCAATGGCCAAGAGATATTCATGTACAACAGGGAAGGGATTATGGAAACACTTGGGGGAAAATATGTAGAACAGGGATGGAACAAGAAATAAGGGGGTGAGGAAAAAAGTGCCTTTTTAATACAGGGTCTTGACTTTCCTTGTCTGATACAAAATGTAGATTTAAAGAACCTGGAAAATTTTTCCTTATTTTGAAGGAGACTTCCTTTTCACAAATCTGGTAAAGATAACTCCACCTTGAACCCCTCCAAAAATGGCCAGAGTAGGGAGGAACAGCATCCTACCAGCTTGCTTTCTGGTGCAGACCATTCCCAGGAGAAGACCCTGCACGCTGGGGAGGGACAATACTGACTTGCACCTCTGGTCTGTGAACAGCTCTGCAACTTTTAGAGAGTGGAAAGAATCTGCTGTAATTTCTGTAGATTATTTTCTTGCCCACCAACTGCAATCCAAAAGGGTTGGACAGAATTATTATTCTCTTATAAACTAAGCCCCATGGATTTGTTCTGTGTAAAAGCAACCCTGTATGCCTGAAATTGTCTTTCTGTGCACGTGTGATAGTGAGTTTTCAGTTTCACTTCAAGATGCAAATAATAGTGGTAGACCCTTGAAAAATAATATCATGTGTCATTCATGTTCTCGTCTGTAATCATATTTTAATTAAATCCTTCCCCCCTCTTTTTATATGCTGCGCTTTTCTCAAGTTTGTGAGCTATAAACCAAGCTGCTGACAATTGTAATTCAGTATGTTCTTTGCTAAATTACCATGATGTAGTCATTATTTCTCATTTGCCTGATTACATTACTCACAGATGGTAGCAGGGCTTCGTTTCACATCATGTGTTACTTTAAAACAGTGTTTTATGGCAAGTATGGTTTATCTAACTTTGAGAACAGCTATAAGAGCTATATATCCACAAAAAAAAATACACAAATGTTTTAATAGATGTTTTCATTTAGTAGATTACATTGGAATAGAATTCAATTTGTGAATAATTTAATTAATTCAAACAGCCCTTCCTTTTGGCAAGAGAACATACTGGCAAGTCAACATAAAAGGTGCCTATAGCTATGCATCCTTAAGGAAGTGGTTGGACCACACAATGGTTCTGATGGTAGGTCCAGACACAGATGGTATGTACAAGACCGTTGGTGCCTCTGTCTTCTTCTGCACTGTGGTGGTGCAAGACCAAGACGTGTCATGCCTCTACGTTCCCATGATGTTCAAGGTAAAGGGGCTGTCGGAAAGAGTGCGGGAAGAAATAGTGCTGCAACAACTCCCTCCTATGGCAAACTCGGTGAAGACCTTTCTGTTTAGAGATTTTGTCCTTCGGTAGAACTTAGGCCCTTTGAGGCAATTTTTCAATTTTGTGGTTCCCTGTTCCTTTCACCATTCAGTGAATATTACCTTCTGAGTGAAGGCATTGCAGATAGCAGGAAAGGAGAAAGAAGACCATACACTGCTTTGACTCCAGTGACAATTGCTCTTTGAACCTACCCCGTTCCTTCCTGAGGAACTGTGGTTACATCTGAGGTCCATCTAGTCACTGATGGGTTTGTGTTCTTCCTGAAACTGCCTGGTCCCAGACCTCAGGTTTCCATGCCTACTTAAAACTCCCACATGGACTTTGCTTTTATACTGACAGAGTAAAACCATTCAGGAAGATCCTTAGGTTGTTTGCCTATTAAAAAAAAAAGACCCTAAAACTCAAATCCATTGTGGTTTTAAAAGAGCAACTATTGCTTTGGGTAGTTGAGAGTATTGTGGAAGAGGACAACACAGTTTGTTAAGCAGTGGTTATTTTTTATCCTAGTTCAAGCTGCCATAATGGTTTGCCTGAAGGAAAATCTTCAAATTTGGTGATTAACCATGATGACTTGTAACGATTATCACTTGCAACATTTAAATTCTCAACAGATGATGCTACCTCTAGGAAGTTTGTTAAGGAGCCCTGAACCCTTCCCTGGTGTGTGGTGCTTAGTGGGATACCCTGTTTGGAATCATCCTTGCCTGCCTATGTAGGGGAAAAATTAATTTAGCTGTACTGTTTTTTGAGATGGGATGCTTCTGTGCACGTTTGCTGCTTCTTCAGTTACCAAATCCAGGGAACTCTGAGATGGAGGAAAGACTGGGTAGAAGGCATCTACTTCAGTATATTTTATTAGGTAAGGGGGAGCAGGTTAATTAACTCATCCTTAGTATAAATATTCCTTATAACAATACATTACAGAAAGAATGTAGGTAAGCAATCTTTCTTTTGTTATTTGGTGCCTTTTACCCCTCTTTTTCCCTTTCCTGGTGGTTCATTTGGTGGTACAGTTCTTTAGATTCAGTGTGGCAGTGGTGGTTTGATTCTCCTGGGCAAAACCAGACCACTCTGACCTCCTGCAGCAAAATCTGAATTCTGCTTCCTTCTTTTAAAACCTCAGTTTAAACCTGTCCTCTGTTTTGCCATGATCTATATTTCCAGAGTTTTGTGTCCTGCTTTTTCTAACAGCAAAATCTCCCATGGAGTTTTGTGCTGCTGCTTCTCTCTGAACTTAGAACTGCAAAAGTGTGTGACTCGTGACTATTTTATCTGCCTTCATGTTTTGTCTTACAATTAATTTGTACTTTCATTACCTGGAATGTGAAAAACAGATGGTAGGTGTTGATGGATTGATTAAGTTGCCCTAGCTAACTGAAGAAAATGTATATATCTTACTTCTAGTATGGTGCTTTCTATCTACCCTTCTCAATAGCTTTTGTTTCTATTCTATCCTCTGGTCTTTTAAATTTTACAGCTTGACACAATGGAGATCAGCTTGATTATGATTTTTTGTTTGCCCCTATTGTCTAAATAGCTAATAACAACAAATTTTGCCTAAAAATAGGACTCTTGTCACAGGAGAAGCACGAAAATGTTCTTTGTGGGAGCTGTCAGTCCTCCTTCATCAATGTCCTTGGCAAGGGAAGGGCCTATGTGAAACGACACTCAGCTCTCTCAGCGACGTAAAATGCTCTGGTTCATCATTCCCTTGCTTTTGCATACTCTTGAAAAATGCTGACAGCCTGCCAGAGCAGTAATGAATGAACATAAATGTTCCTCCATCTGGGTTTAGGTGAGAGTCAAAGCAGAAGCAGCAGTGGACGCAGAAGGATGCAAGAGCTGGATCTGCCAATAGGTTCACCCTCTTGGCAAAATGGGAATCAAGGCCAAGTCACATTGGGTTTTTTCATTTCATGTGTGATCTGAATCTTCTATAATGCAATTATGAGGTCGTAATGAATTTCAGACCCCCCTTACTTGCATGTGAGCTCTGCTTTGGCTCGTGGCATTGTCTTTTACTGGGCTTTGCCTAGAACCTCGCTCAACTCCGATTCCAGAGTGGGCAGAGCAGAAGGAGTTGCTTGCAGACTTGTAGTTACACTGGCAGCTGTACCTGTGGAGGACAAACTTTTGGGGATTTTGTGGCTGGTAACCTTTGACAGCTTTGAAGATTTCTGTATATTCATTTTGCGATTCATTTGAGAACTCGTTCTATCTAGGAAAAAGAAAACTCGGTGCCGCAGGCCAAGTTAAATTATATCTGTTTG
The DNA here is from genome assembly GCA_026546715.1 of Gallinago undulata. Lineage (NCBI taxonomy): Eukaryota > Metazoa > Chordata > Aves > Charadriiformes > Scolopacidae > Gallinago > Gallinago undulata. The sequence continues at coordinate 82,548,475 of JAOTQQ010000023.1, forward strand.
CTGGAAATGGTACAAATACACGCTTTACAAACTTTACAGACACAGTAAGTGGCATAAGGAAAAGTGAATCTGTCCATGAAACAAAAATCTCAGCAGGATAGACAGACCCTAATCACATCAGGTTTATTTATAGAGAGTCCTATTATTGTTTGTAATGCGAGACCTTAGAGAAATTCTTAGCAAAGATCAGCAGAGGAGGCTTGAAGAAATAAAACCTCATTCATCCCTTAAGGAAAACAAAAAGTAATGAGATCCTCAAACACAGTACCAAAGGGGAAGGGTATTGTTTTGTTTTTGTAGGACAAGATAGGGAGAGTAGATGAATATTTTTAGTATTTTTAATATGCCTCTTGTACCAAAACTGATTTTGGAGCTCCCAATTGGATGCATCCATGTTCTAATAACGCTCAGCTATGTCCCAGACTTGCTGCAGTCACTCAAAACCCAACAAACGAAGAACACGCTGTTCTCAGCCTTTTCTTCTCCAGACTATTTTAAGGGATTTTTCAAATGGAAAAGGCCTGGGTAATCTCAGTTACTTTCCTTCCTCTTTTATAGTTCCAGCAAATGGTGGGCAGGATTCTCAACAGAAGTTAGCTGGTGCAACCGTATGGTAAATGGAGTGAATGTTGATTTATTTGAAGAATTTGTGTGAGTGTAATATTTTAACAAGGTTTATACTGTTGTTGCAGAAGTATAGTAGTTTTCCAGGCTGTCAGAAGCAGCACCTAAATTTATTCTTTTCCTTTGGAAACTCTAATATAAAATATGAAATTTTTGGCTGCTGTTCACATCAGAATGTAATAAGATATCTGTCCCTCTTATCCCAGCTCTGTCTGTCTGCCATTACAAGTCAAGAATTATTTCTACCTAGATTTAAACTCTCAGGAAAACTTCCATTTGCTGTCAGTCTGGTTCACGAGATTGGGTACCTCAGTGCATCATCCCTCCCTGGTCCCTTAAACCTGCCAGGTGGCGACACCGCAGGGCTTTACTCAGAATGCAGCATCATCATAGAATCATAGAATGGTTTGGGTTGGAAGGGACCTTAAAGATCATTGAGTTCTAACCCCTGCCCTGGGCAGGGACACCTCCCACCAGACCAGGTTGCTCCAAGCCTCATCCAGCCTGGCCTTGAACCCCTCCAGGGATGGGACAGCCACAGCTTCTCTGGGCAGCCTGTTCCAGCATCTCACTACCCTCAATAGATGATATAGAAATCATGGGAAAAGGAGGCTTCTGTTCCTGGAGAACTCTTTGTCGCTCTGATTCTTGATCACAATTTCTTCCCAGGAAATTGTGATGGAAACTTCAGTGGCTTCCCTGTCCATCCTAGGATGTGCGGTAGTGATCCATATGTCCTCACATAGCAACATAGCCTACTCAAGTATGGACATATGACACTTCTGAAAATCAGGATGCTTTTCTTTTGGTGCTTTAACTGTGGGTTTAAATGCTGACTGGATTAAATGCTGACTTCCAAAGTGGAAGTATTTGACCTTATCCTGAGATTACGGCCATATTAGTCTTTCAGCTGTGCAAACTTTGTGGTATGAACTGTCTGCCCGCGATTTGGGAATGCACGTCAGAACTGTATTCTGGAATTTTATACCTTATCAGTGTCAGTAAATAATATCTGTTTAAAAATAATATCGAGTGCCTTAAATGAAGTATTTTCTATGTCAAGAACATCCTACTTACAGACTTTTTCTGTGTGTCTTTTCAGTATGACAAACGTGTCCTTTGTCTATTACTGCATTCTCCACCAGTCTGGTGTCTTTATAATCCTTGAAGCTGTTGCAGAGTACAATTTTTCCCCTTTTGTACGTGGGAACTAGAGCATTATGTGACAAAATTGGATTTAGATGTGCCTGGGGTTGACATAGGGCTTAGTGACATGGTTTAGTGATGGGTTTTTATCCGAGTTAGGTTGATGTTTATACTAGATGATCTTCCAACTTGGGCAATTCTATGATTCTTGGGCATAATCCATTGCCTAAACATAGAAGTCCAGTGTCATACCCTATCTGGCCTCCAGCTGCTGGTCCAGGTCCCTTGATTGTCCCACACGTCCTTGGGTCATATCTGCCAGGTCTGTGTGGGTGCTGTGGATGCCCTGACGTGCCTCAGATGGCACCAAGTTCCTGTGTTTGAGCATCTCTATCAAGCCTCAATGTCTACCTTTATCTCCAGGTGCTTGAAGGCTCTCAGACACTGACTGGCCTTCCTAGTGTTACACAAGAAGCCTACAGCAAATAGAGGAGTATGCTTTGGGGTATCCTTCCCCCTATACAGCTGTTCCTGACCAACTTCTCATATGGATGTAGTTTTGCTAAAATTGTAGGTTGTGTGCAGGCTTTGTGCTTGACTTGTTTTGAATGTTTAAAATTGCTTCTCAACTAATTCTGCAGTTTCTCTATACCAGTTTCACACCAAGGAGGCATATTGAGAGTTTGCTTAATTGAAGGGAGTTAAAGAGTGCTGCTTTTAATTGAAGGATTGTGCAACTGGTTTATTTTACCCATTCACTACCCTTTTTATTTAATCTAGAGGTAAGGAGACAGTATTTGGTATCTGCAGAATTTTTGACACTTTTTGGAAATTCCAGATCCACATCTTATTTCTGCATTAGCGATCACTACTGTTTATACAGCACTGTAAAAAATATTAGCCTGGAAATGGCTGAAAAAGGCAATACGACGCTTCAGACCCACTGCCATGTGTAAGTGCAGTTAACGAGGACTTCATGGATGCCCACGGTGGTGCCAGTGCTAACGACGTCTGAATAAATCATGTAAAATCTATTTAGCTAATGTGTTTGTTTAATTACAAAATTACAAACGTTTTTTGCGATTCCATGAGTTTATTTAAGTCACTGGATTTCTGGAGTTGCAAAGGATGCTGATTGTGTCCCCAGAAGCAGATAAGAGCTATCTGGTAGGTCATCTTTATGTAACATATACAAGAGAAAAAAGGAACACATTTTGAAAAATAGAATGGGGTTTCAGCGATTCAAAGATCTTTTTTTCTCCTAATCCTTTAATCTTTTAGATCTTGCTAATAATTAGGGGGAACAATTCCTACTGCTCTCCATGCATTGGCTCTCGCAGAAGGAAATTCCTTACTGTTTTATCTCCGGCACAGCATTACTTTGATATTTCTCCTTCTAAAAATGGGATTTAGCTTAGTACAAAACCAGAAAGTTATCTGTTTCAAACATTATACTTTGGAAACAGTGAGAAAACTGTCACTTAATTGGCTAACTTTATTTCAGAATTTGGTGGATTTCTACCATCAAAGTTAATCATTCATCTACTTGCTGTTCTGTAGCCTCAATGGCTACTGGAAAGAAATTGCTGGCAGGGTTTGCTGAAAATGAACTATGCAGATTTTAATAAAAAATGAGTTAAATGCTGCTAGAAAAAGGCAAACCTTCTTTCTGGAATCATAGAAGATATTATTTCTGCAAATATTTAGTTAAATGATACTGTAAAATTCATTTTATTATAAATGCTTTGGGATTAATTCCTACTGCTAAAAGTAAATTCTTTCTCTTTTTTTTGTTTCCCCCCTTTTTTTTTTTAAGGCCTAAATGGAATAGATATTTGGAATCATTGCTCCTGCTTGCGATAAAGCTCTGATCTAGAAAACATTCACAGCAGTTATTTTTCCTTCTACAAAACATATTGATAGGAGCAAGCTTATCTGTGTCTCTTAGAGAAACTGGAATGTTGTAGTGATAGTTATTAATATAAGCAGAGTCTGCAAATCTGAAAGCATATTGAGGAAAAAATGCAGGAAAAATATCTAATAAGCCATCAGCTGCCACATATAATTAAACTTGTATTAATTTTAGGTTCTGTACAAGCTTTGAAAATGTTTAACCAGCTTATTTTTTGCCGCAATGTTATCTGGGTTTGTGGTTCCGTACCTAAGGATGGAAAACACTTGTGCAAGTCTCTGAAATATGACAATTCTCACAGTAATCTCATATTTCACATGCTTTAACAAACTATGAGAATATTCAAATTTAGCAATAATATTTAAGTCCACTTGCTTACATATACTTTGGTCCTGCAACAATAAAATGAATGGATTTTATTTATTTAAATTTTTTTCTAGTTTATTTTTAGTAGATGCAGAATAGGAAGCCTGCCTTGTTAGAGGTTTTTGTATTTATCAGCTCTGGAGTCACCTGAAAAACTATGGAATCCAATTCTGTCACTGGGCATAATAGTCCAGACTTTTAGAGATCTTTTTACAGTAGTGAGTTTTTAATAAAAGGGCTTTGATTAATCTTTTCTTCTGAAAAAATTGAAAAAAAATTGAAAAACCCCTAATTAAAGCATTGATCCTCCACATTTATACTAGCTGATTTAAATATGTCATAACCGTTACAAAGAAGTGCTCAATTAAATTTGTTAATGAGTCTAAATTTGTATAAAAAAAGTGATTTTTTTTTTTCAGCTTAAGCCAGACTACACAGTGTTAGGATTGTTTTCTTTTCTTTGCCAGAAAAGCATAGAAGCTGTAAATTATATATGGAAAATATTTTTTAAAGAACAGTATTTTCAGGATCAGAGAACAGAGTGCAGCTGGTTTGGTATATTTTCCAAAATCAGATTTCAAAATGGGAACCAGCTGCTCATCTATTGCTCGTAGCTAAAATGCCAGCATTTGTTGGTTGTCGCACGATGGCCTTGTTTTTTTTTTTTTGAAATAAATAACATATACGTGAGGAGTTTTGGATATGATCTTGATGTCAGGTTCACCTGAAGAGTATCCTCACCTGGTCACGAGCACCATCTTCAAATGCTGCAGGACTCTACCCTAAAGACACTGAGAATCATAGAATTGTCTGGGTTGGAAGGGATGTTAAGTCCCACCATCAATCCAACTCTGATAAAAACCATCACTAAACCATGTCTCTAAGCACTATGTCAACGTGTCTTTTAAATCCCTCCAGGGATGGTGCCTCAACCACTTCCCTGGGCAGCCCATCCCAAGGCTTAATAACCCTTTCAGTGTCAAATTTTTCCTAATATCCAGTCTGAACATCCCCTGGTGCAACTTGAGGCTCCCTCAGCTGCTTCTCACAAGACTTGTTCTCCAGACCCCTCTCCAGCTCCGTTGCCCTTCTCTGGACCCGCTCCAGCCCCTCAATGTCTTTTTTGTGGTGAGGGGCCCAAAACTGGACACAAGACTCGAGGTGGGGCCTCAACAGCGCTGAGTACACTCACTTGAGTGACTTGTTTGCAAAAAATCCAAAATAAACCCAATGAGGGAATCATTGCATACAGCGTGTCTTAAATAAGACCTATCTTTTCAGCAGAGGTGCTGACAAATTAAGAAATTTAGATTGGGCTGTTAATAAAAATCAAGCACAGGGCTGCAGCGAACAGTGCGTTCTTAAGGCCTTTGCTTTAGAGTTAGGGCCGAATTTGTTTGGTCTGAATGCGATTTTTGTCTTTGATAAGTATCACAAGGGTTTTATAGGGCTAAACTTTATTTCGTATTTTTTTCCTTAATGTTAAACACAAACTCTAATAAATTGGGAAATTGTAAAAGGTAGATCTGATCAATATCAAAATAAGCTGTAGCATTTTTTACTTGTTTTAATTTAAAAAATAGGTTAAGTATTATGGAGACACCCTAAATTTTGTACGTGAAGAACAGCAACATTACAGTATATATAAAAGAGGTTTGCTTGGAATAATTTTGAGTTTTCGCGGTTCTCCAGAAAACCCTATTTTGGTTTTTATATAGACTTCCAAGAGACTTCTTGGAGGGAATTGGTGGGAAACCTCTTCTTCCACAGGCCACGTTGTAGCCATCATTCTGCTTCTCTGGGCTTTTGTTGTATTAAAAATATCAGAATAGTGGTGTTTGTGATTGCAGCTATTGGTATAAAAGCACGTTTTAGAGAAAACTTGAGAGCAGAAGACAAGGAAACGGTTTCCTAGGACTCAAGTATCCACACCACGAATTTTTGATTTAGAATTAGGTGGTAAAGCAGGTTTTTCTACTCTGTGTTTGGGAGCAGGAGGTCAGAGGGTTGAGAACAAGGAGTTAATATGCGCTTAAGGGGTTGAAAAGGTTACTTGGAGCTGTAGTGTTTTCTCAGTTGAGGCTTGTTGGCAGCAGGTTTAGCTTAAGGAGCAGAGGCAATGTCAAATAACCACTTCACAGAACATGGGACAAAACAGATTCCTGACAAAGAACATAGTCTGTCCTCCAAAGAAAACCACTCAACTAGTTTCAGCTTCAGTAAGTACTGCCACCCCTATAGAGGTTTTCAAATCTTATCTTGCTTTCGTCACCTTGCTGCCTTTCTTTGTTAGAAATCCTATGGCGATTGGAGAAGAAGAAAAAAAAAAAAAAGGGAAAATCCACCTAAGATACCTTTATTTTTGTTTTTTTGGACTAATAAACATAGTGGTATCACTCACTGGGCTGGGAGTTTTAAGTAATGTGCTGCGTTGTGTCATTGAAACTATTGTTGCATATAGGTGTTTTGATGGGTTTTCAGGGATATAATTTAGCTGCACGGGTAGAAGTGATAAATATTTTCTCAAAATTTGAATAGATTTAAACAAATGATCAGTTCTAGAAGATAAAACTTAAAAATGAAGAATAATTAAACTGCATGGAGTTTAGGTGTTTTCTACTGCATGTCTTCTCTGGGGTTACAGAATTGACTTTGGAGCTGTTGAATCATTCCGAGAGAAATGGCCAAGGCTAACTTGCGCTTATTCCCAAAGACAAATGTGTTTTTTTAAGAAAAGGAATCAAATTCCACTCCCGTGTCCAAGTTAAACACGGATATATAGGTGTTTTTAACATAGGTCAGAAGAAGCCGAGTTGCCAGTGTTTGTACAAACACTGATAAATACCTCCTTTGGGTAAGAATGACTGGAATGGAAAGCAGTTCCATTTTTTATTGTAATTATGTTAAAGAAAAAAGAAAATGCTCATAAATTTCAGGTAGTTTTTTGTAGTACAATGTTACGAAAATGAAAGGGACTGACTTTTGGGAGATGTTGAAGGCAGAAAAGAAGCGCCGACATGTTACTCACGTGTCAGTTACAAAGCAAGGCAGTGCTATGAACCAACTTTGAAATTTTGAGCAGTGCTGAAGATACGAAACCAGACCTGGCTTAGATTGCTTTTATCTTTGGGAAATGTTGTTCTGTTTATAGCAATCATAAACTTCACCGCCGGCACTAGGGACACCCTTCATTTACAGTGCCTGATGCCTGGATTTGAGGTTGTGCCTGTGGTTGAAGACTGTGTCTAAATATCACATTTACAGGAACCCCTTGTTCCTTCATTTATAATAAGCCTAATATTTTTTCCTCATTTAGCTATTAGGTAATTAAGTCCAGCATTGTGCTTCTCAGAGGTGTCACTGTGAGACTCTAATGCAGGCATGACTGTTATATCCTTGAAAGGAGGATGTGGTAGGACTGGGAGAGATGGTCCTCTGCTGGCCAAAATTGGATGTTTCCTGTTTCTATGCTTTGCTGTGTGAGAGGACCACTGGTGGGTTATACTTTTTGTGGTATTAAATGGTAGCTGAGGTTCCTGACTGTGGGGACCACTGTGAGTAGACAAACTACATCTCTACTAAATGACTATGGCTTCTATCGCAGTGATGCTGGGGATTAAGAATAGTGGTGGCATCCAGAAAAAAATAAAATGTCAGATTTTGTGGATTTAAGCATTCCTGATCCAGCAGCTGATGGCAGAAGGACCAATTGTTGTTTTTTTTTCTCCCAATTATGGTATAGACTCTAGTTAAGTTTTGAATGTCACAGCACAATTATTTGTGCTCTGCTTGAATTTTTCCTTCCTGGGGGCTGTAGAAGCTGTTGAAGATAATGGATGTCTGGTGTGATGTGGCTTGGATGTTCTTTCCGTAACGTGACAGCACCCAACCTCACTGGTAAATGAGAAGATGAACCTTCATGCCTGAGCTTTAAGTCTGTGTGGAAATCAGACCTGAGGGTTCTGAAGTGCTTGCTTGCACGTAAATAACAGTCTGCAACTCGTCATTGACTCACTCGTTCCACATTTTTGGTCTGTTTATGCTTCCTTCCTACAGCTGCCTTCCACCAGTGATCACTCATCCTGCTGCCTTTTCTTCCTGATGGACTTTTATAAGTTCCAACTCTGCCTCCTCCTTTGTTGCCCGCTTCTCTCTGGAGAGGTTTGTTCCATCCCAATTCTAATCCTGTTCTTACCCATTTTTGTCCTTACTTATAATTATCTCTAATCCTTCCATGTCTCAGCTGTTCTCTCCTTCGTGTCCTTCTGGATTGTTGATTTGTGATGCTGAGGATGAGGTTTTCTAAAAGTATTGATTTTGTTATTTAATTACTTCATTTCACGATCTCCTTGCTTCCTCTATCTCTGTCATGCTCTTGCTGGCTGGGGCATGTCCCACAACCTTGGTTCCTTGCCTGGCTCTGTCATAGCCCACTGCAGGTCCCACCCTTCCTGGTCTCTTAATAAGGGATATATTAATGATAAGCCACAACTACTACTTCTCAGCATCTTTACCGCTTCCTTGCTATTACTGTCCCCACTAAAAATAAGAAAGGAATGTTGTAACGTAACTAAATTGTGGTCATTCTTTCTCAAACTATTCTCCTTGTGTATTCAGTCCTGGGAAGGGCACAGGATGGTTACTTTTCTTTGGACCCGTAGCCCTCAAAGGCAGAAATTCTGCCACCACGCAGCATGGCAAGGCATCAGTTCCTTTTGTCAGCCTTGAGAGTATAAATATTTAAATAGTTTTGGTAACTGTTTTTAGAGATTACCGAAGTATCTCAAATTTTGCTTCTTAAGCTTTGTCCCAAATGGGATGTAAATGAAGTATTTAGTAACCTAGCTAAGTACTAAGGACTCAGCAAGATATTATCTTTATAGTCTTATTTTAGAGTGATTAATACATTGCATGTAAGAAAGAGGAGACAGAGATTCTTTCCACAAACATCTGTTTATGATTTAAACTCTGCAAAATATCCCAAAAAAGATTATGTGGTGAGCCCTGACTTAGGACTTTCGCCACGTATCCTACGGTCCCAAGGACTGCTCCTACACTACTATTAATTTTGCTGGTGCAATTCCAAATCTGTCCTACGTAGTTTAAAGATATTTGTAGTCACCTCCCCACTACAAAAACCGAAATAAAAAATGAAAATCTGGGAAGTGTTTATATAGTAGATATAAAATATAACCTGAACATTGATGCTGCAGCATAAAATTCTGGTCACAAGCATATGTTTGTTATCACTGAGTTGTGGTGGAAATAGCTGTGAATGTATCTGAGAAACTCAGGTTTGGTCCACATGCCTTTTTTTTCCTCTTTTTGTATGTGTGGCTGCTCCTTCCCAGTGACAGATCTCACCTGTTTTCGGTGTAAGAGCCATCTGGTCCTAATGTCTGGGATGTAACCTCCTTTTTCACAGCTTGCTGGGTCTCTCCCAGTTAGGTCTGCTCTGCTCAAGTAATGACCTGCAGAGCTCACGTGTTTAAAAGGATCCAGCTAAACACTGAATGCCGTGCAGCCTTGCTTGTTTCTCTTTCCTAGCTGTCCCTTGGACCAAAGAGAAGTATATCATGTCAGTCAGCCTTGACTTTTGGTCAGCTCGGAGATGGTCAGTTGGACTAGGTGATCCTTGTAGGTCCCTTCCAACTGAAATATTTCCCCGGAGCTTTGGACTTGTTGAGAGAAGTACATTGTTTTTTGCTTTGCAATATGGTGAGGAGTTGTTCTCAGTGTTAATGTAAACATGGATTCTATAGTTTCTTTGTAGTGTTGCACTTTGAAAAATTATTGGGGTTTTTTTTCAGACATCAAGTATGATAGTTCTGGTTAGGGCATAGCCTGTACTTCTAGGAGAACAAGATGAGCCTTTCCCCTACAGTAACACTTACTTGGTTGATGTTCAAATTTGCATCAAGCAAGAATATTAGAAAAAAAACATGAGATTCCAGCATCTAAGAACCACTTTGGTCTATTAAGCAGTTCTTCAAAGTGCTTTGAAACTACAAAAAGGGTAGTAGAGATTTTCTTGGACTAGAGATGAAAGCTCAGAGCTGATGAGAGGTTTTTTGTAGGACAGAGTGAAAGCCACAGTGTCACTCTCCATCACAGAGGGGAGATCCCCTTGGAGCTCAGGTCATGACACTATTGCTCATGACTACAGAAGTCTTCTAGAATTTTTTGCTGGAGACTTCAGCCAAGCTTTGGAAAAGTTTAGCTGCTGAGTGCTATGCTTAGTTTGCTGTGTTTGAAGGGTGTAACTATTTTCACAGCACTATCCATGCTCCCAACCAGGAATCTCACGGAGGAATCCCTAGAGACAGTCTCTTCTCACTTGTCTGAGTTGTTATTTCACAAATTATATAATATTTATAAATTTGAAAAATCTTTATGTGCCTTTTTTTTTTTTTTCTAATAGCTGAAACAAAGGGAAAGAAACTGAAAATATTTTGGACACATCAATACTTTAAATATTTGGAGGTGGGTGGGGACTTGATTATTTAGCTGAACTTTGTCAAGATTTGAAGCGCTAGCTGTCTACACTGAATGCCGGGAAATGTAGCCATTTCAAAAGATACATGTGTGTATATATGTATAAATTTATAAAACAATAATAATTCCAGAAGTTTAAGATTGGCTGTAGTCCTAGTTTTTCAGTTAAAAATAATAGAACTGGAGATATTGAGTGAAATCTCATGGCATTAAAACTGTTTTACCAGATCGTTGCTAGATGCTTTTCTTATTTAGTAGACTTTAAACATTTCCAAGAGCTCATTATTCCCATCTCTGGGGAAGAGGCTTTGCAGACAGCTACAGTTATTGTACATCTTTCCTGGCCTTCTTGAGGGAAGTGGGGGGGAGGGAAGCAGTGTAATGGATATGTTTTTCCTGATCAAAAATCCATCCCAGTGTCAATGTTTTTTGAGCATTTGGATGAGAAACTGCATAAATTCAACAAAAACCCCCACCCTGATTACAGTAGCTAGCGGCTTGGTCCAGATGATCTAGCTCCCTAAACCGTACAGGGGAGAGATGTAGAACGAGGGGAGGCTTTCTTGTGCTAGTGTTGTCAAATTGTGAGAAGTTTACAGAACTAATCTCAGTTCACCATCTGATCCTAATTTTCGGTTGAGTTCAGTTTATCGTTGCCTGTCAGAGCCCCGAGACAAATGAAAACAAAAAGAAATTGGCTGGGTTTCTGTGTAAGAGGCAATTTTCCTGAAATCTGGAGGAGTTTCCTCCAGAAACCCGGAGGAGGATGTTCAAGAGCAGCGTGATCAACTACTGAGGGCGGTCTCCATGTTCGGTGGTCAGATGGCAGCTTTCCCAAAGCTTTTTTGAAAAGTGCATTTTGTAATTTATCCTTTTCATTATTAGAAATCACGTATTTTGTAGCCTTTGCTGATTATTATTCTTGAAGTAGAAGCAATGGTCTCTTCGTTACCTTCTGCGTTGCTTGAGCACATGATCGTGATACGTGGCTGTGAAGCAGTTCTGTTTATTGGCAGCCAGTGGAGACATTTGCTGTTTACTTTATTATTGTAATGTACAGATGATCTTCTCCAGTATGCATAAATCTCACGATGTAATCACTCTGACCCTTTTTTTTTGTATTTTTAGCTACTACAGCCTACCAGCAAATAAAAATGTTAGTGAAAACAAGTCTTAACTGCATCGTTAACTTACAAAGATACAGAATTTGGAGACTTAGGGACCAAGGAGAAATGTTGATGCCAAACTCTATCTTGTGTAAGAAAGAAATGGTCAGTGAGTAATTTTTCATTAAGGGAGTCCAGATGACCCTCTTTGATAGTATCTGACAGTTTACATGAGAGGAACAGCATTTGATAACATAATTCTGATGATATTTGGTGTTATGGATCATCTGCATCCACTGAACTGTGACCAGCAAGTGAGGAATGGATTTTGGGCGCCACCTCATATGCCACAGTGAATTTTTAATGTGCATGTTTGGATATCTGATACTGTACAAGTTGGGTTGGAAGCTTTATTTAATCTACTAACTCACATTTCTTCATAAGACTTCTTCCCATATAAGCGTTTCTTCCCAGAATGGCAATAAGTACGTGTGTATATTTGCTTCTGCATGACTGGAAAAAAGATGATTGTATCATCTTCCATCTACTTCCTTCCCACGTTTCTGCAAAAATGAGTATTTTGAGAGTTATCCAGTGTTACTGGTGAAGATGGAGTGAGCAGACTCGCTTGTTTACAGGAGCCCTTTAGGGCGTTGGGTCACACGGTGCTTTGGTGGGTGTTCTGCGCTTGCATGGATTGATAGCCTTTTAAAAGATCATGTTTATTAGGTGAGTGACAGGGAAAGTAGATTTCAGACAGGTAGTTGAAAGAGACAGATAAAACTACTTTTGTGGAATTAACCTTTGGTTACTTTTTTAGACTCTGTAATCCAATACCATGAATATGTTATCAGACCTTGTTCAGAAAACTCAGTTATAGGAAGTACACAGACAATTCAGGAGTAGAATATTTTGCCATATTTTTCCCACATCCACATTTTTTTTTCCTGCAAAACCTATTAAATATCATTTCCTCCCTCCAGAAGTTACATTTCTGGCTGCCCTGAGGTGACAGAATGGTTCACCTACGCAAACAAAGTTCTTTGATTTCTTCTGTGATTTAGGATGCTGCTTTTTGGGATGTGGGGTTTGAAGAATCCAGCTATTTTTGTGAATGAGTAACTGTAAAGAGTGAGTTGTATCAACTGGTATTCTTAAACTGCTCCAATGTGACCCATCTCAGTAGGTGCTACACTGTTCTGCATGTAACACACTTAAATAATACTTAAGTAGACCACTATAGTGGCCACTATATCCTGAACACACCTATTAAAACAATCCGTTCTCTAAAGTCACCGGAATACATATGGATTAATAATTTGAATGATTAGTCATAGAATTTACCAGTAATTGCAAATTACAGGAAGCTTTTTTTTTTCTTCAAACGCCAAAATAAGAGAATCTGGAATTAGTATAAATTTCTTTCCTTCGTGATTCCTCCCAATCCTTCCAAAAAGGTGTCGCCTGGGTCTAGTTTCAGAAGTGCTGTGATTCTTCAATGGTGATTGAATCCAGTAAGAATTCCAGCAGCTCATCTCTGAAAAACCAATTTACCAAGGCCATTAAAATATATAGAAAGGTTTTTTTGTTGGATTAATAGTCAAAAATTCAAGGAGTGAGTTATATGCAAAAAGGCAAATAATAGAATAGAAATAGAATTTAGAAAGAACATTAAAAAAATATGCTTTTTAACTATTTGGTGCTTCCTACTTCCTCAGTACACCAAGGTTTGATCTGAGCCAGCTAATTTGAAGCGCAAAGTCTATATGCTGTAGTCGTATCCAGGCTGAAATAAAACCAGGGGAAAACTTTTTGCTGCCTCTAGAGTCTAAAATAACACGTTAAACAGAAATTTCTTACTTCCCTCTATACCAGAAACCAGGAGACCATTTGGGTACACATCTGGGGTTCCTTGAGGAAGGCCTAAATAACACTGGGGATAAGATAGATAACATTGGGCTTAGCGGGGGATTATAAACACTTCTGAGGAGTGTGCAGCCACTTCCTTTTCTCACCTAGCCCCCAATTATAAGAGCTATAATTTTATACATTACTCTTTTGAGATCGCTGATCTAATCCCCGGGATCTTGAATATTTGAAGAGACTATGAGGAGGAGCCATCCAAAACTTCTAACCTGTTTAAAATGTTAAAATAGAGTTAGAACACTCCTGGGACCTTAATTTAGTCTCCAATTAACCTTTTTTCCAGTCTTTGTTAATAAATATTTGAATATAAGTTTACCAGTGAGACAGCTTGGACTGAAAAGTTTGAACGTGCTTCAAAGGCAATTTTTGAGAAAGCTAAATTCATGATGATAAAAAGCAAAGTAATGTGTCCGGTGGAGGTCAGCCGAAGGCGTTGCCAGTTTCTCAATGTTAAATACAATATTCATACTATTCCTTAATCTCTAGGGACTTCAGAAAGCTCCTGTTTCTGCAATGAAAGCAAGAGCGGCTATTATTTCTTTATGATGACTTCTGGAAAAAGCATTACTCTTATAAATACACCATTTTATGGAGCCTGAGTATTCCACTTCTGTGGCATAGTTTTTAAACATTCCTCCAATTTTTCCCAAGTATAAATCCAATTAGGGGCGATTTTGAAGTTAATACACGGCATCTTAACTTCATTTAAATATTAATAGAGGTGGCAGCTTTTGTAGTATCAAAGGGCCATGAAAAGGGGTTTTGTTACTCTTTAGTCTTTGAGGGTTTATTCTTTGTGTGGAGCTTTGAACATTGTTGCGTATATAAACCATAATAGTAAAGTAAAATAGTGCTGGGAGGGTGACTGAGTGCTGGCACAAGTTGCCCAGAGAGGTTGTGGAGTCTCCATCCCTGAAGATATCCAAAAGCCATCTGGATGTGGTCCTGCACAGCCTGACCCTGCTTGAGTCGGGAGGGATGGATGAGATGATCTCCAGAGGTACCTGCCAGCCTCAGCCATGCTGTGATATCCCATTGTAATATCCATAGCTCCTCAAGCCAAACAGTGTGCTGTCTAAATAATGCTTTGAAAATGGTAAGCTCCTTCTTCCTCAAATTCTGAATTCTCCATTTCTGCTGTCTAGCTTCCAATATGCTGCTTTCCTCAAGCATAGTGTGTTGCAGGTACGTAAGGTATCTCAGTGCCTTGAAAACCCCATTAAGAAATTGGGAAGGGAGAGGTCTGTTTCATAAATCATCAAAGAGTACAAAGATTGGGGAGTGTATTTAATATGTGGGCAATACTTTCAGTATTCCTGTTACCAGCCTCCCTTTCACATTTCTGAAAGGTCATTACTTCTCTGCCTTTTAACAGTCAAGGTGAAAGCTGTCAGTGGTGGGAGCAAGATTTCCATCTGTTCATTAGACCTTATGTAGCAGGGGAAAAGAGCAGATGTGCTGCCCCAGGCTTTGTTCTAATTTGTCTATCCAACTGCATCTTTTTTTTTTCTTTTTTTTTTTTTTAGGGAAAATATCTATAAACTCATAAAAACATAATTAAATATGTAAGCAAATGCAGGCAGCTTGTTTTAACCTTCTAAAGCCACTTAGCAATCTTTAGGATCTGGCAAAAGAGACAATATCTTTTCCAAAAAGGCACTGCGTTTGCTATAAATCACTCAGTAAGGCATCAAAGCATGCACTTAAGTTAAAGCAAAGGAATGATCCTGTTGCCCCAAGATGGAATTCTCATATGTTTAAGTAAATGCCTTAATAAATTAGCCTTTATCAAAGCAATATTTTAAAATGCTATTAAATGCAGTTAAATAAATACAATTGACAACTTATTATGAAACCTTCTGGTGCAGAATTATCAGCCAAGGTTCTCTTTTTATTTAGTATATATTTTAAATAATGCAAACCCTCCCCTCTTTTTTCGAAAGTGGGGAAAAATAGTGCCTGGGCAGTGAATATATGAAGGTTCATTCTCAAGAAAATAAGATGGAGCTCGTGTAAGCAAATGTGCAGGTGCATGCCAGCGTAGGGGAAAACTCAGAATCATAGCATTCTGATGTTTTTCCTGGCAAAGTAATATTTTTTTTTTGACAATCTAAATCTGACAATCTAAACCAGACTGTAATAATCATTGACAATAATCATTGACTTTTAAACAAATGTTTAAAGATTGTGGTCATGAAGTGACCAGGAAACACCCATTTGAAACCAGATTTAAGCTGTGTACGGTGACTTATCATACAGTGTAATCTATTTTATATGCTCCATTTTGATAACAAGAGTCCTTTTTTGGTTCAGTGTAAAAGCCATCTAACTAAAATTTAAAAAAGTAGGTTTGAAGGGTTTACTGAGGACCACTCTATATTTTGGGAGGGCAGGACATGACATATACCTCTAGCTACGGCTAAATATTTCATGAGGGACAAACCTGCTCACTGTTTCCAGCTGAGATGGATTTCTTTTGTGATTCTCTGTTTTTCTGATTTACCCTGCTCAGACACTTGACCGATCCATCTGCTCAGTTACCCTTCCCTCCCTCAGCCAGAAGTGTCGTGGTGCCAAGTCTCTAAAGAAGATCTGAGGAGGCTGAAAATCAAATAAATAAATAAATAAATAAAAAATCTCAGATCATCTGCCTCAGATCTGCACTTCTCTCTTTTAAGTGAACATAAAACTGAAGGTAATTTGAGATTGGTCTTTGGTCTCAGTCACAGTTAAAGCAGCTCAGCGGCAAGACTGGAAAAAGCAGTAGAATAAGTTACAAGAGCTAGAATTACATTTTCAGGCTCCCAGAGTTCTACTTTTGGCTTAGGTGGGGTCAGGATCAGGTAACAATTGAATCAATGTAAATTAATGAGAAAACGTCACGGTAATTCAATTTGCTGTTTACTTCAAATCCACGTGGAATGTTTGGGGGCTTGGATTTATTTTGTTGTTGGTTTATGGGGTTTTCTTTAAGGAGGAAAACTACCAAAATTTACAATACAGGTTTTTTTTTCCTCTTCAGATTTAACCAAAGCATTAGCCAAACCCATGTACCTCTGCGTTGGTGGAAGTTTGTGTGGTATGTTTTTCCACGGCAGTGAACTAGGCTGCTGGGGCTGATGCTTGTCTATGTCAAGAATCGAGTAGAAGAGTTTGGCTCATGTCTGACTTCTGTGAAATTTCAAAAGTATGATTTATTTCTATCACATGCATTATTCTGTATCTCAGTACTGTGTCATCCAGCCACCTTCCTGCTGAGGGGACTATTTCACAGTGGAAAGGAGGCAACTTGACACATAGGAAGTTAATTTGATAGCACTTGGTGCAGGATCTTATGGGAGAGAGAAGTAGTTTTGTGTTACAAAATCTCTAAACGAGTTGATTTTACTCAGTCTCCCACCTGTGTGCTCAAAGCATCAGGATGGTATGTATTCACGTGGTCTGGCCAGGATTGCTCATGTTGTAGAATCATAGAATCATTTTGGTTGGAAGACTCCTTTAACATCATCAAGTCCAACCATCAACCTAACACTGCTAAGTTACCACTAAACCATGTCCCTCAGCTCTGCATCTACCCATCTTTTAAATACCTCCAGGGATGGTGACTCCACAACTTCCCTGGGCAACCTGTTCCACTGCTTGATAACCTTTTCGGTGTAAAAAATTTTCCCAATATCCAATCTAAATCTTCCCTGGTGCAACTTGAGGCCACTTCCTCTTGTCCTGTTGCCTGTTACTTGGGAGAAGAGACTGACCCCACCTTGGACCAGTCTTTTTTCAGTGGTGCCCAGTGACAGGACAAGAGGAAATGGGCACAAACTTGAATATAAGAAGTTCCACCTAAACATGAGGAGGAACTTCTTTCCTGTAAGGGTGGCAGAGCCCTGGAACAGGCTGCCCAGGGAGATGGTGGAGTCTCCATCTCTGGAGACATTCAAACCCTGTCTGGACAAGTTCTTGTGCAACCTGCTCTGGGTGGACCTGCTTTGGCAATGGGGTTGGACAAGATGATCTTCAGAGGCCTCTTCCAACCCCATATGATTCTGTGCTACACCTCCTTTCAGAGAGTTGTAGACAGCAACAAGGTCTCCCCTCAGCCTCCTTTTCTCCAGGTTGAACAACCTCCTTAAGGAGAACGTGAATGAAGCAAGGGTCTGCTGCTGGTAGTAGGGTGGGTTCTAAAGGCTGCTGTCTCCCCTACCCCCATGGCTAGTTTGGATATGAACTTTTCTGTCCTGTGCAGCTGTAGCACATCAGGCAGGGTGAGGAGTAATACCTGCTGCAGAGTGGCCATGGTGCTTGCCGAAGGGTTCCTCGTCTTGGCCACTGTTTTTCCACAGAAAATATATGTAGCAATTACTTGGGAAAACTATCCCCCTTGGTCAAATGTGGTTGGATTTAACCAGCAGGTTACAACTGTAGTGAAAGAGGTGCTAGGATGGATGGATGACCTCATTGAAGCAGTTTAGCAGCTTTATGAGATGAAGTTAAAATAGCTTGAGGGAGAGCAGGAAGAGAAGGAGCTGTCAGGAGGGAAGGTGGGAAGGCATCTTTCATGGAAGACCTGGCAGAAAGAGGAGTTTGTAGCAGCGGTCGTTATGTTTTAAGTCTGTTTTGGGCAGTGGGGAATAGGGAAATAAACAAGGTTTCATCGTTTGGAGTGTGGAGGAAGGAGATGGTTTACACATCGTCCTGGTGCACTATAAATGGTTCTGGCTGGTGGAGCTGGTGTGCTGCATGACGCACGGACCAAGGGAGAGGATGCCAATGTTGCTATCATTTTGGTTTTGCTCCTTCTTAAGAACGGGTGGCAGCAACCACTTCTGATGATTTCTAAGGTGGTTTTGTGGGTTTTTTTTTCCATTTCCAGGCCCATATGAACAAAGAAAATAGTCAAATAGGATTTGGGAAGCTAAAAACCTAAAAAGCAACTACTTGTTCCTTTAGGAAGGCTTCCAAAACAATGGCTGGCAGTGAGAACAAGTGATCCAAATATATTTCCAGAACAATTTCTTAGCTGTAGAAGTAAGCAGGGATTTTACTGATCATATGGTTTGAATTCAAAACGATGCCCAAACTTTTATAGCTCCCACTGGATTCTTGAGGGTTTTCCCTGTTAGAGGTTCTTAAGAGCCTTGGGTTGCCAAAACGCTAGTACTGTGTGTTTGGGGTGGTTAAAAGAGCTGTGGACATTTTTCTCCAGCCTGCTGCATAAAGATGTAATCTGTAGAATGACTTGAAAGATTAACGTTGTTGTCACAGACAACTGAATATAAACTTATTTGTAAACAGGGAGAAACTAAACTGAGACTGCCACACAAAATACGTTGTAAATTGGGAGAAGTATTGGAAACTATTTTCTGGCAACCACACATTATTCACTGGAATGGTTCTTTTAAATATATTTGTCCAGCATTTTCCTCCTATACTTGATGACAAATCTGATGTTGTAGGCTTGCCACCACTCCTGTCCATATTTTCTGTCCATAACAGAAAAAAAGAAAGATGGCTTTGAACTTCTGCCCAGTTGGATCCTAATTCAGGCTGCCCGTTTTTCTTGAAGCAGGAGACCAAGATCCAAGGACGCTAAATGATGTGGGTGACAAAACAGGATTTATGAGGGGGAACAGTGGTCTGGATTATCACTTTTTGGGAGGATTTATGTATGTTTAATCAGCTACCACAGTGACAGATCCCAAGCAGGCGGAAGAGAGAAATTCACAGCCAGAAAACACTTGCCTGCAAGAATCCAGCAGTCGCAGCCAGCCACTCTAGCCAAGCTAGTGCTATCAGAGAGGTGTCTTCCAGAGCAAGAAAATAATTAAAAATTTACTAGGGCCTTTGTTATGGTCCACACTGAGGAGGAATGTCTCCCGGATTTTAATTAATTTCCTTAGTTTTGGTAGTCTAGGACGAGATCCATCATTTCTTCAAGTGTTCTGCTTAAGATAGGTGATGCCCCCTGGATAGGTTCTTCCTTCTGTGTATTTGTGCCACCTTTCAGTATGAATATACATGGTAGTTATGTGTTCCTCAATCTCCCTAATTATCCCCTGTGTATCCCTGGGCCAAGAGGAGTGATGGCTGGAGAACTGTCTCTCTTTTGGGTGAGCAACAAGGCATGATACGTCATATGTGACTCATGTTTTCAGCTTTGTAACCACATACAATGTCTGCTCACTCCGGTGACTCTTGTTGTTGGGGACATGTTCAAATTAAAAGGATTTTAGGTCATGTTTTAAATGTGTATGCCTTAAAATTTCAAATAGGAAGGTAAAATTCTCCCAAGGTGTATGATGATCGAATTTATCTACTTAGATAAACATACACAGGTTAACACCCTTATTTCACATTATAACAGTATGTAGTCTGCTACTATTAAAATATGGAGAGATATCTCTAATGGTGTTTTCTATCATGATGGTTCCTTGTAATTTTGCCTCCTAATCTTCTTGTCTAGTCTGGAGCTGCCGGCACTCAACTGCAGGCCTTTGGCTTTTAAGAACGCCCCCATTAACAGTCAGCCACAACCATTCAATGGTGTTTCAAAATCTGAATTATTTCCTTTGTAGCAAATCTCCGTTGCTGATTTCTGGACCTGCCTGCTCAGTCCCTCTGTGTCATCTGAGGAAACTCAATGAAGGCACTCTGCGCCGTCTCTGTATAAAGTATTGATGGCAGGCGTTAAGATTGGCATGTTTTAGGATAGCCATATGCTTTGTTTTCTTTTTCCATAAAGGTTTTGGCTCAAGTTTCTACTGCAAGTGGTTGCAATAGTAAGTCATAGGAGAATTGACTTTTGGTCAATTGACGTTTTTGTTTTGGTATGGTCTATGTGGCAATTCTGTAGCCAATTGATTATTGCAAGGAGATTTTCTGGAATGCCAGAGATTAACTATTTTATATTACCTCATCTATATGTCTCATCAGTTTGGGGTTTTGAGAACAGGAATAGTCCAAGAAGAGAAACGTGGTGTCATTTTATTATCTATCATGGGTACCCAGAACTGGATTCGATTAGACTTTTTGGAGGATGTGGACCTTGAACTTCACAAGTTTTATGAGGTACTACTGGTCATGAGCAGCACTGAAGTCTCAGGTTTTTACCCACGTGTCATGTATAACACTTGCAACAAATAAAAATGCTGCTTAGAAATTTTTCTGCTCAAATACCAAAGTCTCAGAGGCCCAGCATGAGACCGCCTGCATTTAATTAAACACCCAGGATATCTTGCTCAGAGAATTAGTATGGACAGTGTGCCCAGTATAAGATGAGTGTTTTCTACAGGGACGCTGATTTAATACAATTCACAGGGAGTTTTGATCTGCGGCTACAAAGGCAATGGGTAAGAAAATGGAGAAAAATTAAATACAGATGAGAAAATGGAATGTTACGTATGGTAAAATAAAGAAGCAGACATTGGCTTAATGACATCCAAGAAACACTTCTAACCAAGCTCCAGAATTCCAGCGTGTTAATCTCATTAGTTTCATATTATTATCCAACTGTATCGTAGAGCATTATGGAATCACAGAAATTCATGTCAGATACTGAATTGGGTTAAAAATTTAAATCAATTATTGAAAAGTAGCTCCAGTTTCTTATTTGAACTCAGTTGTGATTTACTGTACTGAATTACTGACTCACCAGATTCTTTTTTAAACAGTTGCCTGTCATTACGCTGCTGAAGAAGTCCAGGTTTTTCCATAAAACCTGAAGACGTAGTTATTTTCAGAAGGGATTACCATTCCTGGCAGTGGAATCCCAGTAGTTTTGGCTAATTATAATATGGCTTGTAAATATGTGATTTCCATGGAAATTAATTTAGTCACAAGGATTTTTGTCCTTTTTTTTTTTTCCTTATATTGATGGTTTTGCTTAATACGGTTGCCAAACACACGTATGGTTTAAAGAAAAACTTAACATTAGAGTAGGTTATTTGTACCAAACTGCTCAGTATATGTATATATTGCTTTTCTGGATGAAGCAAGAACTGCTCAAGTGCCTCTCTTGGGTTTGTGCTGTTGGCAGACAAGAACCTCCTTTAGCTCAAACAGGACACGGGCTGCTGAGATCTTGCCCTATTAGACCCTAGTGGTAATAATTTCATAGCAACACCTTAATGTAATATTTTTTCCAAGTTTTAATCAAATGGTTCCGTATTCTGTGCAAATTGCCATGAGGTTTATTTAAGTTTAAAATACTTCTTTTTTTCAAAGAACATTTTGTAATAGTATTCCAGAGAGAGATAATGTTTATGTGATATTTCCAGATCCAAACTTGTACAGACAGTTTTAGTACTTACCCTATATTTTAAAATTTTTGTGTGTTAATTTTTTTTTCCCCCACGTGAGGTTGACAGTTTTCAAGTTATGTGGCATTTTGTTTTGTTTTTCTGTTGCCAATGAATTCGGTCTTTACATAGTTTTTGTCTAGAAATGTCTTTGGTGTTTCTTTGTGGGTATTTCTCTTTTTGTTTTAAGAAAGTATTTGAGAAATGACATAAGCAAGGAATTCAGAGACAGTGCTATTACGAAATGCATCTAGGGACTGGAGGATGCATAGTAGTAATATTACATGAAAATAACTTATTATTAACTTCACTAGACTTCACAAGTTACCCATGCTGTTGAACTGACTTAGTCATATTTGTGTCTGATGCAACAACATACTGTATTTTCAAAATACAGAGATTTCAAAGTATTATATGAAATGTTGGTATGAATCGTTTCGTTAGCTACAGGTATGAGAAAAAATTGAAATGAATGATAATATTGTTTCTTAGCTTACTGTTTAACAAACATTTAGTATTGGTATCAGAAAATCAGGTGCATCACGTCAATAACATAAAATCCATGTTCTGAATATGCAACATTTCTACTGCCTTCGATGGGTTTTTTGCTCACTAGCTGATTCCTGAGCGAAGACGTCTGTTGAGATGTCTGCAGAGAGATGAAGGCCTTTTCCCCTGACCTTTTATTCCTAACTTAGAACTGAGTAAAGAGTATTAGTAGTCCATGCCTTCTAGATAATATACATGGATGTAAAGATACAGAATATAACAGAAACATATTAGTAGATGTATAAATCGTATTATACTTTTATTCAAAATCTGTCTGCTAATGTCAATAGCTTTTTAAATATGCAATTAGGTATTATTTTTAATATAATGCACATTTTTTTTGGTCTTTCTAGGTATGGCATGAACTGCCTCATTCAGTTTGAGGATTTTGCTAATGCTAATGCATTCCGCCTCCTGCACAAGTACCGCAACAAGTATTGCACTTTCAACGATGACATTCAAGGTAACAGACTCTTTCTCTTTTCTTCACTCTTGTGATGCTCCCGAGCCATAAAAATTAGTCTTAACTGATGTACAGAAAAAAATTTCCTGTGTTATTTGGAGATGCTCAATACAGGTCATCTTATGCCTTGGGTTTCCTCAGCATGGGTTTCTGGTGAGCTGTCTTTGCTCCTAAGCTTCCCCCTCTCATTTATGCCTCATGCTTTATTTAGATGTTCTCTCTTCAGGGTTGTTGTTGTGGGGTTGTTTTTTTTTTTGAATAGTTTAGTGTGTGAATGGCTTTCCCATATAAATTATTAACGTCAGATCTTTGGGCAAATGTCAAAGCTGAAGCCTGCACTGACAGTCACTGCAGTGACAACTGCCCCACTGTTCCTCCGTGTGACAGAGCTTGCTTGATAAATGTCAAACTCTATTTCAGTTCTTAAACTGGCAACTCAGTTAAATACCCTTCTAATTTTCCTTGCAGTCTTGTGGCTGTGTTTGATTTGAGAGGAAAATTATCCCCATTCAGATGCTTTCCCATCTGAATTATTTGTAGCAGCTGGCAAAAGGAAAAAATCCAGGGTGGGAAATGTCAGCAAGGGGATTCTTGTCCCTTACCTCCTGAGAAGAATCATAGAATGGTTTGAGTTGGGAGGGACCTTAAAGATCAATGAGTTCCAACCCCCTGCCCTGGGCAGGGACACCTCCCACCAGACCAGGTTGCTCCAAGCCCCATCCAGCCTGGCCTTGAACCCCTCCAGGGATGGGGCAGGCACAGCTTCTCTGGGCAACCTGTTCCAGTGCCTCACCACCCTCACAGCAAAGAATTTCTTTCTGGTGTCTAAAGAAAGACAAGGAGGGCTGAAGTGGTGGATGCTGCTGCTTGGCTTGCCTTATTTCCTATCAGGAAAAGAGCACTGGAAAATAACTTTCTCTAAGGCAGTGAGTGCAGTGGCTCCCATCCTTGCCAGGAGAGTGAAGTCAGATGGAGACAGGTACTCAAGGAGGGCTCCATCAGCCTCTTACCACCTCACGTTTCGTTGGGTGGATGGAGGTCCTCAGCAGTGATGGGACCCAAAATGGGAGTTTAACTGTCCTCACTTCTAACTGTTTGCAGTGACGCTTAAGGGCAGGCATTAGGAGTTTGAGTTTTCCAGAAGTCATTCATGAGGCCTAGGTCTTATTTCAGGGACTCAGGGCACGGCGGGGAACTCAAAAAGCCCTTGTCTTTCCGACATCAGGGATTTGGCTGCCACACGAACTGTGTTTCTGTTACAAGCCTGGCTGAGTTTTACTCCTGCAGCTGAAACAGATTATGGAGGACAAACTCCCAGATGGCAAATAAGCTAATTATAAAATGTCATTTTCCCTTTGTAAGAAGCATGGTGCTTCCTACCCTTCAGGGCCCGAGTGTAGCCATGGCTACGACAGTCCAATACAGCAGACCAAAGAGCATCTAAAAGTTTCCCTGGTTGTTCAGAGACCCAGCTCCCACAGGAAATTCTCTTTCTTTGCAGGACAAAGGTTCTTACCCCAAAATCAGAAAGAGACTCAACTAGAACATAGTTTCAAAGAAACAGTCGGGAAGCTTTTCATCAAAAGTGTACCAGATGGGGGGAACCTAAGGTGAGAAAGTCTTCTGTGGTTCTGGATGCATTTTGAGACCAATTTATTCTCTCTCGTGAGCCTTGGAAGGAGGCATCTTCACCTTCAAAACTTTTGGAAGGTTTCTGTTTGGCTTTTGGCTGAGATGATGTAGCAGCTATTGGTCTTTCTTAGAAGTGCAGCCATGTGCTGGCTTTTAATTTATTCCGTTTCTGCGACCTAATTTGTGTTTGTGGGTCTTTTCATACTTTCATAAACAAAGTCTAGGGCTTTGGGGTGATCTCCATCCTTAATGCTATTATAGCTTCCAAGATGTGAAAGCGGATGCATTTAATCTGCTCAGATCTCTGTCATTTTTCATCAGATTCCCATAAATACTGTCAGTAGGTTTTTTGTTTTGTTTTGTAGGATGTCATCTTTCCCTAATAATAACAGCCCAAATATAGATCCAGCGATCTTTTCTCCCTCTTTCTATTCCAGCTGTATAAACCCTAAGGCTATTTCACCTTGACAACTTTGATGGGGATAGATGGTGCTAACTTCTTTAGCAATCCTTAGAGATTTTCAGTTTCTAAATGGCATGATTTTTTTCCAGGCTACTCGAAAGAGTGGCCTTCTCTGTGTGCAACTTGTATTTTCTACCCCTGGAGCAGTAAAGCTGACAAGTAGGGTCAGGCCAATAAAAGCAAACAAACAAACATTTGCATCTGATTTGCCATCATCTTCCCAAGATAGTGCTTACATGATATTTTAAACATAGTTTCTCCTAGTCCAAATATTTGTCAAGCCAGAGCTAATTTAATGATAGAAAGAAATGTTTAATACGTTTCACGAGAGGGCTTGAGGCTTTTTTCACTGCCATAGGATATCCAGATGAAGGATTCAGATATATCTTAGTGATGCAATGAGGACCTTTAAGTACTTCACATCTAAAAGAAACTAACATACAGTCTTGACTCCTGCCAGACACTATAAAAGATAAATGTGGAGAAAATATGGCAAGCTGAATAGCCATTTGCAAGTAGTAACTTGGAGAAATGCAGTTGCCTCCTGTTCAGCTCGTGGCTATTTGCAGCGTGTCAGCGTGCCCCAAACTGACACCATTGCAGAACATTTGGAAAAAATGGGTCTGCCAAAACACTGATCTTATAAAACCTCTAGGGATTGGCCATTAAGGGTCACCTATAGATATATTTAAGAGCTTCTGGAAACAATTTTGTCTCCCTCCCTGCCACAGCGGGGTCACATCCTTGACTTTGGAAAAAGCTTTGTAACTTTTGCTACGTGCCCTCTCTGTACTCAAGGAATTGGGAATGAGGGTGAACAGGATTCTGACCAACCGCTGTAAATCCGTGTTGGAATAATAAAATTGCTCTTATTTTATCATTCTAGAAAGCATCTTGGGTTTTGGATGGGTGGTGAATTTTTTCCCTCTGTGATTATGATCCTTTCTTCATATTCATAATTTCAAAATATTTTTTTACAAATACAACAGCAATAATATTGCTTTAGGGAGAAAATAGTCACTTTTTTCGTTATATTCTTGTTTGGTTTCATTCTGAACACAAATAAGCTTTTTTTTTTTATTTTTTTCCCCTCTCTGCAACATATGGAATATGATATTTGGAAGTGAAAATCAGTGAAAGCCTTGGATTAAAAAAAAAACAAACAAAAATAACGAAACCACTTTTATCTGTTTCTCTCTAACTATTGGAGAACATTTTCCAAAATTTTTTTATTTTTTTTTAAATCTTAATTTCCTATATGGGAGAGATGTTAATGACTATTGTAATGTCAAGCTTTCCAACATTTAGAAATACCTGAATTAGAGTACGTTTCGAGGTTTGTCCATCTCCACTATATTTAGGAAGGAGGAGTCATAAGGACAGGGTGGAATTTTCTTGAAGATATGAGATATGGGTTTTTTTTCTCTCCAGCCTTCGCCTGGGAGTGGACCAGTGCCTGAAGAAAAACTGGGGCTTGTGTTGCTAAACAAAACTGCTTCTCAGGGTGGAGGATGTTCTCTGCTTGACCACCCCTTGGGTTGAGGCACGGTTGGGATTCACAGTTTAGGAGGCTGAAAATCCCCTTAGAAAAATTCCCCCCCCGCCTGTGAAAAAACCCACACCCAGCTGAGTTTTGGTGTGTCTGTTGAAAGAGCTTTTGCTGCTTGAGCACAGTTGGTGGTTTGAGGCAAGTTTGCAGGTTTTGGGAGACGTGCATTTGTTTTACGTGGGTCTCAGCACTTATCACGTGGTGGCTGGTTGTTGTAGTTGTTGCTGAGGTAGATAAATTTGAAATAGTGGCTTTTTTTTTTTTTTCCAGCCTTGCTGCCTCTATGCAGGTCAATTATTTCAATTATTTCAACTGATTTGACTTTTTCCCCACCCACGCTCTTCAAAATTGTCACAATTGACAATGACAAACTTCTGCAGTGGAAGCCAATCTACATAAAACGTGTTTCTCTCTGCAGTATCATACTGGTTTTATTCTAGTGTTAGAGCTCTCTTTCACTGTGCCCACAGTTGCAATGCTTTCCCCCATCATGGGAACAGAGCCTGTGTCTTATGCCAACAAAAATATTTACATGGAGAGATTGCACTGGATTGGAATTAACTTTGGTATCCATCATGACCTTAGATGTCGTTAGTTTTTAACAGCCGTGCTGTTTAATTGCATCAAAAAATTATGAAAAGAAGCAGACCTAAAATAAAAATGTGCAGTACGTATAATTTAAGATTATTATGCCATCTTACGTGTGTGGTTTGATTTAAAATACATGCTAAATGTTCAGCAGACTGCCATTTGAATAATTAGGAGAATTAAATCTGGAAGTTATGTTATGACCGATTTAGCGTTAAGTCAGTGCAGTTCTCAGAAATCAGAATTTCTCTGTCACAAGCATTGTCCTTTTTAAGATTTAATTCTTTTTAACATTAACATCAGAAATTATACACTCGGTACCTGGAAATTCCAGTTCTTGAGATCAAATTGTAAAGAAGGTTTGGGGTTGTGGTGGGGAGGGGGCTTCCGATTAATTCTCTGACCAAGAATATGGTATCAACATATAAGCTATTATATCTCAAATTCTGATGTTATGCTCAAACTGTAGAAAATGTTTTTTTCATAATACGACGTGACATTTGCTGCCAGGTGAAATAGACATTGGGATTTTTAAAATAAAATAATAATAAAAAAATAATCCCGTTGAGACATATAGTGTAGGGTTTTGTGAAATATATTTTTCTTCCGGTATATGCAGGATGTCATCTCTCTGTTACTCAGCAGTAAATTTGCATTGAATTCATTAGGCTTTCAAGTGAATTCCCCACTGCAGCTATTCTAGACTTTTCCATCTGTATATACAAGTCCGTGTATGTACAAATATTCTGCTTCATTTTATGCTCATTGTGGGTTAAAAAAAGAAATTAATTCTCTCTACTTTCCTGGCCTTTGAGCAGGGGGGTTGTGCCAAAGGGCCTTCCAGCCTCAGCCACCCCAAGCTTCTGGGACTCTGTGTCCCTTTTCCAATGAACCCGATGGGTGCTCTTTTACAAAGGCTCCATTTCTCCTTCACCGGAGCCTTTCCCCACCAGCTGCTGAGCAGGGCAATGGGCATACAAAGCTTTGAAAAGCCTTCATGGCAAGGAGGAGGAGATCCCACCTCTTCAGAGAAGGTCCTTGTGACCACCCACAGCCACAGAATAGAATCATCATAGAACCATAGAATGGTTTGGGTTAGAAGGGACATTAAAGACCGTCTAGTTCCAACCCCCTGCCCTGGGGAACACCTTCCCCTAGACCAGGTTACTCAAAGCCCCATCCAGCCTGGCCTTGAACATCTCCAGGGATGGGGCAGCCACAGCTTCTCTGGGCAACCTGTTCCGGTGTCTCACCATCCTCACAGCAAAGAATTTCTTCCTGAGATCCAATCTAAATCTCCCCTTTTTCAGCTTAAAACCATTCCCCCTTGCCCTAAGGCTCCACTCCCTGATGAAGAGTCCCTCCCCATCTCTCCTGGAGCCCCTTTAGGTACTGGAAGGCCACAACAAGGTCTCCCCAGAGCCTCCTCTTCTCCAGGCTGAACAGTCCTAACTCTCGTAGCCTGTCTTCATAGGAGAGGGGCTCCAGCCCTCTGAGTATCTTCGTGGCCTCCTCTGGACCTGCTCCAACTGGTCCATGTGCTTCCTATGCTGAGGACCCCAGAGCTGGACATAGTGCTCCAGGTGGGGTCTCCCCAGAGCGGAGCAGAGGGGCAGAATCCCCTCCCTCGTCCTGCTGGCCACACTTCTTTGGATGTAGCCCAGGATGGGGTTGGCTCTCTGGGCTGCCAGCACACATTGCCAACTCATGTTGAGCTTCTCATCCAACCAACACCCCCAAGTCCTTCTCCTCAGGGCTGCTCTCAATCCATTCTCCTCCCAGCCTCTATTTGTGGCTGGGATTGCCTCACTAGCGGCTGAGATGACACCTTTTAGGTAGGATCTTTACTCTCTAAGTGTGGGAGAGGGGAATGGATGTATCTCTTTCCCCTGGCACTCTGTGCAGACCGGCCGCGTTGACATGTGATTTCTATTATGCTGTGTATTCAGAAATATGAATTTTACTTTTACCACTTCCTCATCTTTTAGTCCAGAATGAATAGCTCGGATTTTAGGATGTGCTGCAGGAATTCCTCCCCTCTTCTTATTTGCTAGCTTTTTAAGATGAGGTAGAGAAAATTATATAAAAGGAACTACTAATACTTGATCACAAGTTTTATTTTCTGAAACTTTAAATAATGGACAAATGCTGCAGTGCCATAAGCCATTTCTTGCTAATTTTAATTAAACTACATCCAATAAAATTGAACATGTCGTTCTTCATGTTTTGGGCCTTTTTTGCCCATTTTTTTTTTCTTTAATTGTTGCATCTGCTGAAAGAAGACTCTGTGCTCCAAAGCATTGACAATGTGCCAACCCCAAAAGGCCATGGTCTCTAGGATTTCCTTTGACATATTCATACTTGGTCATACAGTTTACAGTAACGAGAAAGGCAAAAGAATCTTGGCCAGAAAACAAAAACTTGATAAAGAATAGTGCACTTTGAAATTTCATGTCTGCCATATTTTTACAAGATATGACTCGCCTTCCTAGAAAACTGTAAAGGGAGTGTTTTCTGTGGGAGCAGCTGGCACTGCTTTAGAAAAATATCCTTTGTTAAACCTGCTTTGGTTATTCTTCTAGAAATTTGGGGAAGATAGAATCAGTTTTCAACATTATACGGGTGAACAATGTCTATCTTATTCTGCACACTCTGCTCTGTGGGAGAGGGAGGCGAAGCCGTTTCTCTCCTTCCCGTCGCGATGACAGTCGGAAAAGCCACAAAATTCTATTTCTGCTCCGTAACGTCCCCGAGAGGTGGGTTTAGGCTTTGGCGGATGGATGTGAATTGCATTTTGATTCTTTTCAAAAACTCAAGTCAGCGTTTCGGGTGAAATTTAAGGTCATGCCGTGAGCCAGGGCGGTTCCGGTGAAACAGATCCGCTATTCACGCCGACGGTCTCCCCCTTTCAGTAGGAAGGAATAAGGGAAGCTGCTGACGAGGAGTGATGACAGCCGCTGCCAGCAGCGGTGATAGTGCCTTCAGTAATCTAATAAAACTGGGTTATTATGCTTTTTAGAGTCAAATGGCTGAATAAAACCGAGGCGGAGCTTAAAATACCATTCGTGTTTTGTATCTCTCTTCTTTTTCCTTAAAACAGAAGATGGTTTTATAAGAGAGTTTGTCATACATGATCCTGGTCCATTTTTCTGGCTGCCAGACTTAGCAGGAGCACCTCAGCCGTGAAGATAAGCTGGATCCCAACATTCCCATTCGTTATAAATTCGCGGTGTTTCATTTTTGCCTACGTCACCAGAAAGCAGCTTGAAGAGCAGTTTTCCAGACTGAGTGAGGAGTCCTCTGGTCAACAACTTCTGGCTGGAAACGGGACCTTCCAGTGCTCCAGCTCAGCTTTCCTTTTCAGGAGACCAGATCCATGGTCTTAGGAATAAGCCATGCTATGTAGACTGCTTCCTCCTCCTCCCCTGCAAGCACAGCTGTGTAAAATAAAATAGAAGAAGGAATTTGGCATCCAGCGAGAGGATGGGATTATTATTTTATTTTTTTTTATTGCTGGTTATGAGGATTGTTTGGTAGAGAACCAAGGGAAACGGAGAGCGTGGTCTGATTTCTCTCTTTTGCCGTTTCTGGTCTTTGCCAACTTGGCACTCACCAGAGGAAGACTCAGTTTCATCTGGGAAAGAAAGAAGCTGGCTCTTGGATGGTGTGGGGTGGAAGTGTCTCAGCCCGATGGTTGTTGTTTCCAAAGCCCTGCCTCAGGAGAAACGTTTTTTAGATTTATTTTTTTTATTTATTTATTTAGAAATGAAGGAGAAGAGAGTAAATGATCTCAGCTCTCAGAACAAGTCAATAAAATGACTAAATAACTAAAAATGACAAAGTTGTATGGTCTAAGCATTAAGTGGGCTGAGAACAAGGTGTCCTGTATTTCTAATGCTTGAAGGGAAAAGTCACAGAAGCACGTAACAAACTTGTTAGTTCTAAAGACACATGTCTTTTAACTGTTCAGGAGGATTTACTTCAAAAAATGACTAAGGGACTTCATAACTTTAAAATGTATTCTTAAATTTTACTTTTATAAGTAAAGTAAAAATAAAAGGGTTGCCTTTTATTTTTGAACGAGTAACCATTCATGATACTCAGATGATCCTACTATAAACCACAGATTCAAACTCAGCCTTCAACACCGAAATGATGTCTTTTAAGGAGATGTTTACCCCACACCAGACTTCTTACTCCTATTCTTTTAGTTCTTAACTACATGTATCTGAAACTTAATGGTCTGTGTGGCTGAATTGTGAATACCTGTTTTGAGCATCTCCTCGAGTTTAATGCCAAGATTACTGCTATCTCAGCTTTAAATTTTGCCTTTCTCATGAGAATGCAGACTTGTGAACAGCAGAAGTACATCCTTCAAGGGAGCTGCAGGTTGAGGGCAGATGTCCAATGGACAGATTCTGGGCCAAGTGCTTTTGGAAGGCTGGTCATACCTATTTCATACTTTTTCTGAAGGAAAAATCAGTAGCAAGGTGATTTCTCCTTGCAAAAGCAAGCAGGTGGCTGGTAGGCAATTGCAGTTATGGCTGTGTTGCTTGGGGACACAATTGTAGGATCCAGCAGATCTCCTCCTCACAAGTTCTTACAGGCTTCTCAAAATCATTCATGGCCTGATCGTTGGTTTCCTTGGGTTCAGTCAATGGCAGCTTTTGTCTGGTGAAGGAAGAATTTGGCTCTCCTACCCAGAACTGAACAAGAGGATCCTGCTGTTGTGAAATGGATTGGGTTAGATGCCTGCTTGAGGGCTTTCAGATGGGGTAGGACAGTCGGTGTGTTAAATAAGCTGGCCTTACCCTTTCAGCTCACTTAGCTGCTCTGTAAATGTTCACCATATGCTCTCCTACTCTGACAACCTCCTCTTAAGAAAGAAAGTTTTATTTTAGCCTTGTATTTTATTGTATTTGGAGTATATCTATTTGAAGAATGAGATCAGTATCTTAATTTTCAGTATCTGGAGTCCTTCAAAATAATTCTGTCTGGGCTCTCACACCCTTCCCTTCTGAAAAGGGTCATAAGTAGAGTATTTTATAATATTTTGAATGCCCCATAAATCATGCCCATCCGGTAGAATTATTCAACCATATTTTATTTAATGTTACTCTGAAGGTATTCCCACTTACATTTAACTTTCATAAGAACAAAGTAGAGCAAACTCCAATTTCACTGGACTTTTTGTTACTACCCAAAGTACTTGTATCTTGCAGCCCAAAGATGTGGTGCAATTATTTAAAATGTAATGCTTTGTAATTCTTTCCAGAATAACCAAATATATTCATTTTTCTACTTTAGGAACTGCATCTGTGGCTGTTGCAGGTCTTCTTGCAGCTCTGCGTATCACCAAGAACAGGTTATCGGATCACACCGTGTTGTTCCAGGGAGCTGGAGAGGTTTGTATTTTTATACATCAGGAAAAAAAAATTGCACTATGAAGATTTTTCTTAATATTTAATCAAGTTATATGTATCCAGTTGACAAGAACATTAAGTGGGTAGAATGATCACTAACACCTAATGAAAGTTGGTTCTTAATTCGAATGTGAATTTACAGAAAAATCTCTGATTGTCTGGTCAGGCCCCATATTTTTTATAAGACATACTGTGGAGATCTGTTCTCTTTTTAGAACTTCAGGTTTTAGCTCTTCAGCTGTGAATTATTGAACTGCCCTCGATATAAACAAAGTTTTTTGGAAAGATGAGGAAATATATTAGGCCACCAAAGAGTAATGAAATAAAATGTATTTACCAGAGTCAGTGTTATTTAGTAAGAACCAGCGCCCCTTTGATTTTTCCTGTCATTAAATAGCATTTTTCAGTATTCTGCCTGTTGAGATCATCCATTTATGAAGATTTTCATGCACATTATTTTTTATAGTAATTTTTCAATATAAATTTTGAAGCCACCGACACAGAAGTGAAGGTTGTACTTACCTACAGCATGGCTAGCTGTCATCTCTTGTATGAAGTCTACAACCCCATGCAAGCTTCTGAAATATAATATTCGTGGTCTCAAACCCCTCTATAGGTGATAGTAATCCAGCTTTGTGTAGTCTGGATATTTTTTATTTGATTCAATATTTGATGCTACTGAGATCAGGTCTGTAGTTGTCAGGACGACTTAGATTCGTGTCTGGCACCTCAATGCCTGTGTAGATCAAGACGTCATCACTGATGCAGGAGCTCATTCCTAATAAAACTACTTATTTCTTAACTAAAAAATGAGAAACTCACTTGATTCTCAGTGAAACTGCATAATAAAGAACAAGAAACAGAATCAACCTCATAAATACGTATATGGTTTGGTAATCAGAATTACTGAGTGGTCTGTCGGCTCATTTTGTTGGCTGTTTCCCTATCTGTGCCTGTATCACATTTGATCTGATGGATGAAATATTATAAAATCCAGAAAGAATAATACATTTTTTTCCGCAAAATATTGATAAGTGAATTTTTCTCGCCCCTGCTTTCACTGGGAGCGCAGCCAAGTCTAGAGTTACAAAACACATTAATAGTAGGTAAAAGGAGACTGAGGTTCTTGATGGACGTTTTAAAAAAAGAGCAAAAAGTCTTTTAGGACTGCATTTTAGTTTCTGGCAGGCAGAGTGTGGTTTTCTTTGGTTTAAATTACCAAAAAAAAAAAAAGAAGAAAATAAAACTTTGAAGAAGAAAAGACCTATTTAATGTATTCTGTGAGGAATATTTGGAATAAATTCTAGTTTTAGCATTTTTCATTAGGGTTTAAACATTTATTATGCACTCGACATTGAAAATGCCATCTTAAGATTTATCTATACTGTGATTTATCTATACTCTAATTTATCTATACGATTTAAGATTTATCTATACTATTTATTTGAATTATGGTTTCTAAGTACCAAATGGTAGCAACAGTTTGCTAATGTTTATGAAAAATTAATAATTCAGTTTTATTGTTAAATAAAATTAAGAAACTTACCAAAAATAGTGGGTAGAGGAAATAGGTGAGTGGGGGATTTCTTTCATTTCTAGTTTCATATAGAATCACAGAATGATGTGGGGTTGGAAGGGACCTCTGAAGATCATCTAGTCCAACCCCCCTCTACTATATACTACTTTTCTTCTCTTTCCTCCAGGCTGCACTGGGGATAGCAAACCTCATCGTTATGGCTATGGAAAAAGAAGGGGTATCTAAAGATGCAGCTGTCAAAAGGATATGGATGGTTGACTCAAAGGGATTAATAGTAAAGGTAATACCAATTTTCTCATTCCTTTAAATATCCTAATAGTTATTTGCAGTCTGTAGATAAAGGCGAGAGCGTTTTCTTTGGGAAAGCAGCTTCAACAATTTATGTCTTTTGTCATAGCAAGCTGGTTTTCTTTTCTAAAGTGCATTAAATGAACGACAGACTCCCATGTTGTTTCGGGGGGGCGTGATTACATTTGGAGTTCCTGCTCTGTTTCTATTAAGGATGAGCACACACCTCAGAGAATTTTTCAGCAGTTCATTAAAAACATGTAAGGAAAGAAACATTCAGCTTTGGGGTTTAACATTTCCCATGTTAATGCGATCATTATTTGTTAGCACAATCAGGCACAAAGATGTATAGATACATTATAAGGACAGCGTTCAAGGATATATTTTTTTTCAAAAAGGGAGCAAAAATATTTTTGAAGGGAATATTTTCCTGATGTCGCAAGCATGTCAGCCTTCTGCGAGAGCTGAGATATATGGCAACAAATAGCTTCTAGGCGCAGTGATATAGCTCGTGTTGCAGATGTTGTGGTCTGCAGGGCTATCAACACTGCTCAGAATTTGAAGCTGCTGAGAGACTTCATCAGTCGCCCTTACCTCATTCCTTCCACGTGCCAAAATAAAGAAACATATGAATTCCATGTGCCAGAATAAAGAAACTGGTATGTTTTAAAAGGTGGCTATGTATTTAATAGTTTGTGAGCTCCTTGAAAGAACTGGATGAGAGGCCAGTTGGCTTTGCTTTCTTGGCTTGCCTGGTGGTCGGTGGTGTTTATGGTCATCTCTATTGGTCATCTGCCCTCTTGCACAGCGTTTTGTAGCTGACTAATGTTTAGGATCCTGTGTGGCTCACATAGCTTTGCATCAGGAGCATGTATTCTGTAGTCAATATCTGTATTGGTTAAGTGAACAGCATCGCAGCACCTTTTGCTCATAGCTTTAAAGGGATAATAGAAGGATCATAGACATTGAGATGGGAGAGCGTTCACAGAATGATATGGGGTTGGAAGGGACCTCTGGAGATCATCTAGTCCAACCCCCTCCCAGAGCAGGTTGCTCAGGAAGTTGTCCAGGTGGGTTTGGAATGTCTCTAGAGAAGGAGACTCCACTACCTCCCTGGGCAGCCAGGTCTCTGCCACCCTCATGTTCCTCTTCATGTTTAGGTGGAACTTCTTATGTTCAAGTTTGTGCCCATTTCTTTTTGTCCTGTCACTGGGCACCACTGAAAAAAGACTGGCCACATCCTCCTGACACCCTCCCTTTATTTATAGGCATAAATAGCATTAATAAGGTTGTCTTGGACATCCCTTGCCAGAAAACACAAAAGTACCCTGATCAGGTACAGAAGAATGCTGGTATTTGCTGCTATCTAAGACACAGATATTTTTTTTCTGGTGTTTTTTTTCCCCTTTGTTTTAATAAGTCCTTTCGTTCTTCACCTGATAATCGTCAAAATCATACTTTTGTGTCCAAACACAGATGACTGTTTATCTTCTGTGGCTGTTGAAACCTAGGGGTTGATAAGAAGAATGGTGCATTGCACAATTTCCTCCACCGTAAAGACTGGAATTATCAAATAATACAGTTGAACTAAACCCCCCTCCTGGTGGTGTTCAGGAAACAAACTGCCAGGGGCAGGAGTATAGGAACTTTGCAATCCTAAAGCAGTAAAACAGGGCTCGGCTGCGTGTCCATCCCGCCGAGGTGGTTACACCAGCCCTTCTCCTCTTCTTCTCCTATCCTCTTCCTGCTTATTTTACACCTCTCGCTGCTAATTTGCCAGTCAGCCGAGAAGCTGGGTTGTTGCTCTTGGTACGCAGCGACTAATTCCTTTCACAGTTTCTAAATTTTTAGTGGCTCGGTGACTGTACTCTTTCCTCACCACCTTCTAGCTTCAGCCCTCTCAAGCCATGCCAAAACCAATCAGCGTCTCGCACCGCCTCTAACTTTGTTTCCTCTGCTTATTCTTCTTGGTGGGGCTTTAATTTGGGTTTTGTCCAAAGAGCAGTCCACTGAATTTCATGTCCTGCCCAGAGTATATTTGCAAAAAGCTCACGATTGCCAGACATAACAGCTGGAGATAGATTAGGGCTGAATTTGTGAACAGATGTTGATGTGAGCAGTGGGAGCGGACGATGCACATTTCAGGTCGTTGCTGGTGTTCCTGGAGGACCCGGGAGCACCAGTCTCCCAGTCTGGCTGTCTTAGGAGGGGCTTGAAAATGTAGTGGGTGATCCTGCTGGACCTCAAAGCTGGAGATCCTTCAGTGCCTGGCCTGACCTGGGCATAAGGAAACTCGTTCTGTGAGTCCTCTCTTGGCTTCCTTCTGCACCTAAATGTTCCCCCTAAAAAGTAAAAAAAAAAACAACAAACAAACATACAACTCAACCTCCTCCCCAAGAAATAAATACAACATAAACTCTTGAATCTTGGGATTTAACTGCTGGGAAGTCATAGCTACAACGAGTAAATAATTAAGCTATTTTGGGTTCTTTTTTTCTGGCCTGAGAGGGAATGCTGTACTTCTGGTCTGTTTAGGAAATTATTTTGGCTTTAGACGATTACAGAAAAGTGCTGCAAGACTAAAAGGGCTTTCCAAACTCTTAGAAATGAGATAAGAGAAGTAAAATGAGGAAGATTTGTGAGAAAACTGTACAACGCGAAGGATTCTCTTGTTAGAAACCTTTTCATTAGTGCAAAGGTAAGATTTGCCAAGCCACAGTTTAGGTGTCACCACTTAAACCAACTTTTGCATAAGCTAAACTGATTTTTTATTTCTTATGACTTAAGGGAGTATATAAACAGAAAAACGTTCAACAACAGTCCCTTAAAATTTGCCCCATCAAAAAAGTTTAATATAAGGAGGGAGACCTTCTTTTTAGTCTTAGACATATTCTGATCTGTTGCTTCAGCTCTATGGGAAATAACAGACTCTCTGAAGACTCAGCAATTACTTTGTCCGACTAAACTAATTTTTACCTCATTTTTTTTCCCGTGCTGTCCTTTTGATCATTATTTTTGCAATGCAAAATGGTTATAGGTTTAAACATTGTTTCTCCTTTCATCTACTTTCTGTAGTATTTCAACTGGTGCAAACCAAAGAAAAATAACCTTGGAACTTGTACTGACCTGACTGCAAACAGTTCCCACCTTTTTCTTTCTCCCCTGCCCCCAAAAGCTGCCACGAAGTCACTTATCAGGCTTCTGTAATTGATTTTTTTCCTTTGTGGCTTTTTAATTGTTCAAGTGCAGCTGTGTTTTCATTTTCCTCTTAATATTTTTTTTTTCCTTTTCCCCTGGGAACAGTCTTTTTTCATTAAACCGAGTTTGATGAGCAACTTTTCTGCTATGCTGTGGTGAAGGAGCTGGTGATGAAGGCTGTGTTTGTTATGCTGTCTATAGTTGTATTCTCAGCTTCATTCTAGAGATCTTATAATGTTGTTCGTATTATTTTGGAGTTGTTCAGGTGGGTTTTAATCTGTTTAGTATCATTTCACCTTTCAAAACTGTTTTTTTTTTTTTCTCCAAAGGGGAGAGGTTGGTGAGGAAGGGTTGCAGATCATAATATCAGTGGAATTTTGCCACTTGAACTATATGACTTTTTGAAACAGATATCACTCCTCTTGAAATGCCCATATGAAGTATCTCAGCGCATTCAGATGGAAGTGTTAATGTTTAATTAAAAGATACCCTTAAAGTTGCTTTCACCTTCTTTCACACTTGGAGATTATGCATAAGCAGTTGGAACTCATCTTTAAATTCTGAATTTTTGTATTCTGTCCCATTCATAGAATCATAGAATGGTTAGAGTTGAAAGGGACCTTAAAGATAATCAAGTTCTAAGCCCCTGCCATGATCTTTCATCCTTGGTCAGTTCATTTATGGCTAACTGCGATGGGCTGTGGCTTTTCTAGCCAAAAATCTGCTTTGCATCTCTGCAAAGATGCAATGTCTTGGGTATCTCCAAGGTGTCACCGTAACTTGAAGCAGTTTCTACCTGATTTTACTCATGTACCGTCCCAACAGAGCAATCCTTTTTGCTCTGTCAGTTACTCTGATGTCTGGGGAATTGATCCGTACAGTTTCATCTTGTATTTATAGAATCATAGAAATGGTTTGGGTTGGAAGGGACCTTAAAACATCATTGAGTTCAAACCCCCCTGCCCTGGGCAGGGACACCTCCCACCAGACCAGGTTGCTCAAAGCCCCATCCAGCCTGGCCTTGAACCCCTCAAGGGATGGGGCATCAATGACTTTCCTGGGCAACCTGTTCCAGGGTCTCACCAACCTCACAGGAAAGAATTTCTTTCTAGTA
Source organism: Gallinago undulata (assembly GCA_026546715.1). Taxonomy (NCBI): domain Eukaryota; kingdom Metazoa; phylum Chordata; class Aves; order Charadriiformes; family Scolopacidae; genus Gallinago; species Gallinago undulata. The sequence goes on from JAOTQQ010000023.1 coordinate 82,587,148, forward strand.
TCTGATCTAAATCTCCCCTCTTCCAATTTAAAACCATTACCCCTTGTCCTGTCTCTACACTCCCTGACAAAGAGTCCCTCCCCAGCTCTCCTGAGGGCTCCCTTCAGATATTGAAAGCCTGCTATAAGGTCTTCCTGGAGCCTTCTCTTCTCCAGGCTGAACAACCCCAGCTCTTTTGTATGAAGTGTAAGTTTTTCAGGAAGGAAACACATTAATTTGTCTCTGGACACTTGTGCCATTACTCATACTGGGCCAGTAATATATGAAAACAAGTGAGGACAAGGCGAAAGAATGATTGGTGGGGTGTGCTCAAGGAATACCCTCGTTATTTTCTCTAAACGAGACACCACCAAAAATTTGGGTGTTAAATTTGTCAGCATGGGGCTGTTTCCTCTTTGACACCATGTATATTAGATGTACTGATGAGATGGTGACCTAATTTGGATGGTTTATGGTTTCTTTTGCTCACGCTCCGTTATTGACATGAATGATTGTTTTGCTCCGTTTTGTTTCTGCTGTTCTGTGGGTTCCCGACCTGCTCTGCTTCTCAGATCTTATCTTCTTGGAATAATTCTCTTTATAAATTCTGCCCTGCCTGTTAACTGTGTGTGCTTATTTATGTGGAAAGCGTATTTTATAGATTTTACAGGACTTAAATAAACAGCCCTAATCTTCTAACAATTAGCGGTTTTATTAAAGTCAACACCAGAATTACATTTCTTACCTAAATCCTGTGTTTTACTGCCAACCATTATGACATTATCTCCTCAACATGTTGGGTTTTTTCACACAGTTGGCAATGAAATTTATTAATTCTGTGGCTAAGTTGTGTTGTAATCTGCTCTCTTCACCTTTAGGTGGTAGATGATGGACCTGATCAGGAGGCACCATCACTTCATAATTAGGGCCTCGGTATGGAGATGTGGGAGGGCTTGTCTGGCTCTGCTTTTTGGCTCTTAGATGAGGTGACACAGGAGTGCCTGTCACCTGCGAGCCCTTGGGCTTCACCATCCTTTGGAGGACACCTCGGAGAGGTCCCTCAGCTCCCAGTACTGTTTACAAGTCCCTGTCTAGAGCCCTCCAGATGGTTCATCAACAATCATAGAATGGTTTGGGTTGGAAGGGGCCTTAAAGATCATCAAGTTCTAACCCCATGCCCTGGGCAGGGACACCTCCCACCAGACGAGGTTGCTCAAAGCCCTAACAACCCTTAGATCACGGCTTTACTTCTGAGGAAAGCCATGTGGAGATCATCTCCTGACAGGGAGATATTTCACCACCTTCTCCCATGACTCTTAACCACATCCTTTGTCCCCTGCCCTCCTTCTTCCTTGATGCTGTAAGAGCTGCTTTTTTTTGTCTGTTTGTTTGTTTGTGTGTTTTGCTCCAAACTCTGCCATAAGGAACTCGCAGGGAACAGACAAGTAAAAACCAAAACATTTTGCAGTCGGAAATGCTCAGTTTCCTAATGGGCTGCTTTGCTTTTTAGTCTCCAGTTCTCATCCCTTCTGCGCTTCTTGTGTCTTCAGCATTTCAGAGCCTCAGATGAATCCATTAATTTATCTGTGTGCTGTTCTCTGGTTTAAAGAAGCCGTGGTTGACACAGTCAAATGGAGGCAAGCGTTGGCATAAATAGATCTGTGCCTCCCTGGTGGTGAGACGGGACGAGCGCCGGTGCTGCCTCTGATGTGGGATGGAGATGCAGCCATCAGGGCGTTTGGGCTCCTTTCTCGGCTGCTTCCCAGCTGATGGAGAGAGCAAATCCCGGGGAGCTCCCAGCCCTGCCTCTCCTCTGGCTGCCCTTCAGCCTCGGTTGGGGCTCCGACAGGCCACGCCATGAGGCTTCCCGTCGGTGGTGTCCGTGAGATTTGCCTCCCGTTTGGTAACGGCCCCTGTAGATGTCTGCGGTGCAGTCTTCTCCCCTGTTTTCACAGCTGTTTTCTATGAATTTTCTCAGGGTTTTATTGATGGGTCATTTTTGTTTGTTATCTGAGGCCCGGCTTGCTGCTCTCAGATGATGATATGAGTAACTTTCTGTGGAAACTGTGGTGTAAGTTTGCTTGAGGCCTGATCCCAGCGTCTCCTTCGCTTCTTGTGCTGTTGATCAGCCACTAAAAGTAAAAACTTCAGAAACCTCCCTAAAACTAAGAACTGCTTTGCAGTTCAAATCCAAAATACAAGCGGTTTTTCCTAAAACTGTCAACTGCTGAGTCCTGTTACTTTCTTTTGCTCCTGGAATTAAAAGGTCCTGGCTTCCAAGTGACTTCGTTTTGCTATTTGTAATAATAATATGTCATGCCAACGACTCTCCTCCAGTAGGGAGTGTAGACATTTTAGGATGCCCAAGATCTTTCATCCATAACGTCACCATGGGAGAATGCTGCTATTGTTTCTTTATCTCTGGACTTCATCTGCTGACTTAACACAGTCCACATTGTAACTCATTTGCTAATAAAGAATTTAGCTCGTATTACTTTCCATCATATTACTTTCCTGAGATACCACGGCGACTTCCAATACAGCAACAGATCTGTTTTCAGGTTGCTTTGTTCTCTTTTGTTCAAATCCAAAATATTCCACAAGGGAGATTTTTTTTGGTACAAAATGATACTGCGATAGAGTCAATACTTTTCCACTCCGAAAATTAATTTCTGATGTTTTCACTGAGCCTTTGGACTTACGGTTTATTAATCTTTTTTTTTTTTTGAGTGTTTTTAATATTCTTCAACTGCAGCATTCTAGTGAAGGTGTATTGGATAGTTTATTCAGGTATTAATCGTGCTGTGGTTGTCTTCCTGGGACTTTAGTGTGTAGTTTGTTTGGGTTTCTTTTTATTCAAGCAAACTTATTATAATGCACCTAGGACTAACTTATTCTATAAAAAGGACATAATCTAAGAATACGTAGCATTGCGAGAAGTTAAATAATGAAATGTTGGTGCTTTTTAATTTATTTTTTTTTATTTCTTCCTTGGGATGCTGAATACATTTGGGAAGTTAAAGCAAGAAGGATCTATAGCCTCTTTTTCTACCTTTGCCTTCCTCCTCCTGTTGAAAGAGTTTGTCCCTTCCCCTGCGAATAGCTGCAGAGGTACCGTGTTGAGTCTGTTAGTTCATCTCTGGATTTAAGCATGAAAGACTTTCCTTTGGATTTAGGGAGGATTGCCACAGGGAAGATGCTTGTTGTACATCTTTAGAAAACCTATTACAACTTAAGACAGCTGCTGTCTGGCCGAGATGCACCTTCATACTGCTATTTGAACAGCGGAGCGTTGACATCCTCTGGTAGGAACCCCTGGAAACATTTTCCCCCCTGAATTATTTCTTAATAATGCTAAAAAAGCAAGACACTGGACTTAGATGATGCATAAAAATGTGACTGAAGATGATGCTTCTACTTGAAACACTCTGAGCTTCACACACAGAACCACAGAGCTCATCCACGTTCTTTTAATGTGGAGTATTTTAAATTTTTCCTTTTAAAAAAGGAGGAAGGAACCATCAGCGAGCTGTGTGCCCTGTTAATGTCTTAGGATTACGGAGGCGCAGGCTGAGCAGTTTCTGATTGATGCAGCCTTGTGGTGTTCCTCTACAGCACATTTCCCAGCAGCAGATCCCCAGCCTACAGAAAATAGCTAAGCCAGGGCTGGAAATGGAAATGTCAGGAGACGCTACGCTTCTGGAAGATCTTTTAGTCAGGGCAGCTCTGCACTGCCGAGCCCACCCGCTTTGCATCTCTCCGGTGTCAGGAGGGAGAGAAGACAGAAAACCCACACAAATCCAGAACTGAGACTTCTGGGCTTTGGCTCCATCCTCTTCTCTCCCACCGACTGACAAAACCTCTGTGAGTCCCCGTTCCGGCTGTAGGCATCCCGGGGCGGATGTCTGGGAGCTTGTGCTTAAATGGACCGGCAACCCCTTCGTTTGAGGTCAAGCATGCACAAAACCAAATTGTTTCTTCCTTCCCCCCGTGTCATCGCTCGCCCCCTTTGCTGGGCACCGGAGGACAGCAAGCCGTGCCCTTCCTCCCTTTTGCCGTGGAGAGCAAAACTTTAGAATTTGCCAATTTGCGGAGAAAAAAAAAATACACTATTAAAGCACTGTCCTCTAAATTAGTGGAGTTTCATAACCAAATCCACTAGCTGATCCTGAAATCTCGGCCACAATTTTTCAGGGAGGTGTTATGTAGCTCCTTTGGGATCACTGAATTACCAATTAAAATACATTTCTGATGATCTATTTAAAATATGTATTTAAAAAAGCCCCCTAACCATAGAATTTCTTTTATAAGCATTTTCCAAGAAAAAAATCTCTATGTACATAGCTGTTGTTATTTTTGCTAAGCCACAGAATTTAATATTTCATTCTTAGTTAATATACTAGAAAAATATTTACTTGGAGACATGATTCATTCTGACTAATGGGATCAAGCTAATTCAGACCAAAGCTGAATAAAGAAATAAATTTAAATATGTTTGGGGTTCGGTTGGGGTTTTTGGTGGGTTTTGGGGGGGGGAGTGGTGGGGGACGGCTGGGCTTTTTTGTTGGTTTGTTTTGCTGGATTTCGTTGTTGGTTTTTCTTTTTTTAGAATAGTAGAATCCCCTCTATGAGATAAAGGGCAGATAGATTCTGCCCTATCTTAAATTCCGACCTAGGGTGACCCATCTGGCTGGCACTAGTCTCACCAGCCAGTGGCTGGGAAAGGGTTGCAGTGGATCACGTCAGCTTACTGGTTTGAGTACTCCTTTTATAGCTAATTAAATGAGAGCTGATCATTAATACCAGAGGAAAATGGGACTTTGAATCTTTGCTGTTGTATCGCCAAGTGTTTTAACAGCTCTGCCATTATTGTAATTTTAAAATGTGGAAGTACCTCCTCAAAAACCAATCCAGTGTAAAAACTGTGTAAAGAAGTAACTGTTTCATGCGGGATTTTGGTTGTTTGTTTTGATTCAAAAGGAAAGAATATCAACGTTTTTCTCCACTGAGATGTCAGCCTGGCCTCTTAGCTGTTATTGCAAAGCAGAAAAAAAATCAGCAGTCACCTTTCCTGAGCGATCTGCCCAGATCTGCAGATCCTGGAGGCGCTCAGAGCTGCCTGCCCGCCGCAGCCTGAAGGATGCTCGTAGCTCTTAGAGGGGATTTCTTTTTTCTCAGGAGCCCAGGACAGTCCCCTGGAGGCTGGATTTGAAGACCAGAATGAAAACTGGCTTCCTCAATAGCAGCCTGATAAGCTGTTAAGGAACCAGCTGAAGATGCAAGGTGGGATGGGATGGTGCCCATGGCACACATTCCCAGCTCCCCAGGGAACCTGCCTCCAAGTTGGGCTCCGTCATTTCAATTTCAACCAACCTGCTGATTAGAATCAAAATTCTGGGCTCCCCAGTTCAAGAAGGACAGGGAACTGCTGGAGAGGGTACAGCAGAGGGCTACAAAGATGATGAGG
>JAOTQQ010000023.1:82592693-82611917 GCA_026546715.1 Gallinago undulata
TGGGACCTGCTCTGGGTGACCCTGCTCTGGCAGGGGGTTGGACTAGATGATCTCCAGAGGTCCCTTCCAACCCCATATCCTTCTGTGATTCTGTGTGGATTTATGATGATATTTTTATGTAATCCTAGCAAAAAGCTTCTGGCCTGGAAATCAGAAATGCCTTTTTTTTTTTTCCTTTGGTGACTGAAAGGAAAACTTAGTATTTTTTCCCTGAAAATATTAAGGAAAATACCCACATTTAATGAAATGCATCTAAGCTGTGTGTGTAGACTGTGGGGACATCTGCTGGGATGCTGGGAAACGGCAGACTTCAAAACATGTATTAACAGTGGAATGAGTGGAGCATGAATACACCAAAAATTGCTAATAATGAGGCATTTTCTTGAGGCTAAGAATTTCACATTTTACCCACAAAGGAATCCAGGTGCCTGTATCGTGGTATTTCTGTGGTAATCACTTTAGGAGAACACTTAAGACCTGTATAAGCACATCCAGACATAACCCTCTTAATTTAAAAACTCTGCATTTTGGTCATGTAAAAAAAAAATAAAAAGTCAAGAGAAGAGGAGAAAACTCTGGAAATTCCTTGTAATCGTGGGAGAGCCAAGAGGAGCTGGTGTCCTGTAAGGCCAACTGCCTCTGTTGCCCCAACCACATAACAGCCTTCCTGGGGTTCCTGTGGTACCCACGGGATGGAAACGCTCTTCTTGTAGCTGGAAATGAAAAATGGCCTTCCCTCCCCTCCACCAGCTCCTGCCGTGTTCCTCCCGGGACCAGCAGAGGAGCTTTGGGTGGTGGGACTGGCACAGCCCCACGTCGCCACATCGTGGTCTGAAATTTAGCATCGGATTTCTCGGGTTTTTTTGTTCAAATTCAGCAAAAATGACATTAAAAAACTAATCCTGGCTTGGATCCGATAGTATGCACAGGCCTAAAAAGAGGCAAAATTGTCAAATTCAAAAACTTTGGTGGAGTTGTGGACTGAAGTCTGTTCCCGAACTTCAGTATAGTTAATTATATTATTATATAAGTTAATTAACTTGCTAAGGTTAAGGAAACTTTCATCAGTTGGAAAAGATGTGGCTGGAGAGATGATGGGTATCTGTTCTGGCTATTTGGTCACAATTACATTTAGCGTTCCATTTTCCTCGTGTTCTTCCCTAAATATCCGTGTAATCTCCTTCTTGCCCTCTGAAATGACAAGATGTTGGAGGGGCTGGCACCATCGTCTAGATTTGTGTATGAAAAGTGCCTTTTCAGTGATGTTTTCTGGGTAAGATGAGGGCTGGAGGTGTGTGCTTGTTAAACTCTTCTGCTGAAGTTTTCAGATGCCTGTGTAGAGACAGGGCTCCACGTATTTAGACAATTAATACCACGTTGGGCATCACGGGGTGGAAATTGCTGGTATAGATCAGGGCGAAAGTTGTTTCCCAGCTGAGTCAGTTCTGTTCATGCAGAAACAGTGCACCAGACAGGTGGTTACAATCAGTTTTATTCCATCCTTAAGAATGACTTGACTTAAATATGAAAAAGGTGGAGCAAAATATAAGCTCCCCCACAGTCTATATGCTCCCCCCGACTAGTCTCTATACAGTTAGACAAGAACAAAGCTGAAGAAGCTGGGAGAAACTGTTCTTGCTTTGCTAAGTTACACCCCCCCCTCGCCCTGGTGCATCTGTACTCTTCTATATAAATATTTTTATGCTTTATCACAAGTAACTTGCAGTATTTGACCAAATGTTAACAGCTAAAACAGCTTTAAGAATGCTTCGAAGAGGAAATTATTGATGCTTTCCTATAATTGGTAGTGCAGTGGTGTTCTACAGCTGCTAGGAATTTAAAGTAAAAATGCTGAATTTAGTTTACCTACTGCTCAGAGCAATGGATTAGTCCTAAATTCCCCCAAGCGTGTTAGCTGTAGACAGGGTCACTTTGTCTAATACAGTGTTTGGTGACAGACGCAAAAGTGGAAATGAAAACAGGACGTGTTAAACCAGATACTTTGTGAACTGATTATCCCAGGATATTAGGTTCCCTTAAACTTATAATAAATATTCCTTTTTTTTTTTTCTCCTTCCTTCCAGGGGCGTGCCTCATTAACAGCTGAGAAAGAGCGTTTTGCACATGAACATGGTGAAATGAAAAATCTAGAAGATATTGTTAAAGATATAAAACCCTCCGTGCTAATAGGTAATTTCTTTGACTTTAAAGCAATGACCTTATTCTTGTTTGGGAAAAAAAAAAAAAAAAAGGGGGATGTGGCTTTGTCTGAAGAGAGGATCGAGTTCCTCTGAACAGAGTTTACCTTTGTGTGTTTTTAGAAAACAGAAGGTGCATAATGGAGCCTGTTAAGCAGCTGAACAAACAGCAGCTCCCCGAGCGTGTAACGCTGCTGTCGCTCCCAGCCATCCCTTGCAGGGGAAGGAATAATCCGAGTCGGTTGAAACATCTGATGGGAGAACCTTATCACCTTCCTGAATTCCCTGGGGATTAACGCGGGTGGTGTAATACAAATAACTTCCAACTTTAGGCTGAGAACGCTCAGCTCAGCGCACCTAAAGCGGTGCAAATACCAGCAGGCTGGAGCTGAATCTTCTCTCCCCTCGTATTTAGGTCCTTGGCCACCAGCCCTTTCTGCAGACCAAAACACAGATTTTTACAAAGCCTTTTTCTTTTCTAAAAGCTGCAGGATTTGGGGATCTCAGCAAAGGGTTGTTCAGCTTCTCTGCAGTTTGGTTGTTATATTTCAGTGACGGTTTCAGGAGTGAACCGGCAAGTCCCCTTAAATAATTTTTTTAATATGTAAGACTTGAAAACTCATCTATCTGGCTAATAAAATAATTCATCAGATGCTGAGAAACCTGAAATGCCACAGTGAAAATTACCCTACATTTTAAGAGCTACCTTTTCAGCTATGCCTAGAGCACGTGGAGTAAAACCTGCATTTAACAACGATCATGATTGAGGTAAATAATGCTCATCTTTTTCTGTGCTCCATAAAGATACGACTGCAGGACAGAGAGCAAGGAGTCTAGAGAATTGATTTATCAGAAAACATGGCTAAAAAAGCGAGTGGAAAAGAAGAATAGATTGAATGATCTGTGCTATTTATTTAGATAAAGGAGTGTGGCTGCTTAGGGAATGTTCGCTGTCACGAAACATGGATTTTTACAGTGTGTCATTTTTATATATAAATCTACGCAGCGCTTCCCCTCAAGGTCACTGTCTCCGAGCCACGCTGCAGAATGAGGGCTCTTCCAACAGAAACAGCGATGAAAATTAATATTGGATGGGTTATTTTTTTCACTTTGGAGGATTAGTCATTCCGTATCTTATCCTGAGCAGCAGGAAATACGTTGATACTCTCTCTCCCAGTGTTTTACTTAACTCTGTCTCAGAGAATCCTCATATACATTTCATCGCCTGCGATGGCTCAAAGCAAAGTCTTAGTTTAGCTTCATCAAATAGAAGAAATTGCAATTGTAAAGTGAAAACCAAAAAAGAAATAGTCAGTGAGATTACTCAGAGCCTTTTGTTTTAGCTTGATACCCGAAGGTAGTTGTCGTTCTTACTATTGGCTGTCCAGAAGCAGTTTTAGAAGCCATAAATCATGTGGTAACTGCAGACTGAACCAGAAGCTTAAGGTGTGTAATGGGCTTTTATACAAGTGGGTCAAAATCATGACCACCATAGTTGTTCATCAAACATTCAGTGGCCCAGCTGGTCAAGCAGAGCCCTTGCATCTAAGCACCCTTGTCCATTCATAGAAGGTGAAGTTCTGTACGTCAGAGCTCAGATTTGCAAAAAATAATAATACGTGACAGAAATGTTTGAGCAAGAGATGTTTAGACTTTGGGAGAAGTCACTGATTTGCATCAATTGAGGAGTTGCCTCTTTTGTTGCCAAGGGATCAGAAGCGAGGAGGTTTTTCCAGACCCAAACCCAGATGGGTCTCAGACGTTATTTGGCTGACATTAAGCACCTGACCACCACCTACAGCACCGGTCATGGGGTGCTTGGGCTTTCAGTAGAGCTCTTGGGAAAACTCAATTGGAAACAGTTTAGGGAATTTCAGTGGGGCATCCACCTCCCCCTGTGCTTGGAGACATCTCTGTGAGATGATGCCATGCTTCATGTAGAAGCAGTCAGAAAATAGCCTGAGACAGCTTTTTTCCCTGGACATAAAGATCCTCAGGTTTACTCCAAGGTCAGTTTTTCTGTTTTTCACTGAAGGTCTGGAGAGCAAGGACCTGGGGTTCGGATTCCCAACTCTTGTAGGTTAGGCAGAAATATGGGTGCATTGGCATCATAAAAACATACCACACACCTCTTTTTGGATGAGAGTACAGTATGGAGAATAGAAGAGCATCCCTGGTGGAATGGAAAGGGATGTATTCAAAAAAATCGTTGCTGTCATAGAAGCCTTAGACTCAAAATTGGGATTATTCATCGTCTAAGGCTGGCGATGAAAGAATGATCAGCTGTAGAACGCAGAGACTTTACTCATCACGTCAGAAAAAACTTAAATCAGACACAATGTGACCTTGAACTGATTGTGTTTGTTATGTGTGTTTCTTGTCTTTAGGAGTTGCTGCAATTGGTGGCGCTTTTACTAAAGAAATTCTTCAGGAGATGGCTGCTTTAAACAAACGTCCTATTATTTTTGCTCTCAGCAATCCTACCAGCAAAGCGGAATGCACTGCTGAGCAGTGCTACAAATATACAGAGGTAACCAAAGATGAACATCTTTCCAGTATACGTAGTGAAAAGTAAATCTGAACATTAAATTTAAAATGAGAAGAAGGGAGAGGGTGGAGCAGCAAGTGCTGATCATGTCTCTGTGTGTAGGGAAAATGAGTTAAATCCAGTAACGGATTTTTCAGATTTTATCAAGATAATTTCAATGAAGTCAATACATGCTTCCTCATAAAAACATTTAATAGTTTTTTCTGGTGTCAGGCATGGCTCATAACCTTTATTATAACCGAAGTATCAGTAACCACCAATCATTAAAGCCTTGTGCCTGGTTTTGAACTGTACCTCTTTGTGTAATATATGCACACAGTGGCATGCTCTTCGTTTGAGATTTTATAAATATTCTTTAGGGTAAGAAAATACTTCGGTACAAGAAATAGAATCTTAAAAACAATTCTTTTGTAAGAACTGGGGTAATTGACTCCTTTTATAAAGATCTGCATGATGGAGACAGGGGTGAAAATTACGAGAACCGTGCTTGCTTATTTATTGTTCTATTATAGAAGTGCTCTAAACACGTTATCCTGTGATTTAGTCTGGAATGTGAAATGCACGAGTCCTTTGCATGGTTCCGTAGTGGATGGTGTTTGGATTTATTGTGAAATACAGGGCGGTTTGAATGACAGTTTGGCCATGTTTAAAAGACAGATTTAGCGTGGCCGTTCCCCGCCGCTCAGAACACAATTACAGCGCGGAGCGGGAGCCGGGGACGCTGCCCACGGGAAGGGCTGGTTAGAGTGGGCAATGACATCTGCTGGGCAGGGCAAAAGACATGCTGAAGCATTCGATCTGTCACCAAAACGTATAATAAAGCCGGCCATGATAATACTGCCCGACACCAAAGCAAACAGAATATTCCTCTGAAGAGCCGAGCAGCGACGGTGGCGTATTTTAAAATGCACGTTTCCAGTTCTCTAAAACGGGCATAGATATTTCTGATCCTAAAGTGCCTCTGAAGTATTTAACAGTGACATTTATCACTTCAGCAGTGCTGGCTTAAATAAAAGCTGGCTTTTCTTCCCCACCTAAATTTACTGCTTAAATTCGAGGGTGCTCCCTCCTCAGCGAGGCAAGAGCCAGGGGGCTCTGGGCTGTGCAGTGTCACTCCCCTCCTTAGTCCCAAACTGCACGGCCTGCTGCAGAAATCACTTCTCTCTCCCAGGAATGATCTGGGGAGCACCCGGAGAGTAGTGCTGCAGGTGTGTCACCTCTCAGGGGCCTCTTCTGCCACCCTTGAAGAGCACTTGATGGTGCCAGCATCTGCTCCCATTGGGTGCTGAGGAACAGAGAGCTCTGCCTGTCCCCACAGCTCCTCAGAAACTGCCACATCCCAAAGCACAACATTTAGTGGCCTTTAGCGTCATTTTTGTGGATTATCTGCTGTTGGGAAAAAATCCAGCAGCATCACCCCTTGTTACCACGAGAGTATTGTGTCCGTTGGAGTTTTCCAGCTCCAGGTGTGTGCCTTCTCCTTCTTCTCACGTACCCTTCTCCTGGCATGGACACACAAAGTGAATAACGAGTGCTGGCTCTCGCTTTCTCCTCCTCTAAGTTCTGATCTCTAGGCTCAACATCCCGATGCTTTGGAGACATAACACCCTCTCAGAAGAGACACTGAATAGATGTCACCCAGCTCCCACAGCGGTGGATGTTTAAAGGGGTGTGTGAAATACTTCAACGGCATCCTCGCAAATAACACGCTTTCTTTTCCTTTCTTGTTACGATTCAGGGACGTGGCATTTTTGCCAGCGGAAGCCCCTTTGATCCCGTCACTCTTCCAAGCGGACAGACCCTCTATCCCGGGCAGGGTAACAATTCCTACGTGTTCCCAGGAGTTGCCCTCGGCATTATTTCATGTGGACTGAAACACATCAGCGAGGACGTGTTCCTCACAACTGCTGAGGTATTCTATTTAAATATTATTTAAATTCCTTAATTTAGTAACTTGGTAACAAGGAACAATTAAACAGAAATAGTTAAACTTTATCTTTTAAGTTAGAAACATAGTGCCTCCCATCTAAGGTCTTTATTTGCCAGGTATGTTGATTTTTATAAGCTCTATTTGAACAAGTTATTTTTAAAAAGGTAATACTCGGTCCAAAGGTCATCTGACACAAACTTCACCTTCTGTTGGCAAGGAAAAAAAGGAGACTTCAGTGCTGTAGGATCACGGGTGAGTGCACGTAGGTGCAGATTGCAGACACAGGCACAAAGTTTGACTTTAGATTGAAAGGAACTATATTTTGATGCTGGCAGCTTTGGGGTGACTTTTTGTGGGGTTTTTGCTTGCAAAAAATGATGATTTCTTTTAGCTTTTTAGCTTTTTGCTATTTCTGACTAGAGCTTTTGGCATCATTTTTGCTGGCCCTCCCTTGTCAACAGCTGGTGAAAGTGCTCCATTGCCTTGTGGTTCCTTGCACCACAGTCTGACACAATTGTCGCGTTATTCTTCCCATTTTCTTTCTTACCCTTTTCTGCACTGGTTCTTTTCTTTCTTCAGGCATTTTTTTTTTTATGATCTTTGTTCTGAAGTTATCCAACACGTGATCTCTCCTCCTTTATGTCCACTCAGTCGGCAAGAGCTGAACAGAGAGCAATTAACTTTGGTTCTAGGTGACATTCACCGCCTGCTTCCAGTGATTGTCCAAAATCTGACACCCTGTCAGACACACTGTCTTACAGCAGAGCATCATACTTGTGTCTTCAACATGTATGGGAGAAAAATCCAGCCTTTATTATATGAGAATCCCCTATTCAAATAAAAATAAATTACCGAGGCTCAGTGCAGCCTGTGATTAAAGAGCCCTGAGCAGCTCAGATAGTTCTGTCACGTTCTCACATCGTGTCCATGCAAAGTCGTTAGGAGCCTGATGCCTTTTTGAAAGGGTATGGGAGTCAGGCAGAAGGTTGGCCCCAGTTTGCCAAGTTAACTCTAATTAACCCAGGTGGACTTCCGTGGTAATTTCTACCCAGCCCAGCTCATATAAATTACAATCCACAGAACCTCATCAAAGTGCAGCATCCTAATCTTCAAAGAAACTGTGTAAGCGCCCTTGGAAATGCACGGGTAGTGTCAGTAGCACACAGAGGAAGCCTCAAAGCAGTGCAATTAGCAGCTATTATGGAACAATTAAAAAAAATAAAAAATCAGTTGTCCCACTTAGCAGAAGTGAGAATGCCTGACTCAACTCTCGCAGCCCCTCTAATGGATACTGCATTCCAGGATTCTTTCTGCTTGTGTCCATTTCATGGATTAAAGGGAAGAATTGCGATAGGAAGCTTCTTAAAGGCTGAGCGCCTGCACGCTGCCCTTGCTGCATTTCTGAAGGGTTTTTTAAAATGTGGATACTATGGCATCTTTTAAAAAGTTTGCCAGCAGCTTGCCCTCTATAAGAAAGATATTCACAATTTCCATCTTTAAAATTAGTAAAAAGCCCAGACTGTCTCCACTGGCTTTAACCATCTCAGGAGGGCAATGATCCATCTCCTAAGTCTTTGGATAATTACATCCTCCCTTTAAATCCTTCCCTGTAATTTCAGTTGGATACGGTGATCCTCACCTGCTGGTCTGAACTGCTGTGTTAAACACTTGTCTTATTGCATCCTAGAAGTTGCTTCACTTTGGTTTGGGTGAAATGGTTCCTATATATATAGATGGATGAAAGGTGACAGACAAGTGGATTGAACGATGTTTCATGTGGCACTTCCTAAGAAAAAAATCTGTTCTGAACAAAGAAACTTAATTGAACAGAGAAATGTAACAGGCAGAAAAGTAAACTGGCATCAGAAATTGTGAGAAAGCTTTTAAATTCTCTCAAGTTAGAGTTTCTCTCCTGACTCTTCCTTTTTTTGGTATAGCTTTTGCTACATCATTGCCATCCTCTGGTAAAATCCCTAGAAAGATTTGTCATGTAAAAATGTGGGGTTTTTTCTTGCATAGAAAGTCCCTGTCGGCGGCAAGATCAATGAATAGCTACTGGCCTTACGATGGGAACCAAGAGCAGCCTCATCTGGTGTCCCTGCTTGTGTGAGCGGCAGCGTGTGACTGGGGCTGCATGAGCTACAGCTGGTCCCCAAGCAAGGGGACAACTGATGGGTTGTCAGAAGGTGTCGGGGCTCTGAAGGCCTGGAGGGCTCCGTAGGCCCTGAGCTGAAATCACAGTACAAAGCGAAGGCGAAAGCGCTTTTTGTTCTGTTTTCTTGGCTTTTTTTTTAATGGAAGGATAAAATCAAAGTAGTTTCATGTGGGGTTTAGAATAGCAGTTAGTATTTTCCATTTGAAATGGAAGCACATGAGATGCTGCAAAATTTAAAGCATCAAAACCATGTGTTTTAGACAGAGGGACCTTCTTGGATTGTAGCAGTAGTTTACCTGAAAAAAAGAAAGTATAAAAAATAAGCAGCCCAGATTGCATGCTTGCCCCTCCCATCTTCTTGCTTTGCCACCTCTCCAGATAGATCTGATAAAAGCCTCAAAGAGGTTATTGTAACTGCAGCAAACCCTACTTTCAGTGTTCTTTTCTCCCTGCCAAGTAAATCAGAATGTAACTTTGATTTTGGGCAGTAAATCCAAGGTTCCATAAGCTGCAATGCTTCTTAATTGCAGGCAATTGCTCTGTGATGACACGGGACATTACCTATTCTTCTGAAGTCCTAAAAGGGAAAGAGAATTATCAACTAATAAAATACTCTTGGCATTTGTGACCTAAGTTACTCCAGACATAATCCTGTTAAATCCTTTCCTTATAGAGAATACGTCCTCTAAAAGATGCCCCCACTCGCTTTATGCCATTCCTCCTGTCTTCGCTCCCGTTCATTTAGGTTCTGCAATAAGGCTTAGTTAATTTCTGTATTAAAAACTTGAATTAATTAAAATTCAAAACATGAAAATAGCATATTAGATTGTACCTAAGATCCAAACAGCTCCGTATCTTCCTGTGAAAGTAATTAGTAGCAGAAGTTGAGGAAAAGAGGATAAATAAGGGGGAAATGCAGAGCTATCCTTCTGCTGAAATGGCTCCTCAGCTTCTGGCAGCCTGTCCCGTACGGCCTCCCTGCGCTGCAGCTTTTATCCCTGCGTGGATTTCTCTTTCCTAAACGAGCCTAGTGGCCTTTTAAACATCTTTATACATTTGAACATCCTTTCGTGTCGCAATTTCATTATGCTTTCTGTGGAAAAAGAAACTCTCCTCTTATGATTTCCTGCTCCTTGCAGCGCCACGAGAAATGTTCACCATCAGTTGTCTTTTTGTGTTTTCTTTCATTCTTCTTTTTTCTCCAGTCTATTTCATTATTTTTTGTCTCCTTGTGCAAAATATAACCTTTTGATCAGCCTTGTTATTCTTTATATCCCTCAGGATTCCATCCCAGTCTTGTTTGAAGTACATGGAGCAAAAATGCACGCTGTTCAAAGGGGATTTATACATTGGTATAATTACATTTTCTCTGTCGCCTCTTATTTTCTTAATAATTCCAAATGTTGAGTCATCATTTTTTCCCCTGCCACTGGACTGAGGGAGGAGCATTTTTCAGAGACGACATGGAGAAGTTGGATTCTCTTTGAAAATGCCCTTTTTTGTGTTTTTGCCCAGTTTTTAATGCTGTGGGGGTGTGTAAAAGGACTAGCACGGCATCTGTATAGTTAAGCTTCCCCCCTCTCCCACTTTGAGCACTGCCTGGATGTCTTGTGGTTTGATTTTTGTCAACCCCATGACAAGCAGAACTAATCTGCCCCTGAACCTTTTAATTTTTTCAGTGATGCATTACACTAACAGCAACTTGCTGTTGATTTCTTCAGATTCCATCTTTCCTGCAGAGCACCATCAAACCGAACAGCAGAAATCTCATGTTGTAAGCTCCCCTTTACACATTTCGATGCACATGTTGTGTTATCAAAGGGCTGAGTATCGTTTTTAAATAACCCAGTTGCTATTATGGAAAGCAAAACCTAGGGTTTACGTTGTATTAGCTCCCCCTAGTGGGTTTTTATCTCTGTTGTATTTCTTCGTATCAATATCTCAATCACAAAGTCCTACTTCCCCCGGTCAACAGGAACTGTAGGGAGCAGTCTGAGCTCCTTTTCCATATCTTTCCTCGAAATTTCACTTCTTGCTTTCTCTTTGGGCCATGGTATCACTTTCACAGTGTTTCCTGGACGGATCCTGGATGGATCATACACAGCTCCACCACACACTTTTCCTTCTATCCACAGAGCACCTCTACGGGTCACATCACACAGGAGTACCTTTTGTATCTGAGCTGTAATTGCACCAAAATGTATCGTTTCTCCTGATGGGAACGCTAAAGGTGCCTCTCTATTACTCTTCTATTTTGCATCAGAATGGTCTTCTGGAGAACATCTCCCTACCTTCCACCTTGCTCCACAGTGTGGCATGGTTTGGGAGGAGAGGGGGATTGTTTTCCTTTTGGGTGAAACTAACTGGAAGGATACACTCTGGGAGCAAGCCTGAACCACTAAATATCCATGGAAACTGCTTATAAACTGTAACAGATTTAAGAATTATGCGCTTGCACTCTACAAGAACCTCCTTTCCCTGTGACTGTTCAGAGGGCAAGTGACATCCCCCCCGGAATCATTTCCTTTCTGTCCCAAAACAAGACAGAGAAATTTGAAATTTGGATTCTGCTGATGCAAGTCTCTCTTTGAGAACTGTAGTAGAGAATGTTGGTGAAGGTGGCTACTAAAAACTGCTTATATTTTTAGTATATGGATTTTGTGCTTAGTTTGCTTAGAAGATATTTGGATTTGGATCTAACTAGCAGCTCCCCAGAGGGTACAAAGGCGGGCAGTTAAAGAAATGAAACCTTCAAGTCCACCAAAGAGATTACAGAGTAGGAGACAAGTCAGCGAACCAGCATTTGCTGATTCTCAGGCTCAGCAAATCCCCTTCTGGATCACTCTGAAAGGCTGCCTTCTATTTCAGATCCCCCAAAATGACAAACAAATTTTAGCTAATTTAGCAGAAGTATCATTAGACCCAAAGGCTTCTTCCCATTAGACCCAGGACCCTTTGCTTCTTAAAAGCCATCTGTTGGAGGAACAGAGGAAGTTCATGAGGTGAGCTCTTAAGGAGACAGTGAAAGTAGTGTCTCCCCTCACTCTGCAGAGAATGTCTTCACACCTCATGGTAACACAAGTTTTTTTTTTTTTCATATGGCCAGTGAGTAAACAGTAAAAAATGACTTCTCCACGTTGCTATCTGCATGGTTTGCCAAAGTGGAACCGTTTATTTGCTGAAGACAAGGTCAATGTCTAATAAAGTTACACCTGCCCCTGCATTTCAAGTTCAAACACATCTGCTTTGTTTCTAGGTAATAGCACAGCAAGTTTCAGAGGAGCACTTACAGGAAGGTCGCCTGTACCCTCCCTTAGTCACTATTCAGCACGTGTCCCTGAAAATCGCTGTCAGGGTAAGTCATTTCACCCTTTTGTGGCTGCTTTTCTTCTCACACCGTACATAACGGAGCACTGCCTTTGATCAACTCAACACGCCGTTACACACGTTGAAGTCAGTTTATGTCAATCGATCTTGCACAAGGAGCTGTTTAAAAATTAAATTCATAAATGTAATCCAAATATAAAAAGGAAAGATATGGAACGATAGCAAGTGTTTATGCCTGTGGGGCCCCAACTGTGCTGTCCGTCAGTCAGCTGCAGGTCCCTGGGCGTACACTCATGGGAGCTTTTGGACCTTCATGACACTCTCTTGCCAGGCAACTGATGAAGTGTCACCCTCTGTCCAGGCACATGTCCCTTTTGTTCCCATCCTCGCTCTGGCCCATCAGAACAACTACTTCCAGGGATGCTTTCTGTTTATGGCTGCGGTTTGGGCCAGGGGTTGTGGGGTTGGTTGGTTTTTACGGGCAAATACAGAGCTGAAACTGTGGGTTTACTGAATCAGCTCTGTACTTGCCAGTAAAAACCAACCCACAGTTTCCCAAGAAATTTTGCAGAGAAGAGGAAACTTTCAAATAATGTATTTATCCTCATTCCTCCCTTGTTCTGTTTTTTACGGGTGGGGAAGCAGCATTTTAGGAGGTTATTTTGCTGGTCTGTGACCTTTTTTGCTTCCATTATTGTTTTCTGTCCTGGTCACCTTGCTGTGACTACTTCCACTTACTGTGTGTTCCTTTGAAAGAACAACAAGGAGCCCTCACGCATGAAAGAGTTCCCTTGCTTCACTCAGTAGTAACTGTTCTGTAGATGTCAAAGTGTTACCTACCATTCCTCAGGCGAAATCAAGCTGCCTGCGAGTTTGGCAGAAACACAGTGATAGAAATTCCTCCTCTACTTGTGTGTGTTACTTAAAATACAAAAAAAAAAAAAAAGGAAAATGTTACCTAACGATCCTTTCTGCCTGACCTCTGTTGAACTTTTATTCCTGCAAATACCTGTTCTGGCTTATCCATTCCGAAAGGTTTAGCCACGGCCTCTGTCTTTTCTGGGAGAGGAATACTCGCAACATTTTTTTGGAATACCAAATCTCTAGTACGCAGGAGCACGGAGGCTTTGAACAAATCACACTTCTCTTACAGCGCTTTGGAGAAGACGTTAAACCAGGGTAACCTGCTGATGGAAAAGCAGAAATCACATCTCAGGGCTTGGGGTTTGCGGGATAGTTTAGCAGCGCTAATTAAGATGTTAATGTATCTTTCTAGATCGCGGAAGAAGCCTACAGGAGTAACACTGCCTCCACCTACCCCCAGCCCAAGGACCTAGAAGCCTTCATCCGCTCTCAGGTTTACAGCACCGATTACAACAGCTTTGTGGCTGACTCCTATTCCTGGCCTGAAGAAGCCATGAAAGTGAAACTGTAAATATTTAATGACGAATGAACAAACTAGCAGCCGTTCAAAAGCATTAAAATATTCAGAACATTTCCGCCTAGGAAGCCTAAGAATAGCTGATTTTTTTTTTAAGATGCAAACAACTTTTTCTAAATTGTAATATTTGGTTAGAAACTCAAATCAAGGAATCATATTAATTATACATCAGGAAATAAAAAATTAACCTGAGAAACATATTTGTGTTGTTTAGTTATTTTGATGGTTATTTTAATTAAGACGTCCTAGTCTATAGTTTGACAGATGCTTTTGTTATCAAAGTATGTGGTTGTATCTGGAGTTGAGAATTTTGTCACAAATGTCAATGAGAACTTAAGCTGAGAAATGGTACCACAAAAATTAAGAAATGCATACAATGACTCTTTAATTTTTGGTCACAATAAAGTTTACATGAATTGTTGAGCTATTGTTTAAAAAAACCCAAAAGTTTAAAAAACAGTAAGGTTAGAGTATTTTCCTCTAGAAAAAAACCTTATTGGTCACTCCTGTGTGGAGGAATGAAATTTTCTAACAAGAACTGAACCTGCAAAACCTTTCGCTCACATCAAATTAAAGTATTTTAACATCCTCACGAACATCCTTCCTAAGCTTAAGATTTCATTTCCCCCACCAAGAGAACTACTGGTCTGATATGTTGAAGTTCATGGAAGTGCTTGGCCTCCATGTTCTTGACAAAAAGAAAGTATCAAAATGTTATGAATTGCCTTTTTTTTGACTAAGTATTTTCTTATAAACATCAGTTTCTTATAAACATCCAGCTGGTCAGAGGTTTTTTTTTTCCAGCAGCTTGTAACAGGAAATTATATTAATCCTGACATAGGAAATACCAGTAAAGTTATATGCATTTTTATTTCAATATATAATATACTTTTTCCCCCATTTTCCTATATTTTACATAATTTCCTCATGTAAAGTAGAAGAAAACCAGAGGAAAGACTTAACTTCTTCTCATCTTAGACATTTTCAAAGTGCTTGCCCAAGCAATGTAAATATAAAATGCAGTGAGTTGAGCAGCTGAAAAATTACTATTGCCATAACCAGACCATCATGAGATGATGGGAAAAGGATTGCAGAAACGGGGCTATTAGGAATACAGTTGTATAGGTACTACCCAAAGCATACAAGGGTGACATGGGCCTCTTTCTTCTTCCCCCTGCCCCTTATTTAAAAGCAAAGCTTGGTCCTGGGTTTGGACACAAGCCTTTGCTGAATGCAGACAGAGGAGATGTGGAGCAGCAGAAGACATCGTATGCACAAGAGGTGAGATTTCCTTGAGCTGGGCGTGCTTTTGCCTTGGAAACCATGTTAATCTGTGCCTGCGGCCACTTTGGTATCCCACAACTGGATGTGGAGTTGAACTGCAGGGCTGCACCTCAGCTTTGGAACAGAGAGCACAGTACAGACGAGCAGGTACAAGTGTGTAATTCAGAATATGGGATTTTTATCACCTTGCAAGCACTCAGTTGTGGCTCATAGTGACAAACGCCAGTTTTAAGGGCTCAGAAAATAAGTGAACACCCCTCAAAAATATGTGCCAATTCAGAAAAGCAGCTCAGATGATTAACTACTTGAACCATTCTTCTTGTATGAAACAACTTCCCTTTTCACAGTGGTTGTAAGCCACAATATTTCAATGTTAGTGTCATCTCTTGCTGCCCAAAATTAAAACTCCTTACAGTTTCTCTTATTTTTCTGAAAGTTTGCCTTCAACACCAAATAAAATCTGAAAAATATGTCCACTTTGATGTTGTTTCAGGAATTCCAGGAACTGGCCAAGATCCATATGATAGTCGTTCCTCAGGCCATAATCACCATGTGCCTGAAACTGTAAGTCTTCAAAAGCACCAAAGAGGCGGAGATTATCGATGCCTCTGTCCGTTTCTATGTTCTCCACGTGCTTACATGAAATATGCTTCCAGTTGGGATACCTAATAACACGCCAGAACTCTTCACAGTTTTCTCTGAGTCCCTCCACACAGATGACACCAGGTTTCCCTGTTAGGCAGAAACCAGTCAGATTTAACTTCTTTGCAGAGTCAAAAATCTTTTTCCTCAATTCCTGCCTGTATATGTGATGGCTGTAGATCCACATGCGACGCAGTGTTTCTTTCACTCCCGTTTCTTTGGTAGCGCTTTCCGAAGAGATCTTACCGTCTTCCAGGTAAGGCAAGGTGTTGTCTTTCACCCACTGCACAGCTTCATATACACACACTGCACCTGAAGCCAGAGAGCTGATGTGAGAAGCCAGACCGGTGTTGAGCTGCAGCTGCTGCTGTCTGTGCAGTGCGTCTGACCTTGCGAAGAGCTGAGGAGCTACGTGAGGATACGCATGAGGTAGCAGGACCTGCAAGTCCACTTTTACCTTAAACAGAACACACACACAAAAAGAAAATGAATTCTGCAAGACACATTAGACTCTTCTTCCCTGTCAAAGGCAGATTATGAGGTGCTGTAACTAAGATTGCAACATCCTAAACACTGGAATTACTTCTTCCGTTTTCCTTTTGTCAGCTCCTTTCCTTTTCTTGCACCACGCTGGGACTTTGCCAACACGTCTGTTTACTGACACAATGCTGTGGCTTGAAAGAAGGTACACCATTACCCCAGGAATTACCATCTGCCCCAGGTAAACAAGGCCAAGAGTTATACAAAACGCTATTTATGACTGTACATATTGTATGTAGAGGCATTATTATGATTTTAAGCAAGTATTCACCCTAACAGAAGCAGCGTTCTCAGGATTATAGGGGATAAAAAGATTTATGTGCATTTTAGGCTGGGGAAACCTCTAGATTATCTTGTCTGATCTACAAATCACAGGCTGTTGACTTTCTCTCCATTATTCCCAAAACGTCTTAAAACGGAGCACTCCAGTTCTTTGGAAACTGAACCCTGCCTCTGGTCCAAGAACAGGAGAGGATTCATATACCCATGGTGCTGGAGGCTCCTGTACACCATTAGGAGACTTTCACTACAGTTCTGCAAAGAGAAGTGAGTTGTGGAATGACTATTTTTCCAAGTTCCTTGACAATCTACCACATTGGTTGTCCACCCCTATCAGTGATTCTATTAGCCTTTCTTGGCCAAATCAATTCTAGAGTCAAATAAATAATTAAAAACAAGAGCTTTTTGTTATTCTTGACTTTTGAAACAGCAAATCAGCGACAGAGTTCTCCCCTTTTTTCAGTGCAGTTTTTAAGTGTCTGCATGCACCAGGAGTAACAAAACATCACACGTGAACACATCTATGTAGAATTTCTCACCTTTGGCTCCCCTACATCAACAGCAATTGAATATTCAAGCTGTGGGGGCAGAGCTCCATCAGGGTTATTCAGGTAGCGCTGCACACCAGGCACTGCATCCTTATCCAGGTTTATTTCACCTTTTTTGGGAAACATCGAAAGGAGCATTTCCACTTCCAGCAGCTGGAGCTCCAGGCATTCTTTTACCACCACCGCCATTGCACTGCCCTCCACGCACGCACCTGCAATGAGAGGCAGGGTCTGTCCAGTTCAAGAAGACAGGGAACTTCTGGAGAGGGTACAGCAGAGGGCTACAAAGATGATTAAGGGCCTGGAGCATCTCTCTTATAAGACTTGGGTCTTTTTAATCTAGAGAAGACTGAGGGGGGATCTGATTAATGCTTATAAATACTTAAAGGGTGGGTGTCAAGAGGATGGGGCCAGTCTTTTTTCAGTGGTGCCCAGGGACAGAACAAGAGGAAATGGACACAAACTTGAATATAAGAAGTTCCACCTAAACATGAGGAGGAACTTCTTTCCTGTGAGGGTGGCAGAGCCCTGGCAGAGGCTGCCCAGAGAGGTGGTGGGGTCTCCTTCTCTGGAGACATTCCAAACCCGCCTGGACACGTTCCTGTGCGACCTGTTTTAGGTGCTTTGGCTGGAGGTTGGACTAGATGATTTCCAGAGATCCCTTCCAACGCCATGGGATTCTGTGATTCTGAGGCCTGGAGTCAAACACCGGGGGCTTAACACACAGCGAAGTTTAGGGTAAAATTTAACGGGAAAAATTCGCATTAAATACAGCTGGGTACAAACCCCTTTAATAATTAATCTCCCAAGGGCGTACTCCACAACAAAGCGGGAGAAAGGAGCGTACAAGAAGTAAAGGGGATACAGCTCCGCGGCCTGCGAACGGCTGTTACCCCTGGGCCGCGCACGCGCGCCGCCAGCCTCACCTGGCCCGCGGGGCTTTCGACCACTGGCAGCCGGAGCAGAGGAGAGAAGCGACAGGACTCTTCATGCCGCCTCACCCGCTGAGGAGAGCGGCCGAGGACGAGGAGAAACAACGACCAGCTCTGAGCCTCAGGCCGCCACCTCAGGAGCGGCCGTTAAACCGCCGCTGCGCGAGACGGGGGCGGGACGGAAGGGAGCACGCATGCGCGGGACCCACCCATTGGGCACGGCCCTGACTGACAGAGGGCGTGGCCAATAGGCGGGCACCAACCCCCCCCGGCCCCGGTTCTGACAGACAGTGGGCGTGGCCAATGGGCGGGCACCAACCCCCGGGCCCGGTTCTGACAGACAGTGGGCGTGGCCAATGGGCGGGCGCGGCGTAGGGGGCGGGGCCGCGCCGGCTGCGGAAGGGGAGCTGTGTGGTGGCGGAGGAGCGGGTTCGAGTGTGGTTTCGGTCTCATCGCGAGTGGGTGCTGCGTGGGTTCTGCTGTCCTCCGTTGTGCAGGGAAGGGGCTGCTCGTGGTGGAGTGTCTCCGACTGGCCACCTCTCCCTGGCCCTCACGGCCGTCTGCGCCTCAGGTTGCCTGAGGCGGGGGCTGGGGTGGTGCAGGGCCGCCCTCCCGGCGAGACATCCAGGTGAGACGCTGCCGGAGGGTTTTCCCTGTGTCTGCGAGGGAGGACAGGCCGCTTTTGAAGTAAGAAGTTAATATACGGAGTCGCGGCCACTGAGTGGCTAGTTACAGTGAGAAGCGGCCAGCCCTTTGCAGTAACTTTATTTAGGATGCCTGGACGTGGCTGATTGAGAACGGCGGCTCTCCTCTTATAAAAATAAAACGCAGACCTTTGTGGTCTGGTGAAATCTGGTGGAGCTCTTGTTTATCTGGTGCTATACTGGGAATACAGGGCCTCCTTCATGGATCACTCTGGTAGCAGTCCCCCTCACAGTCCCACTGAGGGATTTGACATGAAGGGTTTGAGATACCTGGGCGCTTCAAAATGAAATAAAATGCAAACCGTGAAACTGAATGACTTGACTTCTCTCACTTGTACCCGTGTTACTTCCTTCTCTAGAAATGGACACCGAAGCCCTTAAAAAATACTCGGCGTTGCACCCCAAGCCTGCTGGACTCACTCTGCAGTATGGCACCGCTGGATTTCGCACCAAGGCCGACCAGCTCGATCACGTCATGTTCCGCATGGGCTTGCTGGCAGTTCTCAGGTCCAAAGCCGTGGCATCTACTATTGGCATCATGGTTACAGCATCTCACAATCCTGAAGTAAGAACCACATCTTCCTTAAAAAGCAAGTAGATGTGATCAGTCTGGTAGAATGGAAACTGTAGAGAGACAGGGGTTGGCCTCTTCTCCCAAGGGAATAACGACAGGACCAGAGGAAATGGTATGAAGCT
>JAOTQQ010000023.1:82623263-82645302 GCA_026546715.1 Gallinago undulata
GTTGCTCCAAGCCCCATCCAGCCTGGCCTTGAACCCCTCCAGGGATGGGGCAGCCACAGCTTCTCTGGGCAACCTGAAAATAAAAGATTAATGCCCAAGAAAGTATTACCAGTTTATCTCTGATAACACTCGCCAGCATTAATGACAACACACCCCCCCGAAAGTTAAAACAGAAATGAAGCATTTTCTCTTTGAAGTTAAAGTTCAGAGTTTTCAGGGAGAACAAAACACAGTGCTGGTTTTAGTAGCAGAAATAACAGACACAAAGGCTCTGATCAAACCCTTGAAGTTGTCCTCAAAGGAAAATGCTTCAGTTATTTACTGTGTTTTCCCAGCAGACCTGGGTTACACACCTTCCACTCCAAATTCCCCCCATGAAGGGAGAGAATTTCAGGAACCCCGCCAGCGAGGGCAGCAGCCACAGCCCAGAAGCTCCCAGGTAGTGGAGGACACTGCTGAGACCCTGCTTAGGGTCACTTTCAATATCTTAATGTCTGGAGACATTCCAAACCCACATGGACACCTTCCTGTGGGACCTGCTCTGGGTGACCCCGCTCTGGCAGGAGATTGGACTAGATGATCTCCAGAGGTCCCTTCCAACCCCATATCATTCTGTCACTCTGACCTGTCTTGCAGTTCAGGAGCCTGCGTGACATCTGTTACAAAAAAACCAACTAGGTTTAAATTAAATATGAATGTATTTATTATTTTAACCTGCTGGTTTGGGTCCCTGTCACGGATTACCCTTGTAATCTACAAGTCCCAAGGCAGAGTTGTTAATGCCTCCTGCTTTTAAAGAAACTACTAGTTTTTAGAATTTCTCTTTTAAAAAACTTCACTCCGGATTTACAGGAGAGAAGCTTTTCAGTCCTGGGTCTCTGCTGTGCTCAGCGTTACCCAGGGTGAGCCCTGGCCCCTCCAGCTCCAGCAAGAGCCAGCCTTACCCCCAAACACTCCTCCTCCTCCTCTTCCTCCTCCTGGGCAATGAGATAGAGCCCCTCCAAGCCATTTCCTCACGGCAGCATCTGCTGCAAACACCGCTGACTCCTCAGGGACTTAAAACAGCAGTTAATTTGACCAGCACCAATTAGGGGTTGTGTGTTTCACACCCACCGTTCAGTAAAAATTATTTTATTATTTTAATTTTTATAATTATTTGTGATCACAGTTTGTCTTAGAACTAACACTAACTTTTTGCAATTCATTTTGTGCAGAAAACCAATGTAAAAGTAAGTTTTTAAGTTGGTTTCCTAGGTGAAACAGATTACAAAGAGTCAGCACAAATTTTTATGTTATCTATAAAAATAAGGGCCCTCACGATTCTTTCACCTCAAAAAAAAAACTCTCTCAGGTTTGTCCTCTCACAAGACTGACGTCTCTCAGCTCTTACTGAGAGCTCAACACCGCTCAGGGCCTCGAGGTGACGGTGTTATTATTATGGCGAGCTTGTTTCATAACTCAAGCATCAAAGGCCACCCTCACCTGATGCTTGGCCATCTCCATTCCCTCCAAAACCACCGTCTTAAAGTCCTCCTGTTTGTCCTGTGGAAGGAAAGAGGAGAACTTTCAGACTGCATTTCACATATCAAAGGAATACTTTGCCGTGAAGGCCGTGCGGTTGCTGGGTTGGATGCTGTGCTTTGGCTAAAAAAAAAACAAACCATAAAATAATAAAATCACCCACCCCAAAGAGTCCGTGGTCCAGGAAGGACAGACTCTGGAGCAAACGTGGCCAAGGCACTGCCTGTTTGGTTCTTCTCTTTATGGCCAGTAGTGCCAAAGGAGGTTTAGAAGGACATTTCCTTCACACAACAGAGCCTGAGCAACACCCTTCTACACCAATCTGAAGGAAAATTAAGATCCCCTGGAACATTTTGCTCAAAAACTGTTATTTGCTAAGAAAAAACCCCACCGCTACACGCAATGGAATTCTCCCCTGCGCAGAGAGGAAATGGCCTGGAAGTCTGTATCCATTACCTGGCATTTATCTCATCATCACACTCCTCACTGTGCTTCCCAGTGTGGAACTGCTGCTGTGACTGGGGGGGTTCCAGAAATCCCAGCACGTTTTCTATATTCCCGAAGCATCCTGTGGCTGTCCTGACATCAGGCATCTATCTCAACATACTGTACTTACCAGCGTGTATATTTTATGCATCACAGATCATTTTTAATTCATGTGGAGAGATTACCTGGAGCGTGACAGCTTTCTAACAGGGGTAGCTCTACATGGAACAACAGGAATAGAGGCTCTGCCTGATTAGCAGTCACTCAAAACTGATTATTCCTTTATACAGGTGAGAAGAGAAATTTAGTCTCATTTTCACGGTTCAAAACCAGTAAAATGAGGAATGCAGATGTGCTTCAGCTCTTTCTTTTATCCCCTAGAGGTGTGAGCCTTGCTCAAATAGCTCAGATCTGCCTGCAACCAACTCATCCCTAAATTTTATGCAGCCACTTGTACGTCAGCAGTAGCTTCTTTAGTTGGTGAAAACACTCATTGGGGATTGTAAATGTAGTAGCTACAGCAGGCAGCCAGCATTACAGCCCAGACTGTGGGAGGGAAACCCAAGAATGAAGCTTCAAACCTTTCTCTCACACATCTTTGAGCTTCCTCCCTCTTTCCTTGGCCCACCAGTAACCTTTCCCAGTGAGGTGCCTCCCAGGGGGGAGCTCTGTCCTGACAGCAGGGGCAGCAAAAGTACCCGACAGCAACTTCCTTACTTTGTGGCAGCAGAAGGGAGCTCCCTGGGACAGGGCTTGGCCAGTTTCCACCAGTTTCATTAGTGGATCAGGCCTCCACTCCACCCAAACTAGGGTTTTAATATACCTCAGGCACCAAAATAATGACAGCCCTAATTCTGCTCCCGCTCTACAAACCGCAGCCAAGATTTCCCCAGAACTGTTTCTTCCTGCCTTCTTCCAGTCATCACAACTGCTTCAGGGAAAGAAACCCAGCCCTCCTGGGCTCTGCTGCCTCAAAAACCTTCGTTCTGTCATTTTTAGGAATGCAACAGTTTTCTAAATATTTAAATGTCATCATTATGCTTTTCTACTTCAAAATGTAGTTAGTTATACTGGTATTCACCTATCTGACTGCCTACCTGAAAGTGATTTTATGTCAAGATAGATTAAACACTGAAGCATATTTTACTTTTTACTCAATTAATACTTTCAATGGAAAACTCTAAAGTCACTGACCATATATTATTTTTTTTGACCATTGAAGGTTTGGGGGCTTTTAGTTGGTTGGTTTGTTTATTTTCTTTTTTTTTTTTGGTGTTTTGTTTTATGGTTTTTGCCTGATGCTGAGTTGAGATTACTCCAGTGGGAATCTCCCACACCAGCTAGAGTCCTTTCCATTCTTCACCGTTAAAAAAAAAACAACAATATCCAAACTGAGTGCTGTAAGTTACTGTACGTGAAAATTATCAGTGGCAAGCAAAATGAAAAGAAAATAAGATACCTTTGCCTTTTTTCGCAGCAGTTTTGCTAGACGCACCACGTAGGGCTTGAATTCCCTCTGATGCGTGCCCTGCCTTCGTACTTCCAAGCCTGAATCATCTGATGCTTCTGGAATAAAAGCCCAACGATACCTGTCATGAGATAACACAAGCAGGCGTTACTCTTCCTGAAGGAGCAGGCTTTTCTGCTACATCTAGGAATAGGAGTTGGATGATCTGGTTAGGCATTAAAGAAAGAGGAGAAAAAAAAAAAAAACCAACCCACTGAAAAAAATAGCAGTATCTGACAAGAAAGAAAAGGAAACACGCGTTCTGGGAAGCAGGAGGTAACACGGCCGAGAATGTAGTATTTTCTTTCTACTTTAGAGTTTCTTGAAGTATTTAAGGATGCCAAGAGCAAGGTAAGGCAGAGAAGCTAAACCCAACAGTAGCACTCACACCTTCATTGTGTGCAAGGGAACTGAAAGCAATTCTGAATTATAAAATAGGGAAGTTACTTAAAACACTCTGTTGCACATTTGCAATGCTTACTGTAACACACAGAATGTTTTCAATGTTACCATGTTGGTAACAGAAACTCATTTATTTTACCTATTCATAAGCCAATGAGACCAAGTAGAACGCTCCTCCCCTCCGACCTCTCTGTACTGGCTACTTGCATTACAAACTATAAAGGAAATCAAAGTTTCTGTCCATAAAACCTTGAGCCAAACCTCCAAGAGAATGCCATAAATGATTCAACATGACTACTGTCGTTCCAGAAATGCACAGTAATGGCCTAAATAACACTGGGCTGGCTAATAATGGGGATTAGGACAGCTTGGAGAACCAAATTATGAGCCAAATCCCCAGAAAATAAAATAAATCAGTGACCCTTTAATATTAGCTTTAGATTTAGAAATCCTACACAGACACAGCACGTGCAAATCCTTCCATCCTCTAGCCCACACCAGTGTCTTTTAAACAAGAGGATTATTTGAGGTGACCAAACATCCACAGAGCTGTGCCAGGGCAGCAGGTCTCACATGGGCAGCGTCAAGGAAGAGACGAGACATGTTTCTGCTGTCCTTGGTGGCCTCCCATTTCCAGGACCTTCAGCAAATGTCATTTTTGTATTAATTTTCTTCTAACAGAAGAGGCTTGCAGAGGGGCTGAGGAGGCAGTTCGTGCACAGGAATGCTGCTGGCTGAGAAAACCCCCTGGAGTCCCCTTCACAAGTGGCTTTGGTGCAACATCTCGCAGTCAGAGCAGGCAGGAGCAATTTCAGCAAGTCATGCTGAGACAGAGAGTCTTCCAATCTCAGGCATTAGTCACCAAGACGTGGGTGTATATCGGGTTCTTAGACATTACCGCAGCTAAATACTTTTAAAGTGACATGCTTCAATAAATCACTATCCCTGATTAGCTCACAAGTGTGGAGAATCTCTCACCACAGGCTAAAGCAAACCAGCTTGAACCCATTTTGTGCGCAGCATCATTTGCTCCAGGGGCCACTCTGACACTGGGAGGGAATGAACTGTGGGCTGCCCTGGGTGAAGGCCAGGAAAGGCAAGGAAATTGGAAAACAAGGATTTTTACACACTAGAATTTTACCAAGAAGCACGGTTAAACATCAAAAAACTTCAATGACAGCATCTTCTACTCACATCTGAAACTGAGGAAGGTTTTCAGATGGTAAAGCTAGGGCCAAGTCCAGAAATTTGCAAGCAGACAAGTAGAGGTTCAACCACCTCTGGCTGTTGTAGGACGTGGAGAAACCATTGCCACCTGTGTACGTCGTCTCCAGACCAGCAACAGATGGGCCAGAAGTTCTAAAATAAATTATAGCAGGCAGATGAGTCACTAACAGCCTTCTGCCACTATGGGAACACCATCTTACTGACTTGCCTTCACAAACACATAACTTAATCCTGAATCCATAAATTAAACCAGAACATTGCAAGCCCATGCTATGGGTGGAGTTCTGTATGTTTAGAGATATATATAGGATAAAATATATTAATATCTAATGAATATTTTATGCTGATGAGTATCTCATTCTCAGACATCTACATTCAGAGAAAGTTTAAAATTGCCAGTTGAGTCAATATTACTTTATTTTAGGGAAAAATTCTTCAAAAGAACAAAGAGAATCTAGAAAAAAAAAGTGAAGAACAAAACTCAGGCAAATAACTCTCCCTGTTCTTTAGAGCCATCTGCCTGTACTGCCAGCACTGACTGAAATTGGAACACACTGTGCAGAAGGTAGATGGGATAGAAATGGACAATGAAACAAGAAAAATTATCTGCCTCATCTTTCTGTCTAGCACTAGAAGAAACCACATTTTTATTTAAGCAACAAAAAAGTGCATCAGTCTTATTTTAAATATACCTCTGATAAGCTACAAAGTCATGCCATGCCTATTTAATTGCCATTTTAGCCAGGAAGACACTGCAAGAACATACTTGTATTGCATAATTTACCTTAGTTGTTTATGAGCAATCTGACAGTGGGATTCTTTTTTCTTATTTTTTCTCTGAACAGTATGTTCCTGTTAGTGCAGTCAGACTGAAGTACTCCTCACTTGTGTTTTTCATGTGAGCTTGACAATTCTTTCCAAGACAAATTATTCTAAAGAATGACTTGGCTGCCCATCAGCGTGCCAGGAGACTCTTAGCAAGTTAAACAAGCGGGAAGTTCATAAGTTTACCTGGAAATGTCTTCATCAGCTGTGAGCTCCTGTTCCATCAGTAAAAATACTTGTACCTGAAGATCAAAAATCAACATTTTAATACCATTTTTTAATGAACTGTGACTCAGGAAAATGCTGTAGGGAACCTTGAGTAATAAGCATTAGAAGAACTGTTCAGAGCTTTATTTCCATTCCTAGATGATGAAATAACCCACTGAACTATGACTGGACACTGGCATCCTGAAACTCTTTCATCCCTACTATATAGCCTGAGTGGCACAAGGGTCGTATATGAAACACATGACTTTTATGGCCAGGAAAGCTCATAAAGGCTAATCTCCTTCCCTACTGACAAAGACAGCCCAGCAGAGAGTAAGACAGAAAGGAACTGAGAATAAAGAATCACATAAAGCAGCAAATTTGGGTGTGAATTCCCAGAGATGACACAGTCCACTCCAGGACTGCAGTTACTTGTCCAAAGGCCAGGGACAGCACAGGAGTCAGAGGTCACGGTGCTCCCAGCTCTCAGCAGATCTTACAGAGTAAAATGGCATTAGTAATATTTATAGTATTGACAGTGTACTGGCTGGCAGTTAAATTTCTTCATAGTGGCTTGTGTGGGGCTATGTTTTGAATTTGGGCTAGAAATAGTGTGGATAACACTGTTTACACAGCATCAAGGCCTTTTCTGCTGTTCATGCCACTGTGCCAGCAGGCAGGTTGGGGGAGCAGAAGATGTTGGAGGGAACACAGGTGGGACAGCTACCCCAACTGACCAAAGGGACACCCCAGACCCCATGACATTATGCTTAGCAATTAAGGCTGGGGGGGAGGATGGCAGGGGCTGTCCAGACATCCGTTGGTTGATGGTAAGTAACTTATCTTTTGCACCACTTATTTTTCTTGGGGTTTATTTTCCTTTTTTTTTTTTTTTTTAATTTATTAAATCATCTTTATCTCAGCCCACAAGTTCTCACTTTTTACTCTTCCAATTCCTCCCTCGCATCCCAGTGAAGAGCAGGGAAGGAGCCAGCAGCTGTGTGGTGCTTAGTTGCCAGCCAGGGTTAAACCATGACAGACGGGCTCAACATTAAACATATCTATTGCTAAAACTATGCACTTGTTCCTTAAAATACTTTATATATCTTTTCTACTTTTATTGTTTAGATCTGTGGTTAACTAAGGGCTAGGTTAGGAGCCAAGAAACTCAAGTGATGCCTTGTACAAATCAGAGGGCTGGAGCACTTCTCTTATGAGGAAAGCCTGAGAGAGTTGAGGGTGTTCAGCCTGGAGAAGAGAAGTCTCTGGGAAGACCTTAGAGCCCCTTCCAGTCCCTAAAGGGGGCTACAAGAAATATAGGGGGGACTCTTTAACTGGGAATGGAGCCACGGGACAAGGGGGAATGGTTTTAAACTGAAAAAGGGGAGATTTAGATGAGATATAAGGAAGAAATTCTTTGCTGTGAGGGTGGTGAGGCACTGGAACAGGTCGCCCAGAGAAGCTGTGGCTGCCCCATCCCTGGAGGGGTTCAAGGCCAGGTTGGATGGGGCTTTGAGCAACCTGGTCTGGTGGGAAGTGTCCCTACCCAGAGCAGGGGTTCAGAACTTGATGATCTTTAACGTCCCTTCTAACCCAAACCATTCTGTGATGTTGTTACAAAATTTCAGCCACAAAGTGATCTGAATGACTATCAACTGCCAATATGACAAATTCGGACTCCTTTATGTGGCTTCTCATCCCCACTGCTGGAGGAAGAGGGCTGAACGATCAGGAAAGTAGAAGCAGGGAGCACAGAGCAGGGCAAGAGTGGGAACAGCAGAGAGAGTTCACATATGTGGGCAGAAATTGAAGTAGGAGCTGTGAGGGCACAATGAAGGTAAATGCAAATTTAATTCAGGAGACATCTGAACAGCTTAAACAGTGTTAAGTCAACAATGTTTTAATATTTGCAAATAACAGCCATCAGGACTATAGAAAATAAGTCAGCTTACAATTTATGTCTATTCTATATTTACATGCACATTATCCAGAAGAGATTTTCTTAAAAACACTGAGAAATTACTTTGTGTCTCAAATTTTCACCAGTCTTCCAAATCATGAACAACAACTGCAACTCACCAGCTCAGTGATCATGGTAGGCCAAAGCGAGGTAAGGTGCTGCGGAGACATTCTTAAAAGCAATACTCGGAAAAACAGGAACACTTGGGAATGAAGGGTGGGCACCTGCGGTAAACGGAGACTTTCTACCAGCCTTTCTGAAACAAAAAGTCAAGAAGGTCTCCTCAGTTCAGAGAAATTTCAACCAGGATTTTCTTCTTCCTTCATTTAGTCTCAATTTTTAGTTTTTTTTTTGTTTTGTTTTCTTTCAAACAATACTACAGCAGCCCAAGCAACTAGGATATATATCATTAAAAAGCTCCATCCTCATAGTACATGGGGTATTACACATGGAAAACACAGTTACTTAACCATAACCACCTCGAAGTATTCAAAATGGAGGGAAATCTTTCAGTCAAACCAACACATTGCAATTCAGACCAGTAAAACTGCCTCATGTCTTGAACACAGTAAACCCAGCTACTGATTTACAGGGGAAAAAAAAAAACCCACAAAACTCCAAATAATAAATCCTAGAACAAATGAAGCAAGATAGATGATGCAAGCAACTTTCCATATAGAAGAAGAGACCAAAGTATCCATCTTGGTAACACTAGAAGACAATGTATCTAGAAGTTGCCATAATTATTTGCATCATCTTTGAATAAAACCAAGAAACTCCCATTTTCAATCACATCACATAAAAGGTCACTGGAAGAGACCTTTACAGGTCATCTAGTCCAACCCCCCGCAATGAGGGATATCTTAAACTAGAACAGGTGACTCAGGTGACCTGTCCAACCTAACCTCAAACTTTTCCAGGGATGGGGCATCTGCCACCTCTCTAGGCATCCTGTTCCAGTGCTTCACCACCCCCAGTGTAAATATTTCTTCCCTAATATCTAGTCTAAATCTATCCTCTTTTAGTTTAAAACCATTACCCCTTGTCCTAATGCAACAGACCCTACTAAAAAGCGTATCCCCATCTTTTTTATAAGCCCACTTTAAGTACTGAAAGGCCACAATAAGGTCTCCCTGGAGCCTTCTCTTCTTCAGGCTGAACAATCTCAGCTCTCTCCTACTGTCCTCACAGCAGAGGGGCTCCAGCCCTCTGAGCATTTCTGTGGCTTCCTCTGGACCTGTTCCAGCAGGTCCATGTCCTTCCTGTGCTGAGGGCTCCAGAGCTGGACACAGTACCTCAGGTGGGGTCTCACCAGAGCAGAGAAGGGGGGGAGAGTCACCTCCCTTGACCTTCAGGCCACACTTCTTTAGACATAGCCTAGGATACAGTTGGCTTTCTGGGCTTCGACTGTACATAGAGTCATAGAACACCAGGTTAGAAAGGACCTCAAGGACCATCTGGTCCAACCTTTCTTGGCAAAAGCATGGTCTACACAAGACAGCCCAGAGCCTTGTCCAGCTGAATCTTATTTAAATGATACACTTTTACTTACCTTGTATGTCTGGAAGATATTTCTGGTATTGGTCTATCTCGCTACTAAAGATTGCAAAAGCCAGTCTCTTGAGGAGCATAGCGCGCTGCTCCAGCTCTGCATCTCTATTAGCAAAGAGATTGAGTGAACTGCTCTGAGCCACTGCCACTCGTGCTGAAAGAGAAAATAAGTCCATGCAGGGACGAACTTCAGATTTTCCTTCTGCTTCACTTTAAGGCACAAATAACTCTTACTTTCATTGCATTAATGTAGTTCAAAAGTAGCTATTATGAAGATGCATGTTTTGCAATTTGTACTTATGCATATAGATGCACAGTGATTTAAAACACACATTGAAAGAAAACTCTTAAGTATAAACAATTGTGCCTTAGTTTGGGGGCTTCTGAGAGGCAACTTAGCCATTCTTATTTTTAAAACACAACTGGCAGGTATAGATGTTCAGAATGTGCAGAATCAGTTTTTCCTTAAGCTGAGCTGGTGTCAGACTTTAGAAAAAAAAAAACCAAACACCCAACAGCCCCCTGCACACAATCACTCTGCTTAATGAACTTTCACAGAATCACCATGGTTGGAAGGGACCTCTGAGATCGAGTCCAACCACCAAAAATTTACTCTAGGCCAGAATGATCTGAAATTCTCTCACTTAAGTGATCTTATTTATGGATCTCCAGATACAAGTATTAGAAGAGAAAACAAAAAAAACCCCACCACTGAATAATTTAAACAGATTGGAATAAAGGCTGAATAAATATTTTCAAGATAATTTTTTTCCCTTTTTTAATGTTTCCCTTAGAGAAAAGTCACTACTACATCAATAAACACTTACTCATCAAATCTCTGAATGTGGTTTTGTCATGGGTCATCAAATTATCCATAATAGCTCTCCAACTAGAAGAGGAACATTGTACACAAATCAGAAACGCAAGAAAAAAAAGCAGGAATTTACAGAGCTTTTCCTGGTCTTAACTAATTCAGGCTCATGTTTGCTAAGGCTTCCAATCCAAGCTCTCTGATTGACAGGTACCATTTACTTGCTGCAGTCTGATCGGAAACGGTAAAACGTTAACTGCTTTTTCCTCATAAAAATAAAAAAAAAAAATATATCTCTTGAAATTAGAAAAAAAATAGACTTATGCATACAAATATACCTCAGGTAAAAGAATTTCACATTTCATGGGGTAATCCAAGCCACAGAACATCCCTCTATTTCTCTCAACAGAGATCTGCTGGGAAATTTTGGTCCACATTACGCATCCTCTGGTGTTAATGGATACGCAGAATTTGTAACAGTCATGGCTATAAGCAGAAAAAAAAGAAGTCTTACTGGTTAACACATGAAGCGTCCATCTGGAAGAAACTGGAATCCATGAAGAGGTCAAAGGCTTCCTTCTTCCACGCTCTCCTTGTGTACTGGTACCCACTAAGACTGCTTAATAACTGAACACAGGCTCGATAGCTGGATGCATTGTGAGCGCTAAACAAAGAGAAGTCAACACAAACCAATTTTCAATTATTGGTTTATAGGAAGTTTTACAGATATTTTACCCTTATCGTGTCTGTTTCAACTTAATTGCCACGCACTGAATTTAAACTGGCTGTACAGATCTGCACAAATTCAATAAATTGCAAAGATACCTGTGATTCCGGAGGTAGGGAACAACATAGTGCATAATATTTACAAGCAAAGGAATAACCCTCTCTTTTTCATCACTGTAGAAAACCATATCCAAGAGATGAGCCAAAACCTATAAACGGAGAGGAAGATATTTTAACATGCGCTCCCAAACTGCCTTTTATCTACTATTCAGCATTTTATTTTTATTTCTTTTATAACGTCCTTCACTGAACGTTCAAATTTATGATAGAAGTGATCAAATTTCAGGTACTATACAGAATCCAGAGCATAACTATCCCATCATTTTTAAAACAAACACAGAAGCATAAGCTCCTGGACAAAGCATTCTACAGAATAAGCTACAACAACAAAAAATAATCAAAGACTGACTGTGACTATCGGCAGTAAATAACACATACCACTATCAACACACAAAGCTTGCCACCAAAAAAGTTCCCTACACTACGCATCTGAAAGGCCATGGTTTATGTTTCACCCATCCCACTGAATCTTTATAACTGCTTTAGTAACAAAGTTTTATATATTGTTACAGGACAGGAACCAGAATCCCAGTCTCCCATCAAACCTCTTTCCCCAAACTTCTAATCCAAAGCTTTACACAATATAAAAGGTCACTGTAAGACAGTATTTATTACATCTAAGGAGACATTTACCTCAGAAAGTAAGGTCAACGCGTGGACACTATAAACTGACGGAGTTATGTTTGAAGTTTCCATTGCTGGAGACAACATATCTAAATGAAGATAATAATAAAAAAAATATCCAAAGTTAGTTTTCTTAAGCCGTTATTTACCTCACAAGCATATTTTAATAGCATATATTTTAATATGTACAGGCTTTACCAGATACACTGTGTAACACCTGAAAAATATTGAAGAATTTTTAATGTACTGAAATATAGTCAAGCTGTCCTCTCTGTTCATTTTGGCCTGATAATTAATGTTTTATTTAAAAATAAAAAAAGATGAAAATGAAACTACCTTCAACATCTGATTCCAAGTTGTTTCCATCAACCATGATCTTGGGGGAAGGCTTAACCTCCAGGTTTCGTCTTAGCCAAGTCGTCTGTTCCAAGGAAGAACCAGCAATTGCCCCAATGGCATCCACTATCTTGTGCGTTACATCCTGGTAGAAAAAGAAACAAACCACAAGGTATTTCAAGAACTTTATGCAGAAGGGCTGTGTTTCTTGTCCTGACATGGGTTTTTACGGAAAAAGACCTATATAACTCATTAACCATGGAACTGCTTTCAAATCACTTCCGTTCAATGTTATCAGTGATTAATAACTCCGTAGAAAATGAGATCTTTTTCAACAGATAGTTAATAGCACTAAGATATTAAAGATTCATTTCAGACTCCAGAACTGCTGTATCAGATAATTCTACCACATTCAACAAAGGGTTTGAAGTTAACAGAATAAAAAACTGTAAACATTTAGTACGTCTTTCTGACCAAAACGTTTGTTTTTGTGGTTTTTTTCAGAGTCCTTCCTACCACAGATACCGATGCACTGGTTTTAAGGGAAATTTAATTCTATCCTAGCCAAAACCTTTCATCAAACTTAGCTTAAAATTGGTCATCACCCCTTGGGGCGGTAGAAAAGAGACAGCACACAAGTCTAATTTCCTTTGGAAACTACTCTAAATAAAATATTTATTAATTTTAAGTGGAGTGTTTTAACTTGTTTAGCACTTATTGCTTAAAAATACTTCATTGTCATTTGTATGACTCTTGAATGACATATTTATTGTTCAGTATTTTCAAGAGAAACATACACACCACAAATTTCTTACCTGGAGATCTCTTTGGTCTTTCTTATTTTCCAGGCTTGGGTTTTTCATAATAAACTCATTAAGAACACTGAAAAAATAAAGAAGTAGATAGGGATTTTATTCAGTAATTTTTAAAGCTAGGACAAATCTGCAAACAATTACATGCACGATACTTAATTTACTAAACCTTCAGTCACTGCCACTTAGTGAAAACATCCTTTCAAGCTTCTTACATTAATTTTGATCATAACATAATAGTTTATCAAGAACACATTTGGCTAGACTATACACAGGTATCTTTAGAGAAAATTATCTAGGGAAGATAAATTTGAACAAACAGTCCTTGAAGCTTTTTACAGAAACCCTATTCAATGTTTATTTCTAACACTCAAAAAACAGCTTTCATGCTGGGAACTAATTCTTTCTAGTAGGCTGTAAATCTACACATACCTAAGAAATAGTCATTAAAGTTATTTTCTAAGTAAAAAGAGAAATTTAAACCTACTGTTTAAAGAGCCTGAATGGCTCAATTAATCAGTAAGGTAAGATCATAGCTTATATCAAATTATAATATAAAATTTAATATATGTAACCATTCTTCACAGAAGAAACTGTTTTGGTAAAAACCCCACAGAACTCAGCCACAGGGATTTGTCTCCACTCAAAAATAAACAACAGAGATTTGAAAACATTAACAGTTCAGTATGATTTTCTTCTTTAGAAATCGCAAATATCAAGAGCACTTACCCAAGTATGAGGAATTGTCCTGGAGCTGGAAGACCCACCTGGATGGAATCCTTCAGGAGAAGCAGCAGTGCTGCCCAGCTGTCCACTAAGCTGGTCACTGGAATCCTGAGAGAGAGCAGTGACAGCAATGAAAACAGCATCATCAACCTCAGGTATTCCCCATTTTCTTTCTGCCTCACAATTCTCACGTCAGATACCATTAACCACCACTCACACAGATTCTTTGTTGTTTTTTTTTTTTCCATTTACTATTAGATGGCTACATTAAGTCACTAAGAAAAGGAGGAAGGCAGAAGAACAGTGTGCTCAAAAATCATGCTCTTCATTCCAAGGTCGGAGTGGCACCAGCACAATTAAGAACAGCATTCCTTGGCCAGGGAACATGTTTCCTGCAGGATTTTAGGTGGGGGAAGGAAAGTGATGCAGAACTAGGGAACTCATAAAATAACCCCCCCTTTTTTTTTTTTTGGTAACACCTGCAGTTCAAGACCATTCTTTCTTCATGATTTATATTACACAGGGTATTTCTCACCCTAGGGATTATAAAATGCTGTACAATATTCAAATCATCCATCTGCTTCTTGATGATGGAAATAAAATTTAGCTTCTTGTCTTACCTTTGGGTATAAGCATAGAAAAACTGCAACATGCAGACTTCCAGTGAAAGATGTTTCTAGAAAAACATACAACACCTCCGTTATCAGGAAGAAAAAGCTGACATTTTTCCCCCCTCAATTGCCAGGGCAAAACTGACTGCATCATGATGTCAGTGCCGTGTCATTAATCAGTTATTACAAATACCAACGTACACATCTTTCTATAAGGTTATTCTTTCCTTTTTTTATTCCCTCTTTTACCCAATTCCCTTTCCCACCTGAAAAATCAACCTGATGCTAGGGTATACACCTGGTTCCCTCATATAAGCAGACTGTCCCCAGAAAACAGTCTTGTACAGAAGCAGTAAAGAGGATTCTGGTGTGGTTCACTACATGGTAATGACCTAAGAAGATCTGACTTCCTTCCCAAAATTCATCCATCTATTAGATATTGTGAAACTTTTCTCACTGAACTGAGCAGCAGCATTAACTCCTCGCTCAGCTTTCTGAATGAAGTATCCGTATCATCAGCATTCTAAGAGACATTAAATAAATCAACACCACCCACTACAGTTTCCATACCTTGTCCTTGGCTATGGCTGGAGGCTGCTTCAAAACTTCTTTGACTGTTTGGATAACAGTCTCCGTCCTCATAACGCTGATAGAGCGAACCAGCTCGACCAGGAGAAGTTGCTCTTCACCTGCCGTAGGAATAACCTAAAAGAATCAAATGTGTGTCTCAAATTATCATCACAGAGAATACCTAAGCAAAAATTAATGCAGTTGGCCTTGTGGGATTAGTACCCGATAGTTCATCTAGAGACTTGGAATCATATATTTTTTCCTGAAGAATTGAGGGAGATTATCCCATTCTAAAATAAACTGGTAGCTCCCTGACAGTAAAGTTACTAATTAGAAATATAATATAATAATAATTGGGGAGGGACTGTTTAGCAGGGAGTGGAGTGATAGGACGAAGGTTTTAAACTCAAAGAGAGGCGATTTAGATTAGATATTAGGAATAAATTCTTTGCTGTGAGGGTGGTGAGACACTAGAACAGGTTGCCCAAAGAAGCTGTGGCTGCCCCATCCCTGGAGGGGTTCAAGGCCAGGCTGGATGGGGCTTGGAGCAACCTGGTTTGGTGGGAGGTGTCCCTGTCCAGGGCAAGGGCTTGGAACTCGATGATCTTTAAGGTCCCTTCCAACTCTAACCATTCTATGATTCTATGAATCTTCTCCATATTTCATAATATGCATTTTTTCACTGGAATATCTGAATTTTCTCCTTGCTGCTTCTAAATCACTCAAAGCTATTACCACTATTTGAAGCGACCACTGTAGTATAAACATACCTTTGTCCTAGAAGTGTTTTTATTTTGCCTCCTTTCATTCCATACAAACGCAATAGCAGCCATGAAGTGAACACCATGATTCATTGAAATTGGACCCAACAGTTCGAGAATCTGCTGCCTCAAATTCTGAAAGGTGGAAGCAGAACACATACACCTTCAGGTAAGTGCCTCTGCATCATGCTCAAACCAGTTGCCTCTAAAGCCAGACTGGGATGATAACTATCACTGATTTTTATCAAAATGGGAGGATGGACTCAGAGGGTTCATAAAGCTCTATTCCACATCTGGTGCTCTTCAATCATTCTATTCATTGCCTAAGACAAGGGAAGATAAAATACACTTTTTAAATTTGCAAATGATAGTGAAGTGGGAAGCAACCGATAGAGAAGTCCAGATCTGAAAATGACCTGGAAAACTCAAAAAGCATCCTGAAAAAAAGATAAGCTGCAATAAAGGCTTAGTTTTTGCCTGCAGAGGTAGGAATAAACAACTTCAGTAATTCAGGATGAGTAACTATTTAAACAGAAGTGCTACAGAAAAAAAAAGTCCTGGGATTATAGTGAATCATAGCCTCATGATGACAACTTTATAAGGAAGGGGAAAGGAACATTCATAAATAGCAGCACTTCATGAAAGGCATCAAAGATTTCCCTGGAGAGAAGATATCTTGTAAAATGTCCAGTTTTGGACACTTGTCCTAGTTCTGGTTGGGAGAGAGTTAATTTTCTTCATAGTAGCTAGATGGGGCTATGCTTTGGCTTCCAGCTGAAAACAGTGTTGATATTACAGGGATCTCTAAGTTCCTGCTGAGCAGCACTTACACAGCATGAAGGCCTCTTCTGCTTCTCACAAGACCCCACCAGTGAGCAGGCTTGGTGGGGGGCACAAGATGTTTCTCTTTTGTTAAAATTTTACATTACTATTTTATAACTTCTGAGGCACAAAAAAGAATAAAAGGATGGATTTAATTTTCTTTCTAGAAAGCAAAAAGGCAAGACATTGTCTTGAGCTGACATACTCAAGTTTAAAAGCAACTATATATGACAAAGGCATTAAAACTCAATTTACATTTAAGGGAATGGAATTTGATTTAGTTTGACAAACATATTCATCAGCAACTTAAACTATATTATCCCTGATATTCTAACCTTTGTTGACCCAAGATTAATAGTGGTAATGGATGCAGCAGCAGCAGTGGTTTTCTCTGAAGAATCTGCAAGGTGAAGGATGCTCCACAGCAAAGTCACAGAAGACATGATCATATGCAAGATCGACAGGATCCCATTGCGTGCTTCAATCAAGTGCTTCTGATCCACGTTAACCAAAAGCTGGTGGATTTGAAAGGGAAAAGGGAGGAAGAACATTAAATATCTACATAAACAGCACAAGTAAAATAGTGTAAATTGAGACTTAAAGGACATGGAAGCTTTCAACATTAGCTTTGTCAAAAGAGTTTTTCAATAATTCTTATAGTATGTACAGGTTTTGAGTCTATTAAAAATAATAACTCAAGAATCTTTTGACTGAGTTTTACAATATCAAATATATTCTGAGCATGAAGCCTCAAGTCCACAGCAATCAATTTTGTATCATCTACCTATACCTTTGCAATTCTAAGTGTAATATACTCTAGGCAAAATTATTTCCTTGCACAAATAGTAAACACTTTTCAGTTACTTTTAAATGAATGAACAGCAAAGGTGTATAAGAATAATAAAAAAAAAAAGAGAAGGCAAAACCAAGATTGCAGAGAACAGGACAAAAACATTCTTGCAGCATCTGGGCCAAATTCTTAATAGAGACCATGCTCACAATATCAGGTCTAAAAACTGCTTGACTCAAAAGACGAATTATGAATATACAGGAGGAGCCAAGAGAGAATGTTTTGACGTATTGCAAGATGAACACAGTCCAGCCAGAAACAGGACAGTTATCAGTCTGGGAAGTTCCACAGGTGAAGCCATCTCTAAAAAGTAGCATTCTGGAGATCTAGAAGTTAAGGAACTCCCACTTGAGTTATTTCAGGGGAACAAAAAAGACTCCCAAACACCAAAGCAAGCAAACAAAATTCAAGATTAGTCTCTTAAAAGTCTAATTAGTAGAAAATTGATTTTCTGTTTGGGATATTGTGTATATTATCAATAAAAAACATAGTTATAGCTAGGACAATATATTTGGTATTTTTCCCCACTCAGATTTTCAATTCTGCTGATATAATCGCAGTGCTTAACTTGCCATGCACTGCGTAGGAACCTCGCAGACACCCAGATGCATTTACCTGATGATACTGCGTAGATGGATCCAGGAGGCAGTAATGAATTATCGTTGTGATCCCTTCTAATAAAGTAAGAACCATATCTGGGGGAGTGACCGACGCCATCCAGAGAGGTCTAAAATAAGAGATGCCGTTTTTAAAAATGGGTTAATCTGGTTGCAAAGTAATTCAACACAATCAAATCTGCTTAATAAAATTACACACCTCCACATACACATACCTGTTATCAGATAATCCTGTTTCATATTTATACTGCTGAATTAAATTATCCAAGTTCCTGCAGAGCTGAAGAGTCACGGAAACAACCACCCTCTGAAGAACTTTTCCCATGTAAGGCAACGTAGAAGTGATAAGGCCAATCCACTGGGGGTGCATTTTGCAGGCACAGTGCTGGTGTAAAGCTCGTATCACTGCGCAGAGAAACATGCCTTGGCAAGTTATGGGCTGGGAATGTAAATACTGAAGAGAAGTCATCGGCTGCTGGGGACCGATATGCTCCAAGTCCGTTATGACAAAGTCGAAGCCCGTTTCGTTTTCCTCAGGCACAGTCATCACTCGGTGCTCCAACACGATCAGGCGTTGAAGTACTTTTAAGAGCTGTGACTGCAGAGTACTCCCATTGTCGAACTCATCTTCGGAAAAATTGATAAGGCTGTCTTCAGAGAAACCTTCTTCTACCGCCACTATGTTTTTCCCAGCCATCTTTTCACTGTGCCACTTCTGCGCGCTGAAGATAGAAGACAGCAGGCAATGCAGGATCACTTTCTGAACCTTGCACTTGGACAACATGTCCGAAATAAAACTAGGAAAGCCCTTGGCGGAGCTTTCTATCACTTTTGCCAACTCGGCAAAGAGAAGCGTCAGTATTTCTATACTCATCATTTGCATGTTACGGTTTCCTATGAGATCTTGTGAGGTTACTTTAACGTGAGTTGGATAATGGCTCCGCATATAGTATAAACACAAGGAGATAAGGATTTCTATGTACATAGAGCTCCGGAAGTTGTGGTTCGAATCCACTGGGATGTGACTATAGAAATCCTTGCCCATAACGGATATCCGATGCCTGGCTAGAAGATTCTGGAGCAACGAGAGCTGAGGAGTGTACGCGTTGTTGACGCTGGTAGTGGAGATGGCGCTTACAAAAGCCGAAGGGTTTGTTTTCAGAATTGCTTTAATTGCAGAAAAAGCATACAATGTCCTCGAAGAGTCATACAGCTGGAGATACAGCAGCACG
Organism: Gallinago undulata; assembly: GCA_026546715.1. Classification (NCBI taxonomy): domain Eukaryota; kingdom Metazoa; phylum Chordata; class Aves; order Charadriiformes; family Scolopacidae; genus Gallinago; species Gallinago undulata. Next base: position 82,642,568 of record JAOTQQ010000023.1, read on the forward strand.
TGTTGGTACAGCGGGTGGATATTAAAGTTGGGAGATTTTCGCATTCCTGGGGACCCCACATCGCTTTCAATTTCTGAAATCTCTCCTTCTCCACAACTGTACCAGTTCTCTAAATCAAGACCATCACTGAAAAAGACATTTGTTTGTTTAAGCTTTTCTGTTTGTGCTTTCTTTTTCTCTTCATCTTTCTTTTTGGCTATTTTCACCTTCGGTTTTGCACCTGGTTGCTTACCAGCCTCTTTAACAATTGTTTCTTTTTCTGGCATTTTTTCTGGTAGCTTCCCTTTGAAGCTGAACTGAATGCTACTGTGGCTTCGCTTTCTGGACTTCGACTCGGTGGAAGCAAGAGTGAGGTCAGAGAGGGATTGCTGGCTTTCTGCAATACAGGGCGAAGAGTTATTTCTTGAAATTTCATCCCTTAAGCTCTCAAGACCAGTCTCAGTCGAGGCTGACAGCAACTGGGAGCTGTCATTACTAAGCAAACTACTCTGGCTACTTTGAATATTTTGATCTTCGTTTCTTGTCACCTCTACAGAGTTATCCAAAGGACTGAATTTACATGGAGTGTCCTCAGAGTGTAGACTATGTTTAACTGGTTCAGCCTCTTCTCCAAGACCGCTTACAACCTTGCATATAAGATCTGTAACCACTTGTTGCACAATTTCATCAGGTGAGTCTTCCCTCAGAGTCTGAGAACTATCTTGAGCGCTCAGGCTTTCCGTTTCCACTTCATAACTGATGTTGTCTCCAGTAGATGACTGAGAACAGCCAGAGTCAGAACTCTGCAGTATTTCAACCTGATGGTCAGGAAGGTCAAAATCAGACACAACCATTGGAATGGTCTCACTGCTGGTACTTAACAAGGAAAGCCTGTCACTCAGGGGGTTGACAGTCAGGCTGAAGTTCTCCATTTCATCCATCACAAGTTGTTTTTCATTGCCTTCTTTAGGTATAATAAGTTGTTCTTGGTTTACAGGCACATGGGAAAATGCTTAAAGAAAAACAAAAAAAAATATATACACAAGTTCATTCTTCAGAATAAGAGTTTAGAATTAAAAATTTGAATTTAAACTATTATCAATACTTCAAATTATAAAGGCATGGTAAATGGCATTTTCCCACTTTACAGCAGAAAAAAGTCATGTTAATATGCAAACGAGACATTCACATAACTGAAGCAAGATTACTTTAGCAGTAGACCTTAGCATAAGAACATAATTCCCCTGTGAAACCTCGTGTTTTCATAAAAGAGAATTATTACTATGTTACTAAAATTACATAATACATGCAAACACCTTCAAAACTTATCAGCATGTTTTCAGCCAGGCTCACATCAGTAGTCCTCATTCACAAAAAAGTGTTGGTTAAGCTTCAAGCCATACTCTTAAGTTCTACTGAAGTTCGGCATGACTTAAGAAAATGCTCTATATTAAAATATTTGCATATTATCTTAATATGAGAATAAAACTTCAATGATACTTCAGACATCCAGACATGAATTAGAAAAACCATGCAGAAATGCACAAATAAGCGGTAGCTATTCCAGCACTTTATTTTGTGAGTTACCCTCAAAAATTTCTACTAGATTTTTAATGTTGCATGTAAATAACAAATAAAGAAATTAAATAAGGAAATTCCTACAGTCTCCCTGTGTACATACCATCAGCACAGCTAAACTTCTCCATAAAGTGCTTTTCATTTTCTTCTTCGGGTTGATAGGGGGATTTAGTCCAGTAACATTCAGCCTGTACTCGCTGAACAGAAACTCGCTGAGTTTTCGGATGGAGAAGCAGTAGGAGCAAAGGTTCAAGAACCCTTGCAATATCATGTCTTTGAAGCACTTGATTCAGCCAAGCTTGTCCCACTGACCATGTAGAACCATCCAAGCTATTAAGGCTGTCCAGCATGATAAACAAAGATCTAGAATAAAAAGAAGAATGACCCTAGCACATATTCCAAGCTACCTGCATAGTTTAGCCTTTAGAATCCTTTCCAGACTATGGAAAAAATTATATACATATTGGACTGGATATACTATGTACTCTGAATTTCACTGACTGTTTTACATCCTCTGGTAGTACATGTTCATAAGCTTAGCTATATGTACAGAATTTATCAGCACCTCAGTCGTCTCTTCTCCAGACCATCCAGAGATGCTCCAGACCCCTCATCATCTCTGTAGCCCTCTGCTGTACCCTCTCCAGCAGTTCCCTGTCCTTCCTGAACTGGGGAGCCCAGAACTGGACCCAGTGCTCCAGATGGGGCCTCACCAGGGCAGAGCAGAGGGGCAGGATGACCTCCCCCCCACCTGCTGGTTCCACTCTTCCTGATGCCCCCCAGGATGCCATTGGCCTCCCTGGCCACAAGGGCACATTGCCAGCTTGTGGTCATCCTGTTGTCCATCAGGACTCCCAGTTCTTTTTCCTCAGAGCCTTCCATCCTGCCAGTGTGATAACTTTGAAGCAGAATTATTTAAACTGAATTGTGCTTGTAATCACCAACCTGTCAAAGGTACGGCCAAAAGAAGATGACTTGTTAATGTGAAGGTCCCGGGTGAGATGCCATAGCACTGCAAACTTTGCATGAGCTTCCATTCTTACTTTCTGTGGAGCAAATTTAAAAATAAAAAGACAGCTTCTAATAAGAAAAAAAAAGAAAAGCACCTTGAAAGGTATTGAAATTACTGAAATTAACTTTTCTGACTATAGGTTCAAATTTTATTTTCTAATATTAAA
>JAOTQQ010000023.1:82654844-82685696 GCA_026546715.1 Gallinago undulata
TAGAAACAAGAAAGAAGGGTTGCTCCAGCAACAAGAGTTCTTCGTGACTCACTGCGAGCCTTAATTCCTCAGAGTTCAGAATATGTGCAAATCTGATTAATTTCTACTCAAAAAGAACCCACAGAGGTTTTCGGGGCTGCTCTAACCCCCTGTAGACTGGTAGCAGAGTCTCTGCTTCCTGGTGAGGACATGAGGTGAACAGGGAAACAACCACAAACGGATGGATCTGTAGGAGTAATTGCAGGTAAAGACCATGTCCACACACTTCTCCTCTACCTATCTCACCCGTGATGGCTGATGTTGCCTGAGAGCCAACAGGCCCAGAAATTGTCTTGCCATCTCACATGCTAATCACTAGGCATCTTGAGTACAGAATTTGAGCATCATCTAAAAATCTTTATAACTTTTTCACTAATAAATAAAAACAGAGACTTCATTATATATTAATTATATCTTTTTTTACCGTAGATGGAGTAAAAATTAAAAGTTGTTTGAGATATTAACATAGGAGATAGTGAAAACAATGTACTAAAATGCTTGGGAAGACATAAAGGGTGACCCTGTCTTATAAAATACAATGTAAAAGAGAACAGAAACATGGTAATTAATTTCACTCACTCTCTTAAAAGAGGCCATAGCTAGGTATGAGTCTTTGTAATTGAAAGAAAAAGGCTGTTGAAGGTTCAAAGGGCAACATCATTCAATTAAAACAGGCTTTAGTGAAAAAACAACAAAAAAACCCCCACAGGAACACCTGCTACAGATGGAAAGCTCAGAGATGGATTTGCTCAGTCTTAAGAAAAAGAATGCTAACAGTTGTGGAGGGAGGGGAAGGCGTTTTATTGCTGTCTGTGACTTCCCATTAGGTAGTTGAAAAGATGGAGGCATGCTCAGAAATCCACAGTGAAAGAACAAGAGGCAACAAAACCAGGCTGCAAAGGAACTTCTGATTAAATAGCACAGTGCACACAAACAAGCTGTACAGAGAAGTTGTGGAATCTTCATCCTTAGAGATATTCAAAACTAAGCTGGATAAAATCCTGAATGACCTGGACTAGCTTTAAATTAGAATCAAACTTTGAAATCAGCCCCGCTTTGAGCCATGACCTGCAGCTATCACTTCCAACCTGAATTATTCTATGATGCTCCTCTATTTTCTTCAGCTGGAGAACACAGATTTCGGAGCACATCACTTAACATGCCATACAGAGCCATGGTTGAGTAGAACAAACTAGACAATGTTAAAAGAGAATGAAAAAGAACTGCTGGCTGGTTTGTTTCTTCTATTTCTTTATTCAATTATTCTAAAAACTTAACGTTGACAGTAAAATAACTGATGGGTATTAATCTGATGCATACAAATTGAGTGAGAATTTACATGTGTCTGATATGTAACCAAATGGAGAATTCTTTTGAGTCCAGTTATTCTACATAATCAGACACCACTGAAGTGCATTAGAGCTTTAAGCCTTTGTTGATTATTTCATTCTCAGGCCCTGATTCTCAAGTGATTTGTACATTTATAATATGAAATCTAGATAAAACCCCTTAAGAATCAAGCCCCTTTACCACAATGTAGTACACACTATTAATTGCTTTTGATGATCCAAGTTTCACATGTATTGTTGTAAAACAAACTAAATTTAATCAAACATTTGGAGGTGGTTCAGCACAGACTTGGAAAGCCTCTTCCTTTCCACAAGTATTTTTCCACAATGCTGCAAAACATAATCAAATTACCTTTTTATTTTCCCATTCTTTGATGGAGCTGCTGTGTCCACTAGGAAGCTGCAGGACACCGTCCGTGCCAGCAGACAGCAACGGAGGTTGGACCTTACTAAGGATCTTTGAGCAGAGTCGGAGAGAATCCGTAAGCTCCGACAAGTGCAAAGTATGAAGGTGACTCGTCAATGCAGAAATCATCCTGAGCAGCAGCTGAGGCAAATGTTCTGTCTGTATTTCAATGTAAGTCTCCTAAAAAAGTAACAGTAAAACTCATTAATCATAAGACTAAATTCCACCCTGAAAATTATCTTCTATAACAGTGGTGCCTATCATTTGTTTAACTGCGTTCTAAACATATGGAACATGGAAAAAGTAAAATTAGTATCTTAATATCCATAATAATAAATACATGAATACATGCTTTATTTCAAAAAAAATTACAAAATTAATTTTACAGTAGGATAACCAACAAATAGAAATATATTTAGCTCTTTCAGAATTTTACATCTTGCTCATTACAGAATAAACATACATTACACATAAGGAGGCTAAAAAAAATGCTACTACTATTATTTTAATTAACCTTAACATAAAAGTTTAAAAATGAAAAGATAAACAAGTTACTCAGAACTAAAGGGAAAACAGGCTGATTGCCATACCTGACACAGCACTCTCATACTTCTAGTAGGCTTTGAAATGAGAAAGCAAAGAATTGAGGAAAGACAGGCATAGAAAAAACAGTTCCAACAGTCTTTACTACATTAAGCAATGTCAACAGAAAGAGATGATACATCTTACCATGACATTTAAAAGAGCCTTAAAAGGAAGTTGCACATCTAGACTAGCAAATCAAACTACAAAAGACTATACTTGTAACAAATACAGTGTAGTTTTAGAGAGAAGAAATTGAGGACAGATAAAAATCATCAAGTATAAGCACCATAAACCACACTTTCGTTATATCCAATCACATAATGAACCCAAAACTTCTTCTAAAAGGTGTCCACCAATTTATGGCAGTATATTTTCAGGAAAAACAATAAAGCAGATATATTTTTTCCTGTAGACTATAAATATACAGAATCCCCATATTAGCAATGAATAAAGCAATTCTTACCAAAGAAACTATATCCAACAAAAAATCCACTAACAAGCAGAAATTTGTCAGGGGTAACTCAGATTGCTCATTACCACCTCCAGGCCCAGTTTGAAGTCTGGCATGTAATGTCCTCCTGCAAAATTCAAATAAGGTTTCACAATATTTTTCCCCTCATCCTTACATTGACCATGTTTCTGTAACTTAACGCAAATCTGCACATATCAGGGATGATCCCTATAAACAAATAAGCAAACTCTCATTTTACTGTGAAGGAGCTCATTTGGCCCCATCACAGGCTTTCAGAAGCAGCAGGAACCAGCCTCTCACTGTAAACCAGTCTTTATTGGTAAAATAAGGAAATTCAGGCTACAGAAAATTGCATTTGTTACTCCCCCATGCACAGCAATATTTACTACTATGAGCATGGGCACCAATAATAGAATTAAGGGATAGTGCTACCGGAAGAACAGTCATTTTGAAGAGATCTAAACTAAACCCAAGGCATTAAGCACTTGAGATAAAGCCAACCAGTAGTGAAATAAATAAGGCATGTGAAGCTTTAAAGCTGTTCAAGAGGAAAACAAAACTGCCTCTTTTAAATGTCCACTTTAACTTCAGATGACCACACTCTTACTATTGAGAAGAGTTCATAATCTGACGAGTTTTGTTGCTGAATGAAGTAAGATGGAACACAAATACCCTGTGAAGTCACAACCTGACAATACTAGAAGCAAAGGATATGAACAAATAAATAATACTTTGTTTCTCTAATTCACTTGCTGGGTGTGGTGGTGAGGGCAGTGTCACATTTTCAGCAATAGTTAATTATCCTAATCCCTCCCCTCTTTTTTGGAAGGGTTCATGAACATGTATGCCAGGACTGAAAAAAGAATTTATTTGAAATAATAGAAGCCAAAATCTTGAAACAATGACAGTAAGTATTCATCAAAAGATTTAAAAAATAAAAAATAGTTTTAAAAAAGTCCACTTCAACTTTACACATAGAGATATTAAGTATTATAACCTACCTACAACATTCTTCAAACCAACGAGCAATGTAATCCCACATATAATAAGGCTCAAAGGAATTAAAGAGAAGATTGGCAGTTTTTATCAATTCTGCTGTTTTCTTGTTTTCTCTCAGTTTGCTGGAAAAAAAAGAAAAATAACATTTTATATTTTACACTTCATTTAGGAGTTCTGTGACTAAACATCAATGTGAGTTTGAGTTCCTACAGTTGTTTCTTCTCTCCAGCTTTTAACTTCCCTCTTCTTTCCACCTCTTAAGATATTAAACTCAAATCTTGAAACTTTTTATGCCCACCTGTTTGTCTTATTGCACTCTTCATTTTTACTCTACAAGAAAAGTTCATCAGTCTACTGGTTTTTCTTGAACACAGATATAAAGAATGCCACAACTAATCTATACCATTGACATACTGACTTCCAGCTGTGTTCCAAGCATTTTTGTCATGGATAAAGAATAAAGCATATGCCAAATATTTTAAAAACCCAAACAACTAAATAATGAAGCCATAGCTCTTCAGATCTTCACACTGAACAAAATTGAACACAACTTGCAACTAATGTCAATGGATCCTGGATCACGAAGAAACCAGTTCACAATCTCAGAGGCTTCACAGTCATGGTTTCAGCAACAAAAGATGTATTATTTAATACCAAATACATTATACTTATTATTCACCTGCTTAGCTGCGTGTGATCTTTGTTGAAAGAGGGTTCTGCCTGAAGCTCCAGTTCTGCTTTGCACTGTGTATACAACGTTCGAAACACTTCAATCAATACATCCTCCAGGATGGCAGGGCCTAGGGAGAAACACCAGCAATCAAACCACTGCTAACGGTCCACACCTGAAAACTAAACTGAAATTGTTAGCCAGCTTCCATTCCAGAAATACACAGGCAACTGTAATGCCTGGGAACGAACGCTGCACAGAGTTCTCTTCCCATCCAGTGTGTGAGCAATGGTGGCTGGATACAAACACACCTCGTTCAAAAGCTACACAGTCCCATCGCTGTCGCCCATGCTCAAGCCAACACATCCTCTTTGAGGGATTATAACACAGCTCAGTAACATGGAAACGTGATTACATGGGTACCTGATCTAAGGTAGCTTTCAACCAAACAGTTTCAAACACCCACCCATAAGCTAGCTCATACTATTATCAGATGGAAAATATACTCAAATATTTAACTGCAAATACATGGTAAAATATTTTGAGCATCTTCCTTCCTTTGAATTTGAGGCAGGTTTTCCTTCATTCTAGATATAGTCTGAAGGACACTTTCTGAAACAGCGCCTCCTTCAGATTTGAGCTAAACACTGAGTTCAAGGAGAAATAAAAAACACTGTTCAATTTATTTTGAAACGAGTTCACAAAATGATCCTGCTTGAAATATCCTTCACTTTTCCATGCTTTCTCCCAGCCTCATTGAGCTGCCCTCAGTGAGACCACACTCCCTGAGTTAAGCAGAGATCCTAGTAACTTCTGTCTCAGTTTGCTGAATCCTTGTAGCTCTCTGTACTTCATGAGATCTTAATGTACCCATTGCCTCTGAAAATTTAAACTGATCCCCAGAAATCACAAATGACCAGGAAGATGACAAATTCTTGTCAGGTATTTTGTTCTTGTGGTCTGTCTTAATCAAATCTTTTCAAGTTGTACTCTTTGATTATTTTATTTTACACTTTTATTATTCTTAGGACAGACTTCAAAAATTAGTTTGATTTTTTCAGTCACCTCCAAAATTGTTATTCCAAAGAAAAAGGCAAGATATCAAACAGTTGCAGTAAATACTTTTGCCTCATCTACTTGTCTTTTATTTCTCTGCACTCACCTGCTAAAAAGTGCATTTAATCACTTTAAACAAGAGAAAGGAAAATAAAAAACAAACAAAAAACCCCACCAAAAAACCCAACCCAAACCCCAAACAAACCACCCACAAAAGCAAAAAGATCCCACTTTGCTTCCTCTAAATAAATTCTTCTGAAAAAAACAAATTTTCTTGTTAACATCTCTTATCTTTGCGTGCACATTAAAAGAAAGAGCAGATTATTTGCAAAAGCAACAGCTGAGATTTAAAATGGTAAAACTCACTATTTCATTAAAGAAATAGAAAAGATCCAATCTGCTTTTCTGCCAACATGCAGTCAGTTCTTTCTATGACTTTAACTTACTATTTCCTGTGTTGAAAGCAGAAGAAATTGCATTTGATACAAGTTAAATCTAATGAATACATTAAATTATTAGTTTGGAAGAGGAAGAAGTCTAGCTAACCTGCCAGTACTAAGAATACAGTTTTCACAATTTGAGCATCAAGAGAGAAAAATTCTCAGAGCAAAACCACGTAAAACTAGTTAAAGACTTGAAGTGATATGAAAATTACCCAGTTCAGGCTTATCCAGCAAACTGATAAGAATACGAAAAGGCTTTAAGTCTTGCATTAATGTGCTTTCTTCTCCATGCCCATTAACTTGTAATATTCCAACCATTGCCTGCAAAGAGAAAAAGCATATCAGGAAAACAAAATCAGAAAGCAGTTTTTGAAAGGAAGATGCAATAAAAGCTGCATAGAAAGGGAAAATTCTGAGTAGTGGAGAACACTATTTCATCTCACTGCAGCTCAGCCTTCCAGTAACTAAACGGGGCTATAGGAGAGATGGAAAGAAAATCTTGATCAGGGACTGTAGCAATAGGAAGTGGGGTTAACAGTTTTCAACTGAAAGAGGGGATATTTAGACTAGATCTCAGGAAGAAATTCTTTGCTGTGAGGGTGGTGAGACACTGGAACAGGTTGCCCAGAGAAGCTGTGGCTGCCCCATCTCTGGAGGGGTTCAAGACCAAGCTGGATGGGGCTTGGAGCAACCTGATCTGGTGGGAGGTGTCCCTGCCCAGAGCAGGGGGGTTGGAACTGGATGGTCTTTAAGGTCCCTTCCAACCTGAACTATTCTATGATGATTCTCTCAACTTTGCCTATGAGAATATTTCTGTGGAACAGAACTTGACAACTTGCATATGCTTAAAATCAAACCGAAATATCATAAACAGATACCAACTCACTATTTCATAAGAATAATAGAGAAGACATGAAAAGTGATGAAGAAATTGCTTGAGAAGGTAAGGCATGTAGATTTAAAGGCTTACCAAATAATAATCTTCCATCTTGGACATACCCATCTATGTGGCAGAAAATTTTCTTCACTAAGTTGATTAGATAGTAACGAGAACTTCAAAACAAATGGGAAAACTGAGATTCTATGCTGAAGCAGTTTAGGGAATGAACTGCAGAATTAAAAAACAGCCCAATGGAACTGCCATGGATTTACTTAGTTTTCTCTCTGTGACCGACTTCACTATCTGAGGTGAAATTAGTTTTATTTTTTTACATCTTTTAAAAAAGAAGGACAAAGAAGACAAGAAGAGACATGGGGAAAGAGAGGCAGGAAAACAGTTCCAACCCTGCTATCTGCTACAAACCAAGTATTATCAGCCAGTATCCTGAAAGAAAAATATTCTATACTTGAATATGCTTTTAGAAGGTCAGAAATTTCAGTACATTGTATCAATGAATAAGATGGGGGTGGAGCGGATACAAGAACACACAAAGAGACTGCTAGGGAAGGTGGCAGAATGGAGAAATGCTTTTGAAGTTTTTCAAAAGACAGAAAATGGTTTTAGAAGGCATATGCAATTTGTTTTATGTAGAGCCAGCCACTGATTTTAATATCCATAAAAAAAAAAATTAAAGGAAAAACCAAGTGAATTATCCCCATTACAAAAAAAAAAAGTCACTCTCCAATCTACTGTAGCAGTAAAGCCTGCTATAAAAAAATATATATATATATATAAAAAGGACTATATCAACTCTACGCTGTTGTTAGTCTTTGCAGACAGAAAAGGTATAATGATACTGATTAAGCTAGAAAGGTGGACAGATTTAATAGGAAGATGACAACCTATTAACAAGTACCTAAGTGTCACTAAAAGCTCACCACATTTTGTGTAGAAGGTACAGGTGAAACTATATCTTATTCAGGCCTCTCCTCTACACTTGGGTAGTTTCTGACTGATCTGCCATGGAAGGCAGAAGGTGACAGGAGAAGGGTGAGAAGTGCCAAGGAGGTCCTTGCTGCACTGGAATTCTGGAGTCTCTTCCTCATCAAGTAGAAGAACAGATCTCACTACCTTCAGATAGAGCTGAAAGTGCTAGCCCTGGGCTGGATGTCAGCCTTGAGTTGTGATGAGCTAAATATTCTTGTGTCAGCTACTAATACTGAAATCCCCACTCTCATTCCCATATATAGCACTGTGATTCTGACTGAATATCAGGAAAATTCTCACCTTATCAATTTGCCTTAATGATAAAATGTCACCCCAATTTCAAGATGGGACTCACAGCATCTTGAGAAACATCTGTGTACTTTAATTACCACGAGAGAAGGAGGCAAGGTCATCTCAAGTCACTTAGCAAGGCTCTAAGGGTCAAATAGTACCACTGCCAGTTTGCTCAAATATTCCTGACTGCCAATGGACAGCAGAAAAAACATTCCCCTTGCCAAGAGGGGAGGGAGACCCTTCTTACTCAGACCTTCTGAGATCTATTTGATCAAATTTTTTCAATTCCTAAGGCACAGAGGAGTTTCTGTATGTACAGAAGTAGATGATAATTCTCCAATTCTGTTTCAGGAAAGAACAGCCTCCAGTGTGCTCAGCTCATAATCACCTATCTTTCACATATGCTACATTCATTGTGGAAGAGAGAAATTTAGTGGTTGTCCTGATCATATTGTTATTCTAAAGAAACAGAATGCCATGTATTCATTTTTCCACTGAGAAGGTTTTAGAAGAGTAGAGCTCAGTATTACAAAAAGATCACGTGGTCACACTGAAACAGCAAGTCAAAAGATAAAGATACACCAATTCTGATCAGCATCCATTGATGAAGATAAATGCCACAATAAAACACCACGTAGCTACCTGGACTAACATCTCCTTAGAGAAGGTGTTGAAATAGTAAGTGGCGTGTTCCTCGGGATTGCTGTGCCTTGTACTTCTGGGTCCTACGAGGGCACCGTTGTTATCAAAACCTTCAAGCAAACAAAAGACAAGGCAAATAAGTATTTGTCTCTTAACGGAACATTTTGTCAATGTTTTTAAACTAGAAATCAACACACCAGCACTGATAACTTACCAAGATGAAGTCCAAGTAATGTTGGCAAGAGAAAGATGATTTTATAGAGTTTAATACAGGAAACTAAGTGATACTTCCATTAAGCAGTTTGCACACAAATTATCAACTTTAGTTTTACGCAACACTAATAATCAAATTACTTCTTGTACAAAAGAAACAAATGTTCACAAACACTGCATGATCCACATAGCCCTAAAGCATCTTCAACAAACCTGTGCCACAAAAATCTTTCAATATTAATATTATTATGAGAACACAAAATTCACTATTCTATATAGCAAGAGATGATCACTAAAACATTCTGACATGACTAAGGCACTTAGAGAGAACAGAAGTTATATTAAACAAAATCAGTTTTGTTATTCAAAATTACATGAAGGAGATAGATCTTTGGTTTTTAAGTTAGTATCTTCTACCAAGTTCAATTTTTATTCTACACAAAAGTAGGCTTAAGGACAAAAAAAAAAATTAAGTAATTTAAAAAAATAATCAAAAAGTTTGTCAGGATATCACCCCAATCCACAGAAGTGTTTTTGCAGCTTTTATCCCAAAGTGACAATAGAAGGAAAGCCTGAGAAGATCTGCGCCCTTCAGGAGCAGCTTAAAACAACTACTGTTTAAGCTAACCTGGATTTCAAGAAATGTAATGTGATTTTTATGCCTAGAGAGCATTTCTAGACCACTCCCAGCTACAAAACAATAGGAAGGAATAGCTAACAGCCAAATTAAATAACATCATACAGAACATCAGACTTCAGAGAGTACTCCAGCACAACTGTCCAAATATTTAGCAAAAGGAGGCACTAGCTGTTCACAAAACAGTTTTACAGTGACTGTTCCTGGTCCTATCTCCTGAAGTTATATTAGCTTTCAGTAGAGACTATGCTAATAAAATAGCTGTAAAAGAACGTTCCACAAGTAAAAAATAAAAAAGCAGCATGATATTTTATTCACCAGGTTTAGATGAAAAATTCATTAAGTGTTTAATGTGGAAATTATTTTTTCCCTAAATTGGAAAATATAGGTATGGACATGACAGCGTGTTTCACTGTCTTTATTTTAAAAGAGGAGTAATTTGCAAGTCAGTCTCCCCTTCAAGTAGAGAAATCCCTTTCTGTCTCTCCATTCAGTCTCTGGTTCCTGGGACACTCTTAGGATCTCCTGGGTCAGAGATTCTGACTTCTCTCAAAGTGGGCTGAAAGTGGTTTTAAAAGAGCAACAGGGCAGTTTCATGTGACCGCAGGCTTTATTTCCTTAAAATAACAAGGCTGAATAAGTGTTTTCTAAATACTCCCTAAATAGTTATGAGTCTTCTAAACAGCTACTATTTTCTACTACCCCCTTCTGATTACATGCTGGTTTCATATAAAACATGAAATGTGTATTGTATTGATATTCTGCCATTTGGCAGAATGCATCTTATCCCATAAAGGTGCTGAAATAATATTTCCTTGCAGGGAGAACATAAGCGATAGGCGATTGTTAATTCAAGCAAATACCTAACAAATCTTAAAGTTTGCATATTCAAGCCTCCATCAAAGTAGTGTCTACATTTTTCAACATTCTTGTATTTTCATCTCTTCTATGCCCTTGTGTTCCAACTGCCATTCGCACTCTATAATGCCTGCTCTCTAGTTTTTTCATTTTATGTCTTTAGGGAGATAAAAGTTGCCTTTTTGGTGTCTATTTACACAGGCCCAGTGCACCAGGCTCTGCCTCTCAATGTGGCTCATGATTGCTGCTATAGAAAAATGTACCAATAATTCATACAATAGAAAAGAGTTCCAGCATGACATTCTTCATCTTTTATGTCCACAGAGAGAGTGCCTTCCTTTCTTCTCATATAAATTACATATTTCATTTTTCCATGGATCTTTCTCCACAATATGCAAAATACTGGTATAGAACATACAATCCTTTCTCCACTTTTAGTAAACGATGAAATGAAAGAAGATGGGGCCAGTCTTTTTTCAGTGGTGCCCAGGGACAGGACAAGAGGGAACAGGCACAAACTTGAATATAAGAAGTTCCATCTAAATGAGGAGGAACTTCTTGACTTTGAGGGTGGCAGAGCCCTGGCAGAGGCTGCCCAGAGAGGTGGTGGAGTCTCCTTCTCTGGAGACATTCCAAACCCACCTGGACACGTTCCTGTGGGACCTGCTCTGGTTGACCCTGCTCTGGCAGGGGGTTGGACTAGATGATCTCCAGAGGTCCCTTCCAACCCCATATCATTCTGTCATTCTGTGAAATACAAACCTACCTAGGAGCCACGCATAAAGCCTTCGGTTGAGCGACATGTCCCTGCGCAGTACTACGTGAAGGGCTGCTGACAAAATTCGGATCATGTCTGGACGTGTTGCCTGAAGAAGTTAGAAACCTGATTAAATTTAACTATGAAAAGCAGTATTTTTTCTATGCTAGCAGCTTAATGTGGACTAAACCATAGTTAATTTCATGTTCTGACATTTCTGAATTCGGAGCAGTACAAGAAAACATAATCTTGCTCTTAGAAAACCAAAATATGATTATTATTAGAAACAGGAAGCATGTAATAGAACGTACCCCTTAAGAACAGCAAAAATACTTGACTCCATTAACAGGTCACTTTTGTTACAAGACACTTCATTTTGTTTATTAGGCAAAAACCTTGGAAGCAAATTCAACTAAAATCCAGAGTGAAATCACTGAAGAATTTTAAATACCTTTCAATTTCTTACTACTTTAAATGTTTGTGTAAGCCTTAATATTAAAAAATAAATGCTCTATTGATAATTTCATCATTCTAGCACTTAAAGAGACATACCAAATATTCCTATAGTACCTGATAAAAGAGAACGAACCACTTCCACAAGCAAGAACACAGTTCTTTTCACAGGAAAGTGCAGGTTTTCCATAGTTTCTAACAAGATGAGAATCTAATTTTTGTATTTTTTCCTCCAAGAGTAAAATAAATCATGGATCATATAAAACCAGGAATTGACTAACAATAAATAAAGGCAAAAAAAACCCCTACCTCGAAGTTGTAAGGTCTATCTTTCACTATGCCAGGGCTACTACTCACCCCAAAATAATAATAATTTTCAATTCTTTTGTGTCATGAATCAGTTATGCTGAGAGGATTAACTTTTGCTGCTCTTTTACACTGAGAAAATCATTAACAAAGACCCACTAAATACTGCTACTGCCTTAAGAAGCAGAGTGAATTTAGAAGCTTTCCAATTTATCTCTTTGATGTTAATAACTTACCTGGCTCATGTGGAAAGGAAAACAAAAAAGGATAAGGTCCAACGTGCTCCTCTGTACTAAAACACTGGTATCTTGCACTGATGTGCTCACTGCTTCCACCTGAAGTAATGGCAGACCCCCCCAAAATAGTTATTTACTGTATTATTTTAAGATGGTAGATATAAGAGAACAGTTACAAAATAGCAGTTGTCTCTAAGTATTGATTCATACAAAATAAATTTATTTTCAAATTTTGATTAATGAAACTAGATAAAACAGGAAAAGAAAATGTTTCACCACTGAGGAAACACGTAAGCAACACAGATTCCCTGAACTATAC
Organism: Gallinago undulata; assembly: GCA_026546715.1. Lineage (NCBI taxonomy): Eukaryota > Metazoa > Chordata > Aves > Charadriiformes > Scolopacidae > Gallinago > Gallinago undulata. The sequence continues at coordinate 82,667,446 of JAOTQQ010000023.1, forward strand.
AAACATGAAGCTTTTGCTTTTTTATATTATCAATTAATATTTTAAGTTTAAAAGACAAAATAATACTAAAAAATACAACAAAACTCAAGCACTTTTAACTGAAGCATGTCACGAATGGAAAGTTTTATATAAAACCTAAGCAGTTCCGAAACCTTAACTCAGTTTTGCAACACTTATCATGCACAAAAAACATCAGCTTAACTGGAGCTATAATAAATAAATGTGCATTTTTATCTCTTCAAAAGTTATATTCATAGATAGAAAAGACATTTAACCCCTCCAGAAGTATATTATTATGTAAATAAGTGACACCAATGCCTTCATTGTTCCAATAAAATGTTACCATTAATTCAATGTCACTGCCAATGATGTAGAGTTGATCCTCCATGGAAAGCTTCCTGTTCAAATGGGAGAGGACGTAGGTGATCCCGGGCAAGCGAACTGCGGGGCTTGTGAGGAGGCTACCCCAGAGAGCGCTGTAAAACGCCGACTGATCCACAGCAGAGGCAACCTTCTCCAACAGCGTGTTCGTTCTGCAGCAAAATCATCAGCTGAATTAGAGCACCTCTCACAGCCCTTGCCCCTGCCCCCAGTTTGAATAAATATAAAAATTAATTGTTACAGGAAGGTCAAATCTTTCCTTGGAGAGGCCAAGAGAAGCCTAAATCATACACTGAACCTTATAATGCAGCCTGAACAGAATGATCCAACTAGCAAGCCTGTGGGTGAACCCGGCTTGCAAAATGCTTCTGCCTGTCCACAACTTCTCCTTATGTACTCCATATGTTCAAAAAGCCAAAGAAGCAGCTGAGAAAGTTATTTAAGCCAAGTGTTGCTACAGAGGTTTCAGAGAGACAGCAGGAAAGCTCAACTACTGAAGAAAAAAAATCAAACAGATAGCTTTTGCCCTCATTCCTCGCACTGAGCACTTCTGGCAATAACATGGCATAGAAATGTCACAATTCTCTGAGCACAAGCAAGCCTTGTTTCCCAAATCAAACACCTTATTAAAATATCTACCCTTACCTTTCGTAATACTCTGACCCCTCCTCTAACCCAGGCAGAATCCCAGTTAACAGTCCTTGCAGTCCTGGTTTCAATGTTTTCCCCAAAGGCAGGTAATAAATCTCATACAGACTCAATAACGTGGGCTTGACAGACATAGCGGCATTGGCAAGGAGCGGAAACAATCCAGAACTGTGAAAAATAAAATTAATCTCTTTTTTAGGAAGCTTCTCAAGTGAGACCATTTCATTTATATCTTAAAGACTGTTAAAGGCATGTCCAGTGTAGTTTAAGAATCAGATTTTTATCTCAGGCATAGACCACCACGCAGTATGACTGCCTTCCAGACTGAGAGGTTGGTGTGTCAAGATTAATATCATGAACTTTATTAGTATTCTGATAGCAAATGCTGAAGGAGCAGAGATGACTCTGTCTCTCACCAATAAAACACATCTGATAAACCAGAGGCATCTCCACAAGACAAAGTGTTAATTTCGCCATGTAGCAACAAGGTATGTATTTACTTCAGAAGTTCAGCCTGAAATCAGATTCTCAAACTAACAATAAACCCACTGTTCATGATGTAACATTTAAAGGACTGAAAACATTGAAGTATGTTTTGAGATTACTATGAATGTGTTAGTTCATGGAAGTTATAAATGTGATCAGCTAAGGAGAAGTTACTGAAGTACTGAAAACATTTTTCCTATTCTTACTAAATAGCATAAATTATGACAAACAGTACCAATAACCAAAGGCATGTCAACACAACTGCAATGTTCAAAATCACTGAGGACTCAGGCCAGAAGACTCCTGACACATGAAGAAGAAAATGGAAGACCACTAAAAAACAGTAAGTTTATAACAAGGGTGTTAAAATATACACCTAAAAATCTACTATTTAAAAAGGAAACCAACACCCCCCACACCACACTGCAGATACAATGTTACCCATTTATAGGGAAAAGAATATCTTTCCAAATTAAAAAAGTGTTTGTAAAATTCATTTTGGCCTTCCTCTATCTAGAGAAAACTACTGTTTTGCCATTGTCAATTGCTTTCTTTTTTCTGCAGAAAAGGTCTTTTTGTTCAATAACCAGCACACTACCCCACAGTGTTTCTTTGTAAAGCTAGTACTCAGCCTTCAAGATTTGATGTTCAGACACTGCCATTCTGCTTTCATGAAAAATACTGGAATCTTTGATAATGCCTGAATGTGAATGTCAGTCTTCTCCCAGGCACCAGTAACAATGGTTTCAGTGACATTACACAAGGTAGCATTTCCCACTATCCTAGAACTTATTGTTAACAAATATTGCAGCTACTAAATCTCTGCACAAGTAAAAATCTCGAGCTGTGAGTTCCTGGAATCTTTAAAAACATGTGGAAACGCAGAACTAAGACACTCCCAAATGTAACTATATATAAACATCATGACAATGCAAGACAGAATAGCTGATGTCAAGGTGTACAATTTATTTCCAAGCATGGATACACACCTTTGTTACCTAAGCACAATTCTATTTTATTCCACCATTCGTCAAACTGATGAAATTTTAATCTCCAGGGATGGCTAAGATTAAGAACCACGTGTAACAATGTGTATATCTATGCATTATATCATAAATAGCTTAATGCCTTGCCTGCCTCACCCAACCAAAAACCTATGGGAGGTTTAGGAATCAGTACATTTTCACTACATTTACTTTTCAAGGTTATCCTTTCTTTTCATCATTATAAGTTCTAGAGACTGATAGTGAGAAAAAGTTTGTACTTGCCCTCCATTCTAACAAAACAATCTTTCTGTTCTGTTGATTTGATGGCTTGAAAGAGAAAGTTTCTTGCAATAAACTATACTCAAATTCTTTTCTATTATAATTTAAGTGGTACGAGAAAAATGTAACGTGAATACATTGAAGTAAGTGTTAACACTTCAATTACTGTAGTACTGTATACACATACATAAAACTTTGTTTACTTTAATGAAGAGATAATAAATTCCAGGTTTTCTAAGCACTAAAGTTGGTTCCTGACAAAAGTTCAGGTGATTTGTTTGTCTTCTGCTATACAATATTCGGGAGAAGAGTGCTACACAAGCACCAGTGACACAAGGGAAAGAAACCAATTGATTCTTGCTGCATGACAAAACAATATTATTAATATGAAAATGCAGGAAACCGAAAGCATCTCAATTACACATTTGGAATGGAGTTGTTTAAACTCTTGTACCTGTAGAGGAAAAGATCTTTGGCCAAACGCTTGGGTCCAATGATTTTGAAAATTATCTCGTAGGTTTCAAGTGCCTTGCGATGAACTCCTCCCGGCAGAGCTGGATGAAGACATTGTGCCAAGCGCTTGCCTATAGTCAGCTTTTTTGGTACTACCTGGTACTTTGCGTTGTTCTGTAGCACCTGATACACCAACACATGAAGAAAGACAGCGCAGAACAAATTAAGTATCAAATACACATTTTATAAATGAGTTCTTGAACACGGTCAGTAAGTCACAACACATACATAGGTTACAACACAGGAAAAAAAAAAAACACAAACCTTTGGGATGTTACCATGGAGCTTTTTCTTTGTAATACCTTTCACTTGTACACTTGCTATACAGGGAATTGCCAAGGCATTTAAAATTTCACTTGTAACGGGCTCCTTACTTACAGCTTCTCCGTTTCATTTTAATCATCCTTTTTAGGACAAAAATTCTTATCTCCATTTGTTAAAAAGAATTACTAGTAGCTCAAACTGGACTATTAAATTGTGGGTGGTGAGTTTGGGGTAACTTTAAGAAACCATCATAGAGCGAGACAACACACCAAACTTTACCACTGCCTAAAACTATATAATCACTTCAGGACTGGAACACAGACCTGGATTTACGTCTTCAGATTTTTCTTTCCCAATATTATAGCCTTCACTTTGTATACATGTGCAGCAAGAACTGTTACAATTTAAAATATCAAAGAAATGGGAGTTTATACAAAGAAATTATGCCATTGGTACTGCCAACTGTACTGTCATTTTTGGTTTTCCACAAAGCTTAAAGGGTAGAATGTGAACGTTTCAGAGCTGTAATTTTCTATGCCAAATACTGCAAAGCTTCACATAGGTAAAAAATACGTGTGTATTAAAATACGTGTGTATTTTTTACACTCTAAAATACTCTGTGAGCCTGACTGGAGATCCCTAGAAACACATAGGGCTGATCAGAACAAGATTTTTACAGATACCAGGATCTCTACTCATTTTTAAACTGCTATTAAAGACCACGATGATACTACATATTCAACTTATTAACTGTTAAAACGAATCAGAATGATACCATTATCTGGTCAATGAATTATTTAAGCCCCATTTTATAAATCATGCTTTGTAAAAGTATTGCTGATATTTATGCTGGCTTCTATTTTTCACACTATTTCAATAACACTGAATGACTTTAGAGGTAAATGTTAGTAATAAAAAAGATGTTGCATTTATTTCCACCAGGAATGTAAATAACTTTTCCCTTTGACTTACAAAGGGTTCAACTGTAACGTTATAAAGGCTTTGTTTGATTTGTTTGCTCCTTGCACACGCCCAGCTTTTGGCACAGACTGCTAAAATATTTGCAAGAATATTTGACTGCTAGAACCTCACCCTTCTGGATTTTCAGTTCCCGAATCTTTTCCAAGAGCACCTGCCAGGCCTACCTTGTTCAGCTTTCCAAGTGCCGATATTAAATCTGCCCATTCACTGGAATATTCAAAGTTCTTCAGTGCTTTGTCAACAGCTGCTACGTAGTTCCTGTACTTGGAATCAGTCAGTAGCTCCAGCTCCTCCGTGTTCATCCTCCCACGGTGTCCCCACTAGAGACCAGCTTGCAATTCATGTACAGACATTACCTGTTCAAAAGAAAAAATATAAAAAAAAAACCCACCTTGAAACCACTGTTTCTAAAGACAAATTATAAAAACAATTGTGTATAAAGAGCACTACATTTTCCTCAAAGGCATTAGGGAATATCAATCTGAAATTGGTTTGCAGCAAATCCTAAACAGAAACCGAACATATCACACATGCAAATATCTAACACAGGCCCAAAAGAGGATATTTCTAAGTCCTATTTAAAAAAAACAAGCATCCCCACTCCCAAACAAACAAAACCCCCTGGAAAATAATTGTCCTGCCCCTCCCAAAAAGGACCATTTATTCTAAGTAATGTCACAATGGGATTTTTTTGTTGTTGTTTTCTTATTTTCCCTCCTGTGGGTCCCTCAACAGAAAACCCCACCTTTGCACCGACCAGCCCCTCTGAAAACAGAAGACTTTCTGAATCACTTCCAAGCAGAGAGACAGGAATGAAGGACACATTCAAGAGTCACACACACTATTTAAGAGTATTTCCGTGCATCATCACCTCCTTTTACAAGACCTGGTATTCTAATTCAGCCCTGCAAGTCTACTTTGTTTTTCTATTACCATCACCCACACACAACACAAGTATATGTTTAGTAGTGTTCTGTAATCAAAGGCTTTTGCAATTTGTTCCATATATTTTCATCACATGGTAGTTTACAACAAGTAATTAAGGTATTCCATTTCCAAAAGCACCACCTCATACTTGCATAGGCCATACACTAGGTCCTTCATGAAATCCAACCCCCATTAAAAAGAAATATGCTTTTAAAGCTACTTCAGCCCCAGGCAATTACAACCCACAATGGGAAATCCTCTTGTAGCATCTCTGTGAAAAAAAAAGACATCTTTTGTGTCTCTTTTAATTGGGGTCTTTTGGGAGTTCTCTCTGATACTCAGCTTCAGAAGAGACTTCCCACTAGCAGATGCTGCTCTCTTCTGCTTTGATTGAAGGAAAATGGGAAGAAAATTGTGTGCAGAACCCAAAAAGCTAAACCAACACTGGAACACACATAAAGAAGTTGTATTTGTCAGACTCTCTACCAGGTAGGATAAATAGAGTCACACTACAGAACATGCCTTTTTGGCATCCATTCCCAGTGAGCACCAATATGACAGAAGAACAAGATTGTCTGAAATGAAAAAAGCCTATGAAATAGTAGAGCAGAAGAATTAGCAGAAATAAAAAGTGACATTCTGATTTCTGGTAGTTCTCTGGTTGCTGGAGATAATAAACACACTTATCTTTAAATTCTGCTCAGGAAGAAGTTCAAGTGTTTTTAGACCAATCATAAAAGATTAACAATTCAACTTGTACTATTTCACGTAATAAGCACATTCCAGTTGTGCACAATGCATCAAAAACATCAACACTTTTCTGCCTTTTATCATATACAATCAATTTAAAATATTTTTATATGAACACATAAAAAAATCTGTATTTGATTTGTACTATATCCATCCCTCCCTCAAATCATGTTCTCCCCAAAATGGCTATGAAGCTGCTCTTTAATAACTTTGTCACCAGTTCTCATAAGGAGTTACCAGTGACTGAAGAACATAAAACCCTAGGACTAGTTATCCAGTATTTCCAGCTACCTGGCTGCCAACTTCTTTCCATGTCCTTGAAAGAACCCCAAAACCTACAAACTGTGCCACTATTAGAACCATTTTACCCTTTCAGCACTCAAAAAGGTACAATGAAGAAACATCCAACATCTCCAAATTAAGACAGTAGGAAATCAGGCTCCAAATTTCACGATCATAATCTTGACAAGTTAATCGCAAAGTGACCTCGTAGATTTTTGCTCCCTCCTTTTTGTTTCTTTAATTAGAAGGTGCTTCTGAAGATAAACTGATAAGAACCCAGCTTTAATCCTCGCAAACTTCATTTTTTTTAGTGCTAGAGGAACACTAAAAAAAGTGTTACTTCAGTCAGAGACTGACACCACCGCTTTAGGTCATGGAGAGGGACCTTCAAGAAGCATCTCACCCATAACCTTTCACGCAGGGGCACATGTAAGGTGCCAGACAAGCCTCTTTTGCCATCATCACAGTTATTTTTTCATCTACAGAACAACCAAAATTCTTCAGTAATCATTTCACAGAAGCACAGAATTATACGAGGTTGGAAGGGACCTCTGGAGATCATCTAGTCTAGCCCCCAATTTTTTTACCCTTATTATCATCTTTCTCCTGATACTGCTCATCTCCTGGTTTCTCAGCATGGTAAGGAAAAACTCAAGAAAAAATTGAAACAAGAAAGGGACAGACAAAAGGAAGAAAAAGAACTAGGATAGCAGGAGCAAAGAAAAAGGCCAAGAATTACAAACCTTTTGCACTCCTGATTCTGATGGCAGACTAATAATGACAGATTGTCTCCAAGGCAGAAGAGAAATGCAAACCATCACTTAAAAAACATATTCTGGCTGCCAAATTGAGAGATTTCACGATACCCCACTAGCATAAAGCACTTAGAACCCACTTCTTTTTTTCAAAAAGTATTTCATGTGGTTTCGTTTTATAATAAACATCTTTCTTTGGATTAAGCCCAGAAAAAGATCAGATTTGCTTTGAAAAAGCTACAGAATGCCAACAGATTTCTCAAAGAGACAGTTGCACAACTGCCAATGTCTGATCTCAAAAAAAAAAAAAAAAAGTAAAATAAAGTATTGACACTAAAAGAGAAAAAAGGACCAACATACAAAAGCAGCAAAATTCTCATTTTTCCAGGCACAATGGATGGAGAAAGAACTTGATGCAGGGAAAAATGCGTTCTGAGTGAAGAAAGCATCAGCATCCTTTTTTTTTTTTTTATCCAGCTAAAGCATAAACACAACCACTTATGGCTGAGTAGAAAATAGGTCTCTGTCTTCCTCAAGTGCTCAAAAACCCTGAAAGCTGAGAGCAGAGTGACTGGTGATTATCAAAGGTTAGATAAAACCAGCAGGAACGCACACTTAAGTAGGGAGCTTTTCTTGGACTTACTGATGAGAATATTTTCTTCCTTCAAGAAACAACAACATAGACTTGTCTAAAAGTATAGGTTATTCAGTCAAAGTTGTCAATCGCATACCGGCTGATACTAATGAACTTACTCTAATCATGTAATTGATATTTACATTTATCCATTTATCTTATTGGTGAATTTAATAATTATGAAGTTTTATATAGAGAAGAAAATACATACTGTTTTCTTTCTAGTCTATGGTCTCATTTTTCTTTCTTAAAATAAATAATGTTTTATATAGTTTGTGGCTACAAGGAGAAAAAGAACCTCTTGCATAGTTTTTCCCACAATGAAGAGTATTTATTTTAAACAACTTATCTTCCAAATTGTATCAGTAGCCATAATAAGCCAGGGATGCAGAGAAGATACTATGTAAATATTATGTATTATTTTTATAAACCTGGTGTTATTTTCATTCTAAGATAATTGAAACTACAGGGATGACCATTATATTCTCATACATGAAAATATATTTGCCCTACAAGGTTTATTTTTTGTTTAGCCTGAAGAAATTCCAAAACACAGTCTTTAATCTTTTCTTGTTTCTATCATGTATTCTTACTGATACCTTTCTGTTCTCTTCATCTATAAAAAACCCTGCAGATTTAACAATATTTAATTTTACAGCCCTGATATTTCAATACGATGTTGAAGCTTAGTAATGTTCATCGCCTTAGAAGCATCAGTAGGTCTTGACACTTCTACTTTCCACTTCACCTTCTCATGGGGATTAAAAAACCAAGCCCACACAATTCTGGATCCACCTGGATGCCTGTACAGTCTTTGAGTATGACTTTGACAAGGAAAGCAGTTACCTTCTGCTGGGGGCTGTGTAACCAGTGTTCACACAGCTTTCGATGCCCTTCACCAATGAGGTGATACTGGTTTTCCAATGATGCTGCTACAGCTGTGTTTTCCCCAGAAAATGCTCACCCTTCATAAGTCCTGTGCCTTAGAGCCTCCCGTCTCACATCAACACAATCTATTAACCTGTTTAAGAGGCTCCAAATGTTTTCCACTAGAGCAAAAGAAACTCGATTGAGAAGAACTGCAGCTTCATCAACACTTAATAAAAGCAGTATCATCTAGATTCTATCTCAATTTAATCACAAGGTTATGAGACTTTCCAATAACTTATGAGCTCTCCAGTACCTGTTGTACCCCAAAACCCCTCTTCAGGTTTGATTTGCTCCTGTTCCACTCTCGCATTTTTCGAGTCTCACAGAATTGCTCTATTTATCTGCTTCACATCATGCTGCAATAACAAAATGTTCACTTTTTGGTACAGGCCAAGGGGCTGACAACTGTGAGCACAAATCTGCGCACATCAAGTCATTTCAGTTCTCAGGATTTGTCCTAATTACTGCAAGAACCCCAGCTCAGAAAAATGCCTCCCTTTGAATTCCTCAGAGTTTCAGCTTTACAATATTTCAAGGCTTTTCTAAAACGGTTTCCTGTTTTCAAGCACGGCTATGGGATGTACTGTAACAGAACTAATAGATAATTAAGAAGCAGACGAGAGAAATTGCAGATTTCACAGTACTGAGCTATTGCTTTTTAGGCTGTGTACACTGCCCACATACCAAGCTGGTAACTGCAGAAACTTGTTTTTATTTAAATAGACTTAATACAAACACAGATTTGAATACATGGGAAACAGAAGCCTTGTCATTTGGTAATTTATTATGCTTTGTTTCTCCTCAGAAGCATTTAAAAGTACGAATAGCAAAATAAATACTGCAAATCCCAGGCTTGTCCCTTAAGATAAAAATCAAATGTTGCAAATGCACATAGTCTTCTATCACCAGAGATAAAGTTTTTCCAATTACAGCGAATGACTATTTCTAAATTGCCTTTCTACAGAATCCTCTTATTTCAGAATTTTTCAAAGAGGCATCTCTAATATCTTCTGAAGAATAAGAACCACTTGAGCTTGTTATTTTGGCCAATTGCTATTCAGTAAAGTAATGAAAGATTAAAAAAAACCCTATTACCCAAATAAGCAAAACAAAAAAACCAGACTGTATAATTAAGTATAATTAGCCATGTTTTCATTATTATCCTACAACAGTATAGAGCACTTAATAAGATTTAATATTGTAATTAATAACTTCCCAGTACACTTCTCTATCCAGTCAGAATTCACAAGCAAAACAGCTTATTACAGTTTTCCACAGAAAAAAAAACAAACATGACATTGTTTTAGGTGTTTAAATTCTTTCCATGACAAAATTAAATCAAATCAGCCTAAGAGTCTGTGCATTACCTATACCAGCAACTTCTAAATCAACATGAGATGTCTTCCTGAGAGTGCAGCTCATTCAAACAAGAATTAAATATGAGAGCAATTAAATAAGAGAAAACTTATGGGCTTGTACTACGGGTACTCAACTGGATGTGCTTTTTCCTGGCTTCAGAATGTACAAAACATTATTTATTATGCTAATTATTACACAAAAAAAACCCAAAAAACTCTGAGTAAAAAGAAAGTCTACTTTTTCTTCTTTAGTGTATACAGGAAGTCACAAATAAAGACGAGTGGAATAAAACTGTAAGTCTACCACTGAGCATAGTCTGATAGAAATACATAAGGCACCTAAAATGTTCTTTCTGCTGTTGCTGTTTTATGATATTCTGAAGTCTGACTTACACCAGATGTGAGTTCATAAAGAAGAACAAGTAACAAGCTTAAAAATTCATAAGGAAAGCACAACAAGCCTTCTCAGTCATCAAATTCTCTATTCACTGCTTAAGAAAACAAATTTATAATTACAAACAATCTCTAAGTGAATGTATTTGCTTCAGAACATATTTTCTCAGAAGTAAAATATCAATTCTGCCTATCTGTTTACGGCAATGAAAAAGAAAGTGACCAAAGAATTCTCACTCTTTGGTAAATACACATCTCTTCCAACTGCCTCTTAAAAACAGAATTTAGAGTGACATTTTAATCCCTGTACTCACTTTCATTTTATTACAGCTTTTTAAGTATATAATAGGAGAACTAAAGAACAGTGATATACTAGGCTGAAATTTGGATTCCAGCCCCACCTGCAACACTACTGGTCCCTTTTCTGTCCTACTGTTTGTGGCAGAGCAGGAGGCAAAACCCAGCCCTCTTCACTCCAGGGATCTCAAAGCACCGCTGTGATAAAGCCATAAAAGGTTTCCTCTGTCAAAATAACTTTTGACTTAACGACAAATAATTATTTTAACCACATCAGCAGTTAGAAATTAATTTTAAAAATTGAATAAAGCAAAATAAATACATATTACCCACTGAAGCATTATTGTGGGGTATAACAGATGCTCAAGCGATGATGTGATCCTTGGTATAAGACATCATTTTTTCCAGAGTGAAGTTCCCTTGTACTACACAAATGCTAGAATCTTACACTAAAGTTTCTACTTTTGAAATACCATGTTCTTCTTGAGACCAAATTCAAGATTTCACAAAGTTCAGATTTCAGAGATCTGAACTTATGTCATTCGGTAAATGAAAGATGATGATTTGCATCTTCTGCATCATAACTTAGGTCAATCATTAACTGAAAATATTTTCTTCTTCTTCCTAAAATAATATTTTCTCATTTTTTCCCTTTCTAGAAACAAATGATTCCCAAGTTATTGATCTACCCTATTATAACTTAACCAGCATACATTTTACATCTAAAAACCAACAAAACTCCAAGTATCCATGCCCCTTATTTTAAATTATGCAAAGTATCTAACATGTCTTATTGAAAAACAGATGGCAAATGAAGTCAGAATAACAAAACACAGAGAAAAATGAGGAAATGCTTCCTTGAACTTGTGATTATCCGTCAATGCTCACTTACAATTCTTTTTCTTGTCCTGTTCTTATCTTTGTTGACGACTGTATTTGAACAACCAATACTTCACTCTAGATCTAGAACTGGTCACTATTTTCCTCTTATTCATTTACACATTTGAAGGAAAGAAAAACAAAAAAGAAAGGTAACCCACCACCTAGAATTTAACCTGCTCTCTTTTGACAGGTATGCAGAGGGTTTTGACCTTAAAGGTCGTTTCATCTCAGCTCACAGTTACCATCTTTATACCCAATTGAAATTATAGCAGCAATGCATCTGTCAAAGAAATGTAAATAATCTGGGTAAAGGCTTTCTTTTTTAAAAAAAATAATACTTTCAGCATCCAGGGTGACATCCCAAATGCAGAATATAATATCTAAGATTTTTTTTTTTTATTATTATACAAAATGTAACCTCCTGGAGCCAGCCAGTCTCTTTGATGACACCAAGCCAAACAGCAACACAAAATTCTCACTCAGAACTTAAGTCTAACATTGTATATAGTGTATCACCTACTGGTCCCTGCACCAAAACAAACTGGTGACGTGATGAAAAAGGTTGGTTTGTGCCTGGGTCGGCAGACCCAACTTCAGCTATCCACAATCAAACCCACAACATCCTGCAATTAGGAGTTTCCCCAGCTTCACGAAAAGATCTTGACACCGTGTATTAGAACTGTTTGGATTATATTTCTCTGCCACAGCTAAATCCCTGGTAGCCACACAAGTTTGATGGGTTGGAAAAATCATTAGCAAGGAGAAAAGGAGCAAGATCTGGTGAGAATGCACCCTCCCCATTGCTCCTGTAAGCTTTGTGTTTTCCACACTGCAACCGTCCAGCGCTCACACGCACCAATTAGGCTTTCATTGATAAGCAAGTACATCATTTCAAACAGTTGCCTCCTCTCCAGGTGTCTGAGCACAGTAACAAGACAAGCTTTCTAAAATAAACTATGATTTATTTTCACTTTTACATATTTCAGCCTCATGCCTTCAAATGGTCACTGTATCCTCTCTGAAAAGAATTCCTTTTTAATTAGCTAGCTCTCTTCTTCCCATCCTTTCCAAGCATTTACTGATGGAAGATTTGAGGTATTCTTTTTTTTCTTTCCTATTTTTCACTCTCAGCAAACAAATAAATCCAATTCATATAGTAGTACAGATAAAATAAAGAATAAAAAACAAACAAACAAAAGCCATAGTAAATGTAATGATGAAAAACAACGCAAACCAGTATGATGATGTTTAAACCTCAATTTGTACTACACTTTGTTTTGAAGAAGAGTTTGTCAACATCAGGATACTTTTCAGCTCAGTAGACAAAAAAAGGACCTACAGGAGTTTCAGTATCTCATATTGTGCTTGCAGCACTATCCTCAACACGGAGAAGCCTTGCTTCTAGGGTAGCACTGTGCCTTCACATTATGTCATCTCTTAAAATATTTCTACACACAGTTTAAAACAGAACCTAGCAACTTAAAAGAAAAACTAAAAATAATTTATCCATTTATTCTTTGCTCACAGTAACTTTAAAATTTAAGATTTAGATGCACTTTTTATTCATCCATACCCATCGTTCTCATAATATGTAGCTTCAGGCAAGTTCTCTTGCCAAACAAGCCTGATATTTCTTTTCACAAAAACATGTCAGAACTTCTCATAGCCGTATGATTGCCTTACTCAGGTAACTTTTTAATACAATACATTTGGGCAAGATTTTGTCCAACTCCCTTTTTTATTATACCCTGAGGTCTTAAGATATTACTAATTCATTCATTTCAAGTTTTGAATAATTTCTATCCCTTTATTCTGATTTTAATTCTGAAACAGTGTCATGCTATATGTACATCTACGCATTATTTAGATTAAGGTTATATTTTATAATGCATCTGATTTTACCTATTCAGCAGATGGATTTCAAAGGGATTTGTAAAGGAGAATGCTTTTCTGACTGTTCTGAAAACAGTGGCTGGACCAAAACTTGTTTGCTCTCCTTATCAGAAAAGACATAAATTTAAGGGTAAATCCCCTCTGATTTTTGCAAATGATACTAAAAATCAAATTAGGCAAAGCACCATTCCTCAGCTTTCCATGACTTCTATGCCTATATTGATGAACAAGTTTTTGATAAAAATAAGGATGCGTTGATTAGTGAAATCATTTACTCAGTCTCTTTGATGCTTTCTTCCCATTTCTTGTTTCAGTTATTGTGCAAAAATGGTTGAACCTGCAGTGTTTCTTCTCCCCAACCTCTCAGAGGGAAACAGATCACTTACTGTTTCTATTTATCATTCAATTTCTTCTCAGCTACAAGTCAGGGCAATATGATTATTCACCTGAAAGACAATTTATGTGCATACAAATAAATCACTTCCATTTTCTATTTCATGCTTTAGCAGGTATCATTTAGTTGAGTCTCTTTTTTATCTCCTATTTTTCTCAACAACGTTCTAAACAGGGTTTTTTACAACCATATTTCATACCTCTTCTTGCTTCTCTTCTACACACTGTGTATTTAATATAACATAGCTCCATTGAAGTAAAAAATTTTTAAAAAATTAGTAAAATAGTAATAAGCATTTTTCAGTCAGCCCAGCCTAAGCAGTCGTTCCCAGGTAAGTGAGAAGACAACTACAAGTGGACAGCAGTAACTCTGGTCAACAGGACTAAGCCAGCGACGAACACATGGAAGTGGCCTCCTCTTATTCAAACAGAGGACAATGGCAGGAGAACACAGGCTGAGCCCACTTACAGCAGCCAGACTGCATTCTTACCCGGGTAGCTCGCTGTGCATGCGATGAGTGTTTCTAGCGGTCAGCGTGGCGTGCCGGTGTCTTCACCCAAGAAAAGCACTACCAGTATAAATATGCCTAACTCGTGAACATAACCATCTGCTCAAATCCACAGCCACGCCACCAATGGAAGACGTAGGATAACTTGTCTTTGCAAGGTGGTGTTTAAACATCTACTGTCACAGATGCTACCAACAAGTTGGGAAAGTCAGACACTGAGTAAGTCAGAAACACAGTCTTCCCTTCCTCAACTCTCACTTACAGGCTTCCAGAAGTGCCTATTCTCATTTCAGTTAAAACAAAGCCAGGAATTATACTGCTGACGTTCCACCTGTTTCCAAACTGACATTCCTCCACATGACATTCATCCGTGTTGTACTAAAAATGACTGTACATTTTGGATAATCACAATATTTAGACACCACACTATTATTAGACCTGCAAAAGGCCTACTGTAATTCAACCGGTTTTTGAGAAGTTAGCAATGTTTCAAACAAAACAACAAGCAAATCTGACAGCCAGGCCAGCATCAATCAATATATAAGCACAGACAGAGCAAGGCTTGGCAACAAAATGAAAGACTGTGATCTTCACCCTTAAATTCCGTCCCCTTATTTCCTGCAAGCACCTGCCCATTACAATTTAGATGGAGTCTTCCCACCACTTCACACTCCTATAGTTGGAATTCAGGTGTCACATCATGCAGTTAACCTGAGAACCATAACACATTCAGCACTACTGCTTATGGAGAGAAGACCCAGGAGTGCAAGTGTTCTTGCTAATCAGCAATGAAAATACAAGGGCTGAATCACCCAAAACAAGCTCATCAAAACCTGCTCCCCACATCCAGCATATTTTAAAGATATTGAAAGAGATGAACTGTTTAGGCTTTTCTAGTTGTTATTTGTAAAAAAAACCTTTAACGCCAGAAGCTGTCACACATTTCTGCTTTTCGGGTGGGCACTGCAAGATTTAAGGCCAGCCCTGCATCAACAGATGAAATTTAACCCTGCGCTACACAAACTACAGACAGCCATATACCTTCCCCCCCCCAACCCCCTTCCCCCAGTATCCTCCCAAACATCACACGCCACCACTCCAGCAGCAGAGCCAACCAGCCGGGAATCCGACCCAAAAGAGGCCCGCAGCCCTTATTCGCTCAAGGTCAATGCAGGACGGCCCCGGCAGCCCAAGGCCGGGCTAGTTCCCAGCTGGGAAGAGCTCCCCGAAGGCAGCCCCTCCACGAAGGGCGGAACCAGGCCCTGCCGACAGCGCCCCAGGGCTGGGGACAGGCACCGGGACACGTAGTTGGGGGGGGGGGGAGGCTGCAGCCTTGAAACCCACCCGGGCCCGCTTTGCGCTACGGAGGGAGGGCGGCAGGGAGCGGAGCGGAGGGCAAACCGGTGGGGCGCACCAGGTGCCACAGGTTAATTGATGCAGAGGAAATTGACAAGCTAACCGCTCTCCCCCAGGCTCCTCGGCACTTGCCCACCCGCCTCCAGGCCAGCTAAAGCCCGGCCCGGCCCGGCCCTCACCACCCTCCTTCCTCGAAGGTGCCCGCGGCCCGGCCCGGGGAGGGGAGGGGAGAGGAGAGGGCCGGCTCGGCTCCAGGGGCGGACCCCGCTCCGGCTGCGGCGCCCTCCCCCAACACAGGCGCGGCGACGGGGATGGAGAAAGGGATCGGCCACCGTCGGGCCCCGCAGCCTACCGGCACCGGGAGGAGGAGGAGGAGGAAGAAGGAGAGGAGGGGGCGCCGAGGCGAGCGGCGTTACCTGAGCGACCCGAGCCGGAAGAGCCCGACCGCCACCTGCACCCCCGCGCCGCCCTGACAGCTCCCGGCATGCACCGCGCCGCGCCTCTCACCCCCCCCCCCCCCGAAACACCCCCCCTCTCCCGCCCCACGGCGCCCCCTGGCGGGCCGCGGCCACCGCAATGGAAATAAAACATGAGGGGTGTTTATATACATGTATACGGCTTTATATTTATTTATTTACTTACTTCTATTTATATATTTATTTATATATTATTTATATAAATGTATACGGCTTTGTTATTTTGCCTCACGTTTACACAGCTCAGCGAATAGAGTGAAGGTAAAAATGGAAGGCAGGGGGTACGTTAGGAAATGGAGAATCATAGAATGGTCGAGCAAGTCACCTGGGTTGGAGGGGCCCATTGAGATCATCGAGTCCAATCACCAAACCAACACTGACCAAACCACCGCTAAACCATGTCCCTCAGCGCCACGTCTGCACGGCTTTTAAATACCTCCAGGGATGGCGACTCCACCGCTTCCCTGGGCAGCCTGTTCTGATGCTTGACAACCCTTTCTGTGAAGAAATTTTTCCTGATATCCATCCTAAACCTCCCCTGGCACAAGTTGAGGCTGTTTCCTCTTGTCCTATCGCTTGTTCCTTGAGAGAAGAAACCCTTCAGGGTCTACCTTTCAGGGAGTTGGAGAGAGTGAGGTCTCCCCTCAGCCTCCTTTCCTCCAGGCTGAACACCCCCAGCTCCCTCAGCCGCTCCTCACCAGACTTGTGCTCCAGACCCCTCACCAGTTCCGTTGCCCTTCTCTGGACCCACTCCAACCCCTCAATGTCTTTTCTGTAGTGAAGGGCCCAAAACTGGATGCAGCACTCGAGGGGGGGTCTCACCAGTGCCCAGTACAGGGGGACAATCACTTCCCATGTCCTGATGGCCACACTGTTCTTGATACAGGCCAGGATGCTGTTGGCCTTCTTGGCCACCTGGGCACACTGCTGGCTCCTATTCAGCCGACAGTCGACCGACAGCTCCAGGTCCTTTTCTGCCAGGCAGCTCCAGCCACTCTTCCCCAAGCCTGTAGTGTCCATGGGGTTGTTGTGACCCAAGTGCAGGACCTGGCACTTGGCCTTGTTGAACCTCTCACCATTGGCTTCAGCCCATCCATCCAGCCTGTCCAGATCCCTCTGTAAATTTTATCAATTATTATTGATATTGATTATATTACAAGGCCAAGTGTAAGGTTCTGCACCCGAGGAAGGGCAATCCCAGGCACAAACACAGGCTGGGTCGAAAATGGACTGAGAGCAATCCCAAGGAGAAGGAGTCAGGAGTCTTGGTGGATGAGAAGCTCAACATGAGCCATCAATGTGTGCTCACAGACCAGAAAACCAACTGCATCCTGGGCTACATCAAAAAAAGTGTGGCCAGCAAGTCGAGGGAGGTGATTCTGTCCTTCTACTCTGCTCTAGGGAGACCCCACCTGGAGTACTGTGTCCAGCTCTGTCCAACATAAGAAGGACAAGGACCTGCTGGAACAGGCCCAGAGGAGGGCCATGAAGATGATCAGAGGGCTGGAGTACCTCTGCTGTGAGAACAGGCTGAGAAAGTTGGGGGTGTTCAGCCTGGAGAAGAGAAGGCTCCGGGGGACCTTAGAGCCCCTTCCAGTCCCTAAAGGGGCTCCAGGAGAGATGGGGAGGAAATCTTGATCAAGGAGTGGAGCCATAGGACAAGGGGGGAATGGTTTTAAACTGAAAGAGAGGAGATTTAGATGAGATCTTAGGAAGAAATTCTTTCCTGTGAGGGCCGTGAGACCCTGGCTCAGGTTGCCACAAGAAGCTGTGGCTGTCCTATCCCTGGAGAGGTTCAAAGCCAGGCTGGATGGGGCTTGGAGCAACCTGCTCTGGTGGGAGGTGTCCCTGCCCAGGGTAGGGGGTTGGAACTGGATG
>JAOTQQ010000023.1:82691412-82723171 GCA_026546715.1 Gallinago undulata
GGTTGCCCAGAGAAGCTGTGGCTGCCCCATCCCTGGAGGGGTTCAAGGCCAGGCTGGATGGGGCTTGGAGCAACCTCTTCTGGTGGGAGGTGTCCCTGCCCAGGGCAGGGGGTTGGAACTGGATGGTCTTGAAGGTCCCTTCCCACCCAAGCCATTCTATGATTCTGTAGCTCACCAAAAAGTCTAAAGCAAACCAACTGGAGTTAATGGTTTGCGTTATGCATATGCTGTTGCTATTTCTAAAAGTCTTTCTGTAGCTCTGATTGGAGGGTTTTTTTTGCACAGGAACCGATTAATAAATCGGTCAGTTTTAAAAAGCAAAAGTGGAAAAAGTGGTGGAATGAAAGGGAAACATGTTTGCTGAGTGTTTTGTGTAGGAGGCTGAGAGCTGCTCTCGGTTCCTCCCCTGTGGTTTCCCATACTCAAAATTATTTTCTTTCCCTCCCGTTTTGCATTTGGTTGTTGAAAACGCAGTAATGTGATTCATCCAGGCTATTGTACTAAGGTTGTCACTGACCATTTAATTGTAAAGGATTGTGATTTTGTGTTGGAGCTGCTTGTTCTCACGGCCTGAGTTTGCAGAGGTTAATGTTGCAGGCGACATCTGCAAAGTTACCTGCTTCACTTCCATGATGCTAATTCAGGTCTAGGATGTGATTGTATAGATGAGAAGTATGGTAGTATAGCTGTTGTTTTCTTTCTTTCTATCATCCAAGCTCAATTTCTTTAGATTCATTTAAAAGCATGTGACACAGAAGGATAGATTGAAGAACACAAAACTGTCGTTTTGTGGTTTTCAAGTAGAAATGACCCATAAAGTATGTGATGTACAGCAATGGTTTCAGCTCCAGAAGCACACTGAAATACTCTGGTTTTATGGTGTGCTGAGGTTCCTTCTGTATGTTAATCTGTAGTTATGCATGTGCTTTGACAGTTCAATTATATAAAAATTATTTTGTGCATCTTTATTAATGAGGCATGCTTAAAAAGATCGAACACGAAGTTTTAAAAATTTACCTTCGAAATTTGTACTTGAAATCCAGTGAGAAACATGTATGTGAACCAGACTGTAATTGACATATATATTGGATAACCTTAGTCAGCCTTTAACATTTTATATTAGGATGCAAAACTAGTTATTTCTTTTGTGAAATTCTGTGACCTTTTAAAGTACTTTTCATTTGTGGTTGCAACCACATTAGTGAATTTACAAATTAAATACTGAATGTCAGTGCAAAGAATATACTTTGATTCTTAAACTGTAGAAAGTGGGCAGTGTAAAACCTATTCATACGTAGAGCAAGGCTTACAGTTTTACTCTTCTTCCACCTAATGGTATTTGATAATTTGCGGAGGCTTTTATAGCTGCTTTGTTAATTTGGAAAAGTTGTCTGAGCTAACTTTTGTGAGACTGGTTTTGCTTTGCTGGCCTGCAGAGGGTATTGCACACTTTCTATTCCTTGAGTGGTACCGCGGTGGCTGCGTATTTTACCTGCCTGAAAATTTGAGACTAGTGCCCTTTCCACTCCCCCCCCGCAACTATTTTGTATTACACATTGAGATGTACCCTCATATTGCAGAGAAACAAGTTAGAACTATCATTACACAAGAGTAGTGTTGAATTTTAATGTATACAATCTCTATAATGTTACCAGTATCTCAGCTCCCTCTGCGGGGAGGATTTGCACCTTTAACGTAATTGATCACATATACAATTCCTATTCAGCAATATGGAGCATGCAGTGGAGGCAGCAAGTTTTTCAAAATCTAATTATTTGCTTCTACAAATTAAGGTTGTGTTAAAATGTCAGCGTTTTGCTTTGTTTGTTAGATTATTTTTATTTTTTTTTTTAGTTTGAGGTATTTGGAAGGACTTTTATGTACAAGTGACTGAAAATTTTATAAAACCTGGGAGATGAATATGTCCTCTTCTCTCTATAGATTTGGTTTATACTTTGAGGGAAAGCCTGAAATCCCAGAAGAGTTACATCTTTTACTGTCAGTCCTGTGGTGACATCATAGTAAAAGACCGGTGAGTACTGCAGTGTTTTGTATTTATAACGAAAAATGCCATAGTGATTGCTATTCATGTTATCTGGAATAATTCGAGAGAAAGCTAAAAGGCATTTATTTTGAAACTGATAGATGAGAACACTTTTGAAACACTGCAGATGACTAAAAGCAAATTTACCTGAAACGGTTTTTCACCATTTTTTTCATTTACTTCTTGATTTCATTTTGTCTGGAAAGTAGAAGTACCATACAAAGAGAGTTTGGTGCATTGCCCTGGAAGCTGGGAAATCTGGATTCTTTTCCTGCTTCTCTGCTATTCCTCGAGTGAGGCATTTCCTTTTGTGGTTGGACTTCCCTACGTCTAAAATTTCTGCTTTGAGATCTATGGCTTTTTGTGTGTTTTATGTATGGCTTCAGAGATTAGGGTTGTGCTCTCTGGGTCTTCTCTGTTGCCCTCAAGGGTGACAAATAATCGGTCGTTAGGCCAACGCCAGAATTAAGGCACCCACCATGGCAGAGTTGTGGCTGTGTCTCAGGCGGTATGTGAGACCACAGAGAGTGAAGACAGTGATGGGTAGCACCGAGAAGTGATTTTATTTAGTTTTGGTAAAGCTGGGTGAGAGGATGAGTTATTCCAGCTTTCATCTGCAGGTGGGGCAAGTGCAGTGTAAAATGCGTTGTCGGTCTGGAAAGAAGGAAGTTTTTATAAAAAGATTTGGCTTTCACCTGGTCAACAATACAAAAGGCACTAGAAACTCCGAAGGGAAGGACGAGCATCTTCAGAAGAGAGTAGTCTGTGCACTGCAAGAAAGTGAGGGTGTCTAACTATTACCCTGGCAGCTGTGTGATTATTTGTTGTAGCACCCTAAGCAAAGTTGTATCTCCAAGTTTAAGTAAAGAGTAGAATGAAGAAAGTTTATGTAAAGGTTTCAGAAGAAATAAGGGAACAAAAGGAAGGCATTCAAGGAATCTAGGCAGACAGCAGGAAGCACAGCTCTGAAACAAACAGTGCATGTATAAAACTGTTGGAGAGGTGCACACCATTAAAGCCTTTACCTGTTGTTTTTGGGAAAGGGGCTGAATTTCTTCCCTGTGCAATAGTTTTCTAGAAAACACAGATTAAATAAAGTGTAAATATGTGGACATTATCCATCAGTACCTCTACATTCTTAATAAAATGACATGTAGGGGCACC
This sequence comes from Gallinago undulata, assembly GCA_026546715.1. Lineage (NCBI taxonomy): Eukaryota > Metazoa > Chordata > Aves > Charadriiformes > Scolopacidae > Gallinago > Gallinago undulata. The sequence goes on from JAOTQQ010000023.1 coordinate 82,694,621, forward strand.
ACAGAATGACTATAGGAGCTGTGGGCAGGAAAGTATTGACCACTGACTCTTGATAACCAAACTGGTATTTATATATAGCCACATGTATAGCTTTAAGACCATTTTTTCATAACATAAATCAGTGGTTCCAAACCTTGGTTTATAAAGTCCTTTGGCACTGTGTGTAACCGAAGAAAGTCAGTTAAAAGAAAGCAAAGTCTGGTGTTGCCTGGAGCAGCCTGCTTGGTCCATACAGCTGTCCAGGAGAAAGGGATTTGGGGTTGTTTTTTTTTTTGTATGTGACTTCTAAAAGTTGCATCTGAATCTAAATTAAGGTTGTGTTTTGCTTGGGTTTTGGTTAGGTTTTTTAAAAATGAAGATATACTGTGGTATTTTTATCAGAATTTATCTTTTTCAAAATCTGGTGTCTGACTTTGAGGGACTTCAAAGGACGTGCTCTCCCTTGCTGTGGTAGCAGTCTGTTTCTGTTGGGTTTATATCAACATTTGTTGCAAGGGAACTTTACAAGAAGTAATAATAAATATAATTGCAGAATGCCCATTGTGATATTTTTCATGACTGTGTAGAACTGTTTTATTTTTGCCATGTAATTCATTTCAAGAGAGATTTATGCCAAGTTCTGCCTTACAAGTGTCGAAGTTCACCCTTGGCAAATGCTTCATCAAAAACTTGGCAGGAAACACTCAGCCATTGCTTTCTCAGAATTCATCCAAAGAAAGTGCCTTGGACTGAAAGAGTCAAACACCTCCTTTTGGAGAAAATACGTACTTCATCCATTTTTTTCTAAAGATTCTAACCTCTCTTTTAGTGTCTTAAAAAAGAATATAATATGTTGAAATATTTTTGTCTTCGTGTCTCTTAGGAAATTTCTCAGGGTTCTTCCTCTACCAAGTGAAAACTGGAGCGCTTTAGTTGAAGAGTGGTGTTGTCATCCTAACCCTTTTGCCAGAAGCACTTTGCACCCTCAGCGTGATGACTGTTTTCTTGGAGACAATTTTTTTCTGCTGAATTCAGAAAATGAATTACACGTGCCTGAATCTCCCACATGCTGCTCAGGGGCTGGACACTGTGCTTCTCAGAGTGGCTCCAACTTGGTAAAGTATTTTAATAATTCTTAAGTGAATGTATTTGGACTTTTTTCCTCGTAAACCATTTTTTTTTTTTTTTTGTCACTGGTTTATTTAACTTGTGTGTATTACAGAGCTGTTTTGAAGGTCATAGGGAGTTGTTGATATTCAGCTTCACAGAAGCCAGAAAATATTCTAAGCTCTGATTTACATTTTCTAAGGCATGCACATTGGTCTTGATATTGACCTTGATATGTAGGGACAACTGCTTCCTGTAAACTGAATTAGAAATGACTGAATTATATAGTTCTAAACCCAAATATTCCCCTCCCACCCTGCAAAATATCCCGAGTGAAGAACATCAACATTTGGTAAGATAATAATTGTCATGGGTTAGGTGTTTGTCAAAGAGTATTGGAGGAAACTGGAATAACAGCACTTTTTCTTCTGAACCTATAACTGAATGTGTAACCATAGATATGATCAAAGGAAAGTGTGATTTATTTATTTATTACCTTTAGAAAGACTCAGAAAAATCAGAATTTGTTTTGGGTCTGTTTTACACTTTTAGAATACAGTAAGGAAATTGAGTTTGTTTGGCTGCTCTCTGTCTAGTGAAGGAGACCTGCCACCTCAGGTTATAACTCTTTTATGTTAATGTTTCTGAGATGTTCCAGGAGGGGATTTATCTGTCAGCTGAATCTCTAGGAAGAGGAGTATCATTTGGCTTAGAAACACCAAAATTTGTTGTTGTCCAGAAAAAAAATGCAACATTTGTAGAGTTACTGATGTTTAAATGGTGTGATAAAACCCATGAAGAAAGAAAATTCAGTGCTTTACTCATCTTGGAAGTCTAGCCCTTGTATAAAAATGTTCAAGTTAATAAACTTTTCTTCTACCAGAAGAATATCCAGGAACTTAGTTCACTGAAGCTTACATTTCCTTACAGCCTCTTCTGTTAATCTGATGTTTCTCTGTATTTGTGCTGAGGAAGGTGGGGCCTGCAGATACCACCTCTTCTTCCAGTACCATGTATTAAACCTCTCATCTGAAATCCTACAATTATGGGAACCGTTGCTGCCTTGGCAACTTGTGTCTGCAACAGCCGATGACTTGCTGTGTATAGAGTCCCAACGTGAAACTTTTAATCTGTTGAGAAGTAACACCAGGGCCCTGATTCTTGTCTGGTGCTGCTTATCATCATTAGGTATTTGTATTATCCCCAGTTATATCACTGGGACTCTCACAGCTCAACAGTTCCTGGGCCAGTGCATCCGAGCAAGCCGTCTGCTTGGGAAGCACTTCTGTCCTACGGTCCAAATCTGCCAGTCTTGCAGCTCTTGGTCCCTTTGTGGCTCAATTATTCTTTGAAAAGCAGAACATGGGCAGGGGAGAATAAGAACTGATACCCTGAAAGGATATCACTGTGGGAGAAACAGATTAATGTGGATTAACTCTGTGGCAATCGGAGTTATTTCTTCTAAGTATCCTTAAGAAGAAGGATGAGCAGAAGATTCTGAGTTTCCAAGAGGACAATGCTTTCTGCCAGAGGTCCCCAAAATGAATTATCTCCCCTTTCAGTAGTCTCAAAAAAGATCTTAGAACAGTGGGAACAAAGATGGGAAGAGGCAGGGTGCATGGAGTTCGAATTGCATCCCAAAGACAGGGGAGCAGTCTGCCCAATACACTTCTTCAGTCAGTCGAAGATGTTTGCCAGAAAAGGGTTGGTTTTGAGGCAGAAACATGATGAAAGGATGTGGGACAAAGATGATACTGAGATGTGGGTCAAACCAGGACACCAGCAGAAAAAAATTCTGAGAATGAGGGAGGAGACTGTTTTCTGTCAGAGGCGTACAATGGTAGTTTAGTGTGATGAATTTTCCTGTTTGCTTCCTGAAACTTGCATTGAAGTTGAGAATTCTTTTCTTGTTTGTGCCAGATCCCTCTTTTTACATCTTTCACACTTGCAATAAATTCTCGTTTCTGTGTTTGCTTATTTCCAGCATCGCTCGGTTGCCAAGCAAATGAGAAAACTATAAGATCCGGCAGAAACTGGACTAATAAGGAAAAAGCCCTTGCACTGAAAAAGAATATTCTTCCATAATATGAGTAATAGAAAGTTACAGGCAAGATAGATTGCTATTGGCATAAATGTTCTCATTTCAGAGAATATTGTTACAGCCTCCCTCAGTATGAAAGTTCCTTTTTATTTGCGTTGCAGTTCTTTGGAAAGTGTTTGCCTACGACCAAAATAGTAGCAGGAATGTACCAGAGATGCTTAAACAATCTTTTCCAGCCTCCAGTGGGACCAAGACAGCATCTGTCCATTGCAAACATATTTTTCACATCTATTAGTCTTCCAGCGTAACAGTTTTTTAAAAGTCACATGGTCTTGCAGCATCCTAATAGTATCTCTTGGGGAAAATAGTTTCCCTGACACCGTATCAGGGATCCTTAGGAATAGAAACAGAAAATATTAGGCTGGTGATCCACCTCCATCTGCAGCTTGCCAGCAGCTGCAAGTTGTCAAATAGATATATTGATTTAATTAGTCTAGCTAAAAGTATCGCTTTTTCTGTTGAAGCATGATACGATGAGTTAGTGGTGTTTTTTTGGGTACCACACTGCACAATTCTCAGCTGGCACCTGTAACTGTAGTCAGAAAAAAACATTCAAGTTGTAGCTTTCAAGGAAGCACCGTCTGTTATATACTTGTACCGTGCAAGATTTGTACCAGCCTCAAATACTGGTTTTCACAAAACCCTGTCTACTTATCCCTGCTCTTCACACGAAGCAAGTAATTTTACTGTGCGTGTTGGAGAGGAGCCGCAAGGTAGGAGTTGGGAAACGGGATAACTGCCTATTTACGAACCATAAGTTTTTTTTCTGATCTCTGTAAAAAGGGGGCTGTACTTCCAACATAGCTCTCTGAAGCTTTGACAGAAGCTGTCGGCCTCTCCCTGGAGCTTTTAGTTTGGTTCCTGATTTGTGACAAAGAAGCAGGACTCTGTGATCGTAAGTTCAGATTCCATGTGGGACACTTTAATGCTTCCTCCCATTACTTGTGGTTTCTTGCCACATATAGAAATTGGTTTGTACCTCTAGCAATTCTTCTTCATCAATATCTTTTCTGTTTCTGCTTGATTTGAGGGAGAGAGGTGGTTTAAGAACAGAATCCATGGCACCTTTCTGGAATATCATACTGTGTTTTGTTCTTCAGCTGTTTCTTAGGAGTTCAAAATACTCTGTGGACACTTTCTGCTCTCTGCTGAGCATTGGACTGTCGACGGTGGCTACAACTTTACTGGGTGCTGGTAGTCACATTGCAGCATAATATTTTATGTATATATTTTGGAATACTTCTCATGCATTATTTTGCCCTTACCAGAATGAAATTTACCTTGTCACTTTGTTGTCCAGTCACACAATATTACAAGGTTTTCCTGTTAGCTATTCCAGGCTGTGCTGTGTTATCTGTATATATTGCCAGATTTTAAAACTAGTATGAAACTAGCAAGCAAATCAAAGTGTAGGAAGCAGAAACAGTGAATGCAAATCTGTGGGTACGTAAACATAAAGAGAACAGCAACAAGTACAAAGTTCACTATATTCTCTGGAGAGTGTGTTAAAATTATACATTCCTTTTTCAAAATAACTGAGTGACATTTAAATGACATTTCTTTGTCCTACAGAAATCAAAGGAAAATACCAGACTAATTTGTAAGCGCTGCAAGACGATGCTGGGAGAAACAGTATCAGCAGGTATGGGATGCACAAACCAAACTAGACTTCGCTGCATCAGCCATTGAGCACTGGAGGTTAAAAACTCTGGAAGAAAGGAGTTTACTCCTTTACACAGGGTGGATTCCTGTGTATTTGTCTTTGTTCCCTTCTGAAACAGATGTGGTTGTTGTTTCTACTGTTAGACCTTGAAAGCGACTTACGATGGGGATTTTCTTCATCCCTGTTTCTGTTTCACATGATGATGAGATTATTGGTTTAAAGGCTGTCATTCTATTGAATCAGCAAGGCTTACCTGACGGAATCTAAAGATGAGTCTCTGCTGGTTTTCAAAATGCAGTTATTAACAGGAGAGAAGCAACAATAAGATTGTTACTAGCAGGGTTCAGTCTTTTATCCTCCCTCTACTTTACTCCATCAGTCAGTGTGAGACTGGCTCAGTTCAGAAATCTGGAGGATATAAAGACTTCTCCAAGAATGCAAAACCTGTTTAAGAAATACATCATGAGGGACACAAGACAGAAGAAGGTTCAGATTGACCTGCACAGTTGATTCGAACAGTACAGTCCAAATTTGATACAGGATGTTTGAAAGCCCACAGTGCAGATTGTAAGACATTGGGAAAACAGTGGTTGGGAAGGGACTTCACAAATCATTGTGAATAATGGATGCGTTAGAATTTAAGCCTTCAGATGGTTGTAGCAAGCAGCAGTTGATGGGATGACAGAGTATGGGAAAAGGCAAATGCTATGTTGATGTGCAGGGAGTTTTGATGACGTTTTTTCAGAACTGTAGGAACTCTACAAGGTAGACAAAAACCCAAGGCAGACAAAAAAAACAACCAGAGGTGTGTGGTATAAGTGTAGACAGAACCATCGCTGTGAAAAGAGAGCAAAGAACAGACTTGACTATCATGCTTTGGTGCTTCCTCATGAGCAGATATCAGTGCCTTGAAGATAAAGCTGGATTAGAGTGGTCTAGCTGTGGAGGACAGATTTGGCTTTGGAATTCCTGTCATATTCCTTCCCCCAGCTCTATCCCCCTGTGCTCGTATGCTTGGGAAATCCCACCTATCTCTCTGCAAGCAAAGATCTCCTTAATTTCCAATACCCTTTCAGCGGTAGAATCAATTCTTTACTCAAGGAAACAGCTGGGGGGCTGGAGTGACTGAACTGGCTTTTTTCCTCTGTCTCCCAGGACTAGGCATAGAGTGGAGCAAACTAAAATTGAACTAAGAGGTAAAATATAATTTCCTGACAGTGAGGATAATTAGAAAAGTGTAGTATTTAGCTGGAGAAGGTACCAAGCCTTTGGAATCCTTAAAACAGATTAAGTGTCTTTCTGAAATGCTTGCTTTCATCCACTTTTCATGGTGTGTGTGGACAGAGCTCAGATGAGACAATCCCCTCCACCCTTAAGATCTATGGAACTGATGAATCTTTACTGTTGTTCACATTAATTGAGTGGAATGAATTTATCACTCTATATGCTTAACCTCTTCTGCTGGCCCTCTGGTTAGACTGTCTTTGTAGCATGGACCCAGAGCTTCAAGCTGATCATTTTTGACCTGACTTCCTTGGATGGGAATTAAATTCTATACTGAAGACATTTCCATTTAGTGTGAAAGGCTGTCTTAATGGGGCTTTTGGGGAACAGTTACGTTGAAACTGGGAATGTATGCAGTATTAGTGTTGAGTTAGAGCAATTTTTGGAAAGAAGTTTTATTCTGCTCTTTGAGCAAAGAAGAAAATTATTCCCCTGTGTGTGCTGTTATTAAAACTGTCTCTTGTGATTCACTGCAGCATTACTGAGCAGCAGAGGGTACTAAAATACTTATGTAAGCTGTGCTGATCTCAGGGCTTTAGGAAAGTTCTTTCAATTCATCTTTCAGGTTTGGCTTGAGCTCTTGCTTGCTTTGTTTCAAGATGATTGTTCCTGGCATTAAACAAGGATCAATATGAATGACAAATTGCCGATCATGTAATTAGCTCAGAGTAGTTTTCTTCTGGCAGTGTATGTTTTCTGGTATTGGTTGCTTCTCCTCCCACAAAGGAAAGCAGAATTTGACCATCTGCTGCACCTCCTAATTGAGCGCTGAACAAAAGTTTAATTAGTATAGAGATAGGTGACTTATAGTCTACTCTTCACAAGTTGGTTGTTCTGTTACACTTGAAAAATGTTTTTGTCATTTTAGATATCGTTAAATACTATGTTACCGAGGTGATTATTCGACCATCTGAGGAAAGTTTCAGCCCAACACCAAGGTAACAAATAAAAATAAATTAAAATATCAGATAATTTGCTTAGGTTTATGTTTTAGAAAGGATGCTGGAAACCCACTAACGTTTTAATTTCTTGAATAATTACATGTAGTAACAAACTGCTGTCAAATTTTACGTAATCATTTACAAGAATTGTCAAAATAATGCAATCTGAGTTCATTTATGTACAGTTTTCTTTGCTTATCTTTGTGTGTGATGCAGGAGAGAGATTGTGTGTAATTTGTTGCAGTGTCTCACTGTTCAGGTGATGTATTTGGGGGGTGGGGGTCGGTGTCTTCTCCCAAGTCATAGGCAACAGGTCAAAAGGAAATGGCCTCAAGTTGCCCCAGGGGAGGTTCAGATTGGATATTAGGAAACATTTTGACATTTTGACACGGAAAGTGTTATTAAGCCTTGGAATGGGCTGCCCAGGGAAGGGGTTGAGGCACCACCCCTGGAGGTATTTAAAAGATGGGTTGACATAGTGCTTAGAGACATGGTTTAGTGATGGCTTTTTATCAGAATTTTAGGTTGATGGTTGGACTAGAAGATCTTAAATGTCCCTTCCAACCCAGAGAATTCTATGATTCTGTGATAAGCCAAAATACAACACTTACTTCTTTTGAACTATTTAAGTTTGTATGATGTCTGGAGACTAATCATGGAAATAGAAGGTTACATTTTGTAAAGTTAAATTAAGTAAAAGCTTGAAATGTTAAATTGGAAGTGAGATTTTTGAATTTTCAAGTACTTCAGTTTGAAGTTAAGACTAAGATGAAACAGAATGTGATCGAGCTGTCTTGTTTCACGTACTATGCCTTTTGTCAATTATATTTGAAAAGTGCATCATTCTGAACTTTGTGTTCATATGTGTAAAATATGATAGGGAAAAGCTTTTCTTCAGCGCTTGACATTTGGTGTTGGTCAAAATAAAGGATGTGGAGCAATTTAGACTGCTGATCTATTTAAACTGCCTGTTGCAGGAAATAGAAAATCCTGTGGCTTTAAGGGAGAAAAAGGTAAAGCCCCATTTCTCAATAAAAAGTGATTGTAGAATAGAGTGGAATGGACTGTCTGGAGATGCTCATATGCTCGTACTGCTTCAATATGGATGATTTTGCCCATGTAGGTGTTATGAAAACTTACAATACGCAGTTAATCCTTAAACAGGTCTGAATTCCTACAGAGTGTGGTTGCTCAGTGTCTGGTGGAATTGTCCTCTGCTAAAAGCACATTTAGATTCACCGTAAAAGGAGATGATGGAAAAATCTATATTCTGGTAAGTTGTTGGGTTTTTTTATCTTTATCCTGCAAAAAAAAAAGTTTAACCTATGAAGCCCAGCTCCTAAAATGTATTATTCATGCTGTGCATGATTATATGTTTAAAGAAAATTAACAAATTCAAATTCTTGTGCTGAAATAGTTCTGAATAATTCTGTTCAAATAGAAAATTTCCCTCTGTTTTATAATCTAAGTAGATGTACATATAGAAGTTTTCTCTATTAATACACTAATGAAAGTACTACGAATGCACCACAAGTAGCACAGAAATAATAGTGTTTTGTATCCAGAAAATATGGAAAGTTTAGGTTTTGACTCCATAATATATATCTCATCTTCTTGCTCCAGTGCTTCTTATCTTTAATCACTAGAAGTTCATCAAATTGTACAGCATCTTTCACAAATATTGTCTGAAGTCAGCAGAGACTGCTAATGTAGTCAGTACATTGCACTGCAAAGTGAAGTGCAAACAAAAATAAAACTGCCTATTAATGTTCTAATGCTTTTAAGCTTGGATAAGCCTGATATTTAAATAGTGACAGCTAAATTCCTCAAACTTCTAAGATGGATAGGACTTCAGATCTGGAATTATCTTAATACTGTTCACTTGGTATAACCAGGGATGTTTTCTTTCATTCATGAACTAAATATAGGCACATAATTTGTAATTTTGCAGTTTGTAGGAGTAACTAATAGACACAAATTAAAGAAATACCTGATTGTAGATTCCTGGATAAACTTATAGATGCACTTTGAGGTAGACAATCTAATGAAATAAACTGTTTTATATATAACCTTTTCCAAGTTCTATCATTTCAGAACATCCAGATTCTGAGGAAATTGTGTAACTGTTGATTTTAAATAAATTTTAGTGCCATAACATAAATGAATTTCTTCTTTGATGATAAAATGAAGTCTTATGAGCAGACCCATAATTGTGACTATTTATAAAATGAAACAGGAGGCATTAAAATATTTTTGTGATTATTTTTTTTTTCCCTTGTTGCTTATCTGTTTCCAAGTTACCTGATGCTCTGATGCTGAAGTCTAGTAGTTTATGTAGAATGAACTGGTGATAGAATGAATTATATAGAATGGACTGAACAAGTGGTAGAATGTTATTGTCAGATGCCACATACCAACACTTAATGGTAGAAGGAGGTACTTTTCAGATTGGACCATGTCACAAATGAGATGGTTTGGTTGCCTTCTCTAAAGCAAGTTGCAGAAGGATTCTGAAAGGAGCAGACAGCTATTGCTGCATTGTTCCCTAGACTAGTTTGAAGGAGACTCATCTTCTGAGGAGCATCCCAGGAGGCTGCTTCACAGGGCAGTGTTAATGATTTTGAAAGGAATGAACTCTGTTTAGTTAAAGCTCAGCATGTTGGCCTGTGTGGATGGGGCACTTGCCCTTTTTTTACCCTCTTTTCTCTAACACCTTTTCAAACCTTGGTTTAAAGCACATGTGTAATGATTCTAGCTAATGAGGTATCTTTTGTAGTTTAGCCTATGAATGTGTACAGTGAGTTACTAGAGCAAAACTGATGAACAGCCACTTGCTAAGCCAAGTGCAGTTGCTTGCCATCCTTTATGTGCATATGCTAAAGTGATTCTCCTCCTCCCATCCCCTCCCAAGACGTCTGTATCAATATATCTCATTCCTCCTTTGTGGAGCTTCTACTGTAATGTTCTGAGCCTTGGGCTCTGATAAATTGTGACTGTCACATTCAATTAGGACATATACTGTGTGTCCCGTTAACGGTGGCTCTCTCCCTCCACAGGGGATATCTTATGTCTGCTCCCTAACATCGTGTAACTTGCTTTACTTGAAGCTGATTAGGTCATGAGAAGCAGAAGATTACTTGCTAGTAAGCAGCATTGCATAAATCCTGTTTTCTATGATAAATATTTCATATCTAAACATTTCATATAGGCTCAGGACTCGTAAAAATTGATTTTCATTGGTAACTCAGATCACTTCACCACCGCAGGCTGTGAATAAAGGAAAAGCCTGACTTTTTTGTACAATGCTTAGCATGAAAGCCCTGAATCCAAGTTCAGGAATGCTGCTGCACAATGACACGAAGATCAAATAAGATCATAATGTGATGCAGAAAGTTCAGATTTATCAAAAGTCTCCCCAGGAAATATCCCATGAATTGTTGTGAGCAACTCATGCTGAAGAATGCCAATCCCATTTTCAAATTTATTTTCCAAGTAAGGGCTCGTTACAGCCATTTGTAAATCCCAGCCTTCCTTTTAGACTACATTAATTGCTATCTTTTTCCTTGCATGTCTTTGCTCCATCCAGCCATAACTATCATCCTTTTTCTAAAAATCCTGATTTTTGGCACTTCCCGTGGGCAGTCTTTCAGTTCCCTGTCTCTAGCCCTCAGTAATTCAACACCCTATGCTCAACTAATTCCTAAAAAACTATGAAACTAGAGAAATAACCCATTTGGTACTGAAACAGATGACTTAAGACTGTGGTGGTGGTTGTGGGTTTTTTTTGTTACTATCAAAGGGAATATGCTGCAGCCACAAAAAGAGGCAGCTTCACAGAAAAAATGATCTTAAGAGAGTGACTGTGATAAATCAGGCATCAGTATATTGTATTAACCCTTTTTTTTCCCACTTAGAGGCTGTGTGTGCAGACTGCACTGAATAAATAACATGTCAATTTATGTCTGTTAACACTTGGTTAGAAACTTTGTAAGAATGTGGCTTTAGGATCAGAGGAAAGCAACAAATTGAAATTGATGTGATCTACAGTAAAAGAAATTATTTCTTCATTTATAGATCTGGCTTCTAAATTCTGACACATTGCTCGTGGAGTCTTTAGGAAGTTCCTCTTCCCACAGTGTTTTCACACTGTTTGGAGATATTTTCCTGCCTAGCTCTGGAGCAGTGGGGAGCTGGGATGCTGTCAAAGTCCTTTACCAGCCATGCATTAAAAGCAGGAATAAGGAGTAAGTATCACCTTTTCTCAGGTTCTGATCGTTGATTTCTTTTACTTTTCAGAGCAGCAATATTTCTTTGAGGTTTTTTGGACAGTCTGTTAATGTTAGAGGTGTATCTCTTTGAAATTGCATACAGTTTTAATTTTTTTTTCTTTTAATTTTTAGTAAAATGCCAGAAGAATAGTATTTGGTTTCAGTTACAGCCAGAGAGAATCTGGTGGTTAAATTTTTGCACTGTAGTGTTAAAATGTAGACCAAAGAGTTCTGTTGTTCCTAGAGGCATATGTAGATAACTTAGGTATATGATACAGATAGAAGTTGTTTCCCTTATACAGTAGAGTAACGTGCTTTCTCATGTATTTGTTTTTTTACCTGTGTTAACTCACTCTGTACTTCTAGAGCTTGGTCATTTTTCTGGCTCTGTTGGAAGGAGGTGGAACCCTGAATCCCAGAGAGGTCTCCAAAAGTGCTGCTCTGCAGCTGTAGCTCCAGGTGCTGTAATTCAGGGAGGAGGAAGAATTGTGGGGAGATAAGGGCATGGGCTGACACCTGACTGATGCTTAAGTTTAGCCAGATCTCCCTCTTTGTCTCCAATTTCTGTGTTTTGTGTGAAAATCTGATCTCAGCTCTCAAGTTACTTATGGGAGTAACCCTCTGTGCACTCCCACAGTACAGGAGTTGGATCTCTTTGGTACAGCTGGAACCAAGAGGGTAGAGGTGAGTAGTTAATGGTTTAGCAAATCATACCTACCTGTTCCAGCTTCAGTCTTGCCCTTTTTGTGCCTTAAAATTGTGCTTTGTTTTGCAAGAGAGAGCTGTTCACAGGACTGGAATTTGTCTGTTTGAGCCAAGTTATCTCAGTGCTAGAGGTGTTGTCTGGTGGGTCGCAATAATTAACCTAACGATCATCTCTGTATACACAGACCATGCATCTAACAGCATCCCTGTTAAAAGATGCTTGTGCATGTAGCCTAGCAGAATAATATGAATAATGCTATATTGGTACAGCATACTCTCAGCATATGACATATTCTCAAAAGAAAAGTCCTTTTTAGATATAATTCAGAAGTTCATTGAGTTATCAAATTAGTTTCTCTGTGAAACTTCCTTCCAGCCCAGGGGTGGCATTATTTCAAAAGGGAATAGGGCCCTGAGAGAAGGGGAAAGAAGAGGTTAGGAAGGAGGTTGAGTACAATACCATATAAATGTTCTTCCTGGACGTGTCCAGGACTACTGGAGCCCTCACAAAGGAAACATTTGATTTCAGTGAGCTTTGAAGTATATTTTATCAAAAACATACACTGCCTAACATGTTAAAGCCTTTATCTGCTGGAAAGCAAAGATAAGAGGATATTGATCAAGCAGAGACTCCAGTGTTTGCAGATGATGGACTATGATTTTAGCATAATTTTCGGCTTTTGTTTCAGCAGCGATAGGAAACAAAGCATTGGTTTTGTATAGGTCAGACTTAAACAACAAAACCAAACCACTATTTTTCCTTTAAACTCCTGGAAACGAGGTGACAGGTTTAAAGAGGTATGGACGTATTTAAAATTTAGAAGACATTCCCTCCAGACTCGGTCAGTACACAACTAATTTATAGGCCAAGGCCTCATAAAAGTACAACAGAAATGTTGTCTCCCATAGACAAACAAAAGTGCCTACAAATTTAAATATTTTCATAGGAGAAATACACCTTACAAGAATATGTGATTCATCACGGCCTGAACGTTGCCAAATGTATCCTTTTTATTTTTCAAACAGATCCACTATTGAATAGCTGAAGTAAACTCTGACATAGGGAGAGAACGTGAATTTGTAATATTTAGAGAAAAGGTCGTGCTACATTATTAGTGTTATTCAGGTAAGAGAAAAAACACCTTTATTAACGTATTAGCTTCAGAACTTGGCACTGGAAAACCTCTGTGATCTAAATGATATTTAGTGATCCAGAATACATCTTGAAATATTATAATTTAAACTCCTTATTGTTAGAAAGTGAGATACTGCAAGAAGCACTGCCTGCTCTAAAATGAAAGACACTTCACTTACCACTCTTTAAGTCTTAGAGAAGTGTGACTTCTTTGCTTTTCAAGTTTCAGTTCTTTATCACCAAGAAGATTTAATTACCTTAACACACATTCAGTTACTTTGACGTGTTACTGAGATAAAAGTCAGATCTACTTAATCACTTACCTGGCGTTCATAAATGCTTTTTCTGAATGGGGTTCTCAGCAGCAGAATTTTACTGTGAGATTATATTCAGTTTTTTTTTTTCTTTTCCCCAGACAGACTTGTTACAAATCACTTGTTTCTGAAGATGACTTTGTATTTATCTTTGGGATGCTGCAGTGAGGAGAAGGCACAACTGAGGTTTTAATTCTCTTCTGACAGTAATTCTCATCTTCCCTGTCCAGTCCCTGGACAAACGCAAAGAAGAGAAAGGTTCTTTTTCAGGTTCAGAAAACGAAGTAACTATTGGCTTAGTATTGTTTTCCCATTTTCATATTTCTAGTGAAAAGAGGTATAAAGTACATTAGCACTTCAGTCTGTTTCCACTAACTCGTTGATCAGTTGGCTTGAAGTACTGCCTGGATATGTGCAACAAATCTGAAGTCTTTCTGTATTGAACAGGAATATAAACAGAGAGGAAGCAAAAATATCAAAACCAGTACAACTTACTGAATGCAACGTGTTTGTGTTTAGATCTCTAATATTATTTCAAGAGTTCTGAACAAAGTGTCTGATTTCTTGAAAGTGCAAGTTCCAAACGTTCTAGATGCCCGTGTTCCGATAATAATTAAAACACTGACCTTGCTGGTTTCTGCACCCACGCCTGCCCTTGAAATCATGCAAAGGTTTCAGAGCCCGTGGTCTGCTCCCTGTGAGGGGGGGGCAGTAATGAAGGATACCTCCTGTGTCAGAGGGAGGCAGCAGGAGGTCTGCTCATGACCTGGACCTGGATGATCTCCAGAGGTCCATTCCAACCCCATGTCATCTGTGATTACACAAGTTCTGGGTGGGTCTGTCTACAGCTGGGTTTCCAGCTTTAGGAGTAATCCTTCTCTAACAAATTAGTTGAAATTATTTGCTGTCATTTCTTATTGTCACCTGCTGAAACAGTGTGTTAGGAGTGCAGCTGAGTTCCACTAGAGAAGGACACCTCATGCATTTTTTGCTCTGTTCTTATTAAGGTATTTATTGATGATGTGTATACGATTATGTTGGTTCCCTCCACTTTTCTCTCAGCAAGGCTCCTTTTCTCCACCCACAAAGCTGCTGTGCAGGCAGAAGAGGTCTTCTTTTCGAGTAACAGGCTCTTGGCAAATAACACCTTATGCAAACAACCTTCACTGCTGGGAGTGATAATGGTAAATGCTGCTGAAGTGAAAGCATTGTAAAAATGTATGAAGAAAATTGAAAATACGGTTACATGGCAATTCAGCCATAACTTGATCTCAGAAAATATATGTGAAAGTAGAGTAAGAGGTAAATTACACTTTTCCCTTTACAGTAATGTCCTAGGCAAAGCTTTGTCAATAACTCCTTGATAGCTTTTTATTTCTTATATCCATCTAGAGTCTCTCTGAATAGTTTACAGCTTTTGCGGAAGCCTTCTCCTGCTGCTTATCATTTGAGAATTGAAAAAATGACTTCCAGAAATTGTTCATTTTACTAGCTTTGGAGGGACAGAATATACTAGAAAATTGAGTTTGTGGCTGCAAACCTGGAAATTTTGAGTCTCAGTGCTTTTATTACAGTCTATGTATAGTGATCTGTTTATGAAGCTGTTACTGATGTATTCCAGAATGTTGTTTATTTGTCCCAAGAATGGTTTTCATTCCGTGTATGACTCCAGAGTAATTCACCTCCCATAAAAGCACTGAACTGTGTCCTATTTCACTGATTTTTTTGTATGTCTGAAATAGAAGGCCTTTTCCTAGTGTTTCAGTAACTCTTGCCCATAGAAGCCACACGGGAGCACACAGACCAAGAGTTAATTTACTGAGGAGTGACCAATGTTTCACTGTCCTGTGCTCTCGTTAAGGTGATTTCTGTAGTATAATAAACTTCCAGTGCTATATCTGGAATGATTAAATGAGTGGGTGTGGTTGTAAACAACTGTGAAGAATCTGTTTTGTTTCAGCTAAATTTTTTCCCGTTCCCTTCTTGAATTCTTTCATGGTATGAAGTTAAGAGAACTGACACCACAGGTAAGGTGGGTTGCATTAAAAGAGCTGACTGAGCAGCCAGGCAAAGCTTTTGAAAGATTCAGTCTGATAACAGAGTTTTGGGACAGGAGGGGAAAAAAGTACTTTTCAGAGTTTGATAGACATGTGGAAGCTAGAGACCTCCTGAACTTTGAATGCTTGGGCTGAAGCTCGGAGGAAGAAATGAAAGCTCCATCTGAGAAGTATTATTTTTAGCTAGAGATCATTCTCCAGAAGAAAGCACTGTTCTTCAGTACTGGTAACATCCTTTGCCACCTCTAGGAAAAGATGTATGCAACTTTTAAGTGTAACATTCAGGAGAAATATCCCGACTTTCTTGTTTATTGAAATCAGACCTGCCATGCGCAGTATCCTTTTATGGTTGTTACTTAAGAACTTCATTCTTTTTCCTAAAGGCAGGTCTATTATATCTTTCCAGCTCTTGGGAGCTGTAATATTTTTGGTATCTAATCTTTCCAATTTTAAATAGTCTTAGAAGTATTAACTAAAATAGAGAAAAATGTTGGAATAAACCTTTTTCCTACTAAATAAGGTCTCTTGTATTTTGCTGGAGTTATCATTCCAGCTGAGCTTGTTCCTTAGATTGCCTTTTTTGCTCATCTTTTGAAATGTGGCATTGAAGTCAGAAGAGGTAGGGTTCTGACTGTTCTTTTTTATTTTTTTTAAGTGGATTTGAATCCCAAATCATGCAGCCTTTTGTTAATAATGGGACCAACAGCCTGATTTTCTTCTTGTGTAACGTGAAAGATGCTGATGTGTCACTACTCATCCTGCAGGGTGCTGCTGTTGTGCTCTGCAATAGAGGTGTTAAATACTATAATAATTAAATACATAGTAATAGACAATGTAAAAATCAGAAATTGACTGTAAGTGCTATTGCATGGCTACTTCTTATGTAGTAGTTTTTTAGAAAAAAATAGATAAATATGGTATTAAGATCTCCTAAAACATTTAACATGCTTTTGAATCAGGATTTGGGATTCTTTAATATGTTAGAACAAAAAATACAATTCAGGCTTGTATGTTTTTTCCATGCTGTTCTTCGTATTTATTTGCGAAACACTGTAATTCGGGTAAGCACAATTTTGGTGCTTCTCATGTCTCTCTGGTTCATACTGCTGTAGCTCACTCTTTCGGGAATCTCAGGATTGGCAATGAGAGAGCTGTTAAGATGAATGGGAAAAAAAAATGTGAATTAAAAGCAGCAAGACTATCCAAAACTAATTTAAAGTGTATAGGCTGAAACAACTGCATTGCTAGGTAGTTAATTCCGCTTTTATAGGATGATAAGAATGTAAGAAATGCCAAACCTTACGCTGTGGTTGCAGCATGCAGTGCTCTTTCTAATTACATTTAGACACTAGATTTCCTGGCTGGTTTGCTGGAGGGGCAGCAAAGTCACATCTAGTCAAGTCTTACTTGACGTGTATGTGTCTCTAGTGTATTCATTTTGCTTTTCTTGTAACACTGCTTTTTTGAAAGCCAGATAGTCTAGGTGCGACAGTGATGATCCATTGAGGATAATTTTATCATAGTAGGTCAAATTATAGCAGCTTTCCACTTAGAGACTTACAGTTTGTTTCTCATAAAGACTGGGGGGTTCACTCGGGAACTCAACGTACTCCACTCCTATAATGCCTTTTAAATGAGAGGATCCATTTAGGCAGGCAGAAATCCCCATAGGGAGCCAGGAGTTAAAAAAAAAAAAATCCCAACTTGAAAAAGCCTGTTGGACAGACTGCTGACAAGAACTGCTTAAACCTCAAAACTTGATTTATTGAATTGTAGGATCTTGGGCTGTTTTAAATTAATTAGCACTTGTTTCTATTGTATTTCTCCATGACAGGCTGCAGATACTAACAATACTTCGATTAACAACACAATTTAGGCTGCTAATTTTACTTGCAATACTTGTTATATCACTAAGGCTTAAAGCAAATTGGGAGCATATGAGTTGAGACCAAAGAAGGGTAATTTGTGAAGTTGTTCAGGATATTTCCATTTGTGTGTGGCAGCAATAAGAGATTGCTGTGGGTTGCTTATTTTGAATGCTGTAGCGTGGAGGATAAACAGAACAAGCAATTGTCACGCTGGCTCCTCTGAATACTGGCCTTAAGCTAGAAATGAAATAATTTGTATAACTAATAGGCATAATAAATGATGCCTATGTAGGTATGAATGTTTGAGGCAGAAGGGGAGGAGATCTGATTGGAAAGGTGAAAGGGAATAGACTTGCAGCAGAGTTTTAGGATTTCAGTGGAGGAGGTAGGACTATTAGGTCTACTCAGAAGTGAGCTGTTGGATTGACCCTGCCCGTTTTCCCTCTCTGTGTGGTTGAGCAATATAATGCCCAATAAGATACCCGTTTTTGTCCAAAGTTGATGCTTTGTGATGGAAACAATTCTATGGCCTACAGGGAACACTGCTGAAGTGTTTCCAAGCATATTGAACACTATTTTTTTTCCCAGATTTTAAACTTCCTCCAGAAGTTGAGGAATATTTTTTTAATTGAGAAAAAGACAGAAGAAAGAATCCATCATAATTTTGACAGGCTGGAATTAATGCTGGTAATGCCTAGAATCACCTCCTGAAAAAGGGACTTAAAGGGGATCTAAAGAGAGCTATCACATATTTAATGATTTAGTGCATTTTGAATTTAATATTGTTACCAAATGTGAACTTTACTGGTTTTACTCATGCCTAAAACAAATTGTTTGTCAATATTCTCTGCTCTCTGTTTTCAGCTGTTTGCATATTATTGCTGCAAACTGCTCTTCAGCTGTTGTATTTCAAACAGAAGTGGTTGCATGTCATTAATATTATTAAGGCCTCTAATTTTTCAAGCATGTCCCAATGATTAAGAAATAAAAGCTCTCGTCTGAATTGAGAGATTTTATTGAAAACTGTATGTTGTTTTTTTGAAACTGATGACACTGGGACTGGCTCCTGCAAGAAGAAATCAGTTGCTGAGAAAAGATGCTTTTTGGCCCCCCAACACAGCAATTCTGCAGACACTTTTAGCACCTCTGCAGCTCTCCCTTACACGTAGGACCATTGAATTTAACCCAATTGTCCAGGTGAGTCTCTTGCATCACCGATTATGGCTGATGCAAGTCTAACTCAGCACAGCATTGCTTCAAGGGCATAGTGTAGCAGTGGGTACCAGGTAACTGGAATGGTCATTGATTGCCTTCAGCAGAAATTGGAGAGAACGTACAGATGTGGCTGACTGTGAAAAAGTTTAGACCAGAGATTAGAAACTTTCTAATATCAGAGCAATGAGGTTCCTGAAGAGCCTTCTAGTAGGAATAATGTTGTCAAGAAACAGAATTGCTTTTAAGATGAAGCATGATAAAATTCCAAAAAAGGATGCTTTGACATAGTGCCTGTTCTTGCAAGGAGATGAGATTTTTGTCTGGAGATGCCTTCTAGTTCAGTTCTCCAACTCTGTCACTGACCTGCCAAAAGACTTCCAAGTTCACCTTCCCCATATCTCTTTTGCTGTCTGGAACCTCTTCAGTGATGAGTTTGCATCTGCATGGAGGGTCACACTGGTGCTGATGGTCTTGACTGGGCTGCTCTGCAACAAGTCAGCAATTATTGTGTCGCATTATTTCTTTACCTATGGTGTGTTCTGCATCTAGTACTTTATCTGCAGCTGTCTTACTTTCAGCTGTTGCATCTCCTGTTTGGATGAGGTCATCTGCTCAAGGGCTTCTCTTCTCACTGAGCTGGTGTCTGTGACTCAAGTCTTTCCATCCCTACTTCTTTCTGTCAAATCTCCATTTTGGTCTATCTGTAACGTCAACTCCTGCACCAGCATTGACTTAACTTGGCTAAACCTGGATTTAACCTTCCATCTAAATCCCCTCTCTCTTCCTTTTATTTTTGGTGTGTCTTCTGCTCTCGCTTATGTCCTGAACTCAGCTGCCAGGCTGTGGCAGGACAGCAGGATTCTGGACACCTGTATAAGTTCTGCAGAAGGTTCCGGCAATGTAAGCATGGATTATACAGACACGGTTAATTAAATCTCTGCCAAAACGGAAGGGGAAAACTCTAGAATAATTAGGAAATCGATCCAAGGAGAGGAGGTGATAAAAGTAGGGACAGTTTTGTGAAGGATGGAGGGGTTATTTCTGGAAGAGCATTTCCATGAATGTGACAGATGTGGGGGGACACATTGAATCACAGAATGATTTGGGTTGGAAGGGCCCTTAAAGATCATGGAGTTCCAGGCCCCTGCCCTGGGCAGGGACACCTCCCACCAAACCAGGTTGCTCCAAGCCCCATCCAGCCTGGCCTTGAACCCCTCCAGGGATGGGGCTGCCACAGCTTCTCTGGGCAACCTGGGCCAGGCTCTCACCACCCTCACACCAAAGAATTTCTTCCTGAGATCTGACCTAAATCTCTCCTCTTTCAGTTTAAAACTGTTAGTCCTCATCTTGTGGTTCCCCTCCCTGATCTGGAGTCCCTCCCCATCTGTCCTGTGTCCCCTTTAGGGACTGGAAGGGGCTCTAAGTTCTCCCTAGAACCTTCTCTTCTCCAGGATGAACAACCCCAACTCTCTCAGCCTCTCCTCATAGCAGAGGTGCTTCATCCCTCTGATCATCTTTGTGGCCTCCTGTGGACCTGTTCCAGCCTACTGGCTGAGGACAGGGAAAAGGGGCGAGTGGAAAGTTGATCCTTCTAGACTGGCAATTTGGCTCCTGTGAGCTTTCAAAGTGGACTGTGGGATGTAGTAAAATCAGGTAGTTTGCACATTTGTGACCTATGTCAGAAATGTTGCTATGTCACTTTATGTTTTTGATTCAACATTAAGGTTATTTTTAGGAAAGGAAGCTGTGTTCTTGACTGCTGGGTTTATTTGTTTAGGATTTAATTGCTTGTTAAATTTGACTTGTAGCCACACCTGATGTTTTACTGTCAGTGTTGTCATACTTGCATAGAGTGAGCATCTGTACAAATTTTGCCACAATCGCATCAGTGAAGAGGAAAATGATGGGAAATATAAACCCTTCCAGGAAAATTAGGGTTTCAGCGGGAAAGGGAATATATGGCCTATGTGAAGTTCTAATTTTAGTAATTAGTCTTTTGTTTGGCAGCGGTTTGGTTTGAATGAGTGGAAGTAATGAATTTTGCTGTCAGCAGATTCTCAGGATCAACCAATTCTGTGATTTGTGGTGTTCCTTACTTTGCTGCAGGTTCCTGTAACTACCTCTTGAAATACTGAATTTCCTTCTCTTCTGAAGTCAGTACATCAGAAAAAAAAAAAATAAAGCAGCGAGCTGAGAGCTTTTTGTGAACAGTGATTACAGCTTTTATTTGTGCAGCAGGGTAACTTCTCCCTTTGGATTCAGGCATAATGTTCTGGAGCGCCTGGTATTTGTGAATGCTTCTATATGGAATATCAACAGCACTGTGGAAGTGATTTAGTTTTACCCAAAGGTTTAAAAATCAGAGGCCAGAAAACATTTTCATCTTTATATTGTTCTGAAAATCCATTTCAACTTCAGAAATGGCCTCCTCCTTGGCGTAATAGGTCTTAAAAAGGAAATTAAGGTTTATGGAGCATATGCAAATCTTCATGTGGCACAGCTGGTAGGAATAACCTGCACGAGAACATCCAGGGAAGTGCTTTATGCTGTGGCCAGGGAATTTGGGGCTTTAGCTGCAGGGCAAGAGCATGCCATCACTGATCATACAGACCATTGGGTCGCTCATCTTCGATTTTATTTGACTTCTTTTTGTAAATAATTTTTCTTCACTGCTTGCCTGGTTGATTATGTTGAGGAAATAAGCATTACTATTAGTTGCTAGTCCAGGGGCCTGAGTGCACACCTGTGTCAATACCGTTAGGACAGGGTATCAGAGACAATATCCCCCTGGTATTGGGTGGTGGTGTTGAGGGTGTTGGTTGATCTGACGGTGGTGGGGATGAGCAGTGGGGAGGTAGGCAGTTGGAGAGACCTGGTGGGAAGATACTGGCATCGAACGTGAGTACAGCTCACATCATTTGCCTAGAAGTTTCAACAGGCAGCTCTGTCCTCATAAGCGATAGGTGAGCCATGAGCTCAAAGAATCATAGAATGGTTGGAGTTGGAAAGGACCTTAAAGATCATCGAGTTCCAACCCCCTGCTCTGGGCAGGGACACCTCCCACCAGACCAGGTTACTCAGAGCCCCATCCAGCCTGGCCTTGAACCCCTCCAGGGATGGGGCAGCCACAGCTTCTCTGGGCAATGTGTTCCAGTGTCTCACCACCCTCACAGGAGGGATTTCTTCCCAATATCTAATCTAAATCTCTACTTTCTCAGTTTAAAACCATTACCCCTCATCCTATGGCTCCACTGCCAGATCAAGAGTCCCTCCCCATCTCTCTTGTAGCCCCTTTAGGGACTGGAAGGGGCTCTAATGTCTCCCGTGAGTCTTCTCTTCTCCAGGCTGAACCCCCCCAACTCTCTCAGCCTGTCCTCTCAGCAGAAGTGCTCCAGCCCTTTCAGCATCAGCTATGTGATTAGGGGCCGTGCTTAATGCCGTGGCCACTTGCTTTGTGGTTAGAGCCTTAACTGGGGACTGTGGTGGGACCACTAGTAACAAGGCAAGGGGACACCACGTTGCTTACTGGGTTTGCTGCCTGCCCGTGGGGCAAACCACCTCTCTGCTGCTCTCCCTGTGCTGCCTAGATGAGGAACTTGGTCAGACTGTCTCTTTTAAGCCAAATTTGCTTTTCAGCCAGGGTCTTAGCTAGGTTACTGTACCAACTGCTCGCCCTGCTTTTGCAGCACAGACGTCTGAGCCGCTTGACAGTCACGTCCTCAACTGCTGCAGCTTAGAGCATATGGTTGAAGGTAAATTACTGCCAATTTTGAATCGCTTAAGGACACCGCACTGTGAACTGTGACAGTTTAGGAAATGAGCGATGAGCAGTTCAGATGTCCGGGAAGGGTCAACAGCTGGGACCAGTATCTTCATCAGCTCTCTCATCCCCGCTCATCCATCATCCCTGCTCACAGAGCACAGAACCAACAGGTCACACCAGCTTTACAGCATTTACGCATCAGTTCTGCATGTCTTCTGGTTTCAGCTGTAAGTACTAATTTTATTTTAAAAAGTAATCATTGCTTAATAAACCTTTTCTGATTTATCATTATTGCATCCATAAATCGATTTCTAATGGCTAGACACATACGTTTCAACAGTCCCTTCCCTAAGGCCACATTAGTCAGCATGAGCTCCGACTGATACAAGTAATATATTTTTTTTTTCCAAACTCATAAGGAAGTGCAGAAAATTTTATGACGTTCCTTTAACAAGGCCCACTGGGATTTGGGATTATTTGTTTAAGTCCTCATTATTAAAGGCAAAAACTTTTCTATGTTTAGCCATGCGGAGCGAAGCTGCTCTTCAGACAGTCTAGCACATTTTTAAAATGAAAGGAATTTGATAAACATAGAACTGAAATCATAGAGCGAAATACGGAGGGTCTTTCCTCTGTATCTCTTTATTTCCAGAGCTAAAGTTACTCTTAATCACTAATGTAAAAGGAAAAATGAAGTGACAGCACCTCTGGAATTTTTAGGTCATTTCCACCATCAGTGGAAAACTTTTATCATTGTTAGAAGGACACTACTTGCGACATTGAATTAAAAAACAAGTTGAAAAAGATCCTCATTCCCTAGCAGGAGAATTAATTCTCCTGTACAATTGATCTGATATCTTAGCCTTATTCTTCAGCACCCAAATCTCTATTCTTTCTCTGTGAGGTAATTTTTACTCATCTGTCCCTCTCTTGGGACCTCACCTTGCCATTTCCTTACTGCTTTCTCCTAAGCTCTAGAAGGAAAATTAAATGAAATGTATTTCATGAGATACTTTATGTTCAACTCCCTCGTGTTTTCTTTCAGTAATTAGGAAATGCAAGTGTTTCTAAGGGCTTGGAAATGAAAAATCTGATGTAAAATCAGACCATTGAATTAAATGATAAAAATTGAACCTGGTATTTTTAGGAAAAGTATTTTACAATTAAATGCTGTTTCAAATGAGATGGGTCTTCTCTTAGATATTTCTTAGATACTGAACATAGCATTTGCACATAGAGAAACTTCCCGTTGGGGTAAAGGGCCCTTGTGTTTGTGATAGAATATTCTGTCACCATGGTTTTTATGTTCTGCAATATAATATCTCATTTTGATGATTTTTAAATTGAAGTTAAAGTTTCACGAAGAGTTGTAAAGGCACCGAAGGAGAGTAGTGCTATTGTCTCAGAGAATTGTCTAGGTTGGAAGGGGCCTTTAAGATCATCTAGTCCAACCATCAACCTAACTCTGATTAAATAAAAACACTCAAGCATAATTTTGGTGATAAATGGTCTGGATGATGCTTTTCCCACAATTTCTGTAAAACAGTTGGCTATATAGAGGAGAACATCTTTGCTAATGCCCCTGATGAGAAAAACCTATAGGTTGAAAACAGCAGTTACAAGAAGAGTCCTCTGAGGAAGGGATCTGCTCCACCAGACATCACGAGTCCCACAGGCAGAGGGAAATGCACCCTTAGAATTATGTGAATTTTTCAAGGGTGAGCTATCTGGAATTACTTAGCGTTTGCTGTAGGGTGACCATATTGATGCTGTGAAAGAGCTTTTCCATAGTATTTTGTTTTTCTACAGCCCTACTGTGTACTTCTGCCCTTCAGGAAATGAGAGTTATTAGAGGAGGCTTATTCCCATTTGCCAGGGCAGCCACCCTTATTTTTTCTACATACCTGAAGTGTTGGAAGGTTAAAACAAAAATAAATTAAGCAGCCCCAGAATTTGAGTGCTTGGTTAATACACGCTGGGAAGGGAGGTGGTTTAGGTCAGGGGTGCTGCTGCTCACATTTGATCCTCCCTGGAAGTAAGATGCCACCAGCCAGGCTTTTAGCAGCAGGTCAAGAGCACGCTGCTCTGTGTCCCCTGCATCTGTCCCAAGAGCAGTCGTCTACAGCTATTGCCAGACATTAGGGAAATTACAAGCCAGCTGTTCTAATTTAGAGTAAGGTGTATCCAGGAAGGAATCAAGAGGTGCTAAAGGTGAGGAAAATTATTTTAAGGAGCAGGGAAAGCTATCCCTTCGTTCTGAGCTGGGGGCATGTCCAAGAAGACTGCAGCTCAAAGTCACAGTAGACACACTGCTTGCTCATTGTCCTAGTTTGGTATCATCAGCAAGCTTGCTGAGGATACACTCTGTCTCCTCACCCAGGTCACTGATGAATATGTTGAACAGGACTGGACCAAGTATTGGCCCCTGGGGAATACTTCTAAATTAACGGGCAAGCTCTGCTCTTGCACCCAGCTGGGCAAAACGGATGTAGGGAATTGTTAAAAGGTAGTTTCAAGGAGATGCATTGTGGTTGGACGCAATGATCTCAAAGGTCCCTTCCAACCATGAAGATTCTGTGAATCTGTTGAATTCCATCTGCCATGTTTTCCTCCTATTCTGTCTGTATATATGTCTGAGCATCACAAGCCCAGCAGGAGCTGTTTTCTCCGTGAGCTTGTGTTCCTCAGTCAGATGCTCTAAAGCAGAACTTCATTGCAACTGATGAAATTTCGCTGCAGTTTTCTGCTTTTACAGCTTCAGCTTTTCCCACAAACTCTTAATGGTGCAGACGAATGAAGAAAGAATTTCTCTCCATAGACAGTTACTATTATGGGTTGGCTCTGTGGAAACAGCTGCTGCTGCTGTACCTTAACCTTTTTTCTTACCTGGTGCTGAGACTAAATAAAAATGAAAAAGAAGAAATGGCTCTCACTGACGATCTGTGCGTGGTGTGAGTGCTGTCAGGAATGGTAAGTTTAGTACCTTTTGCAAGTGTTTGTGGTCCCACGCATCTAGGTGTCCCATGGAACTTTAGACATTGTCACCTGATTTGGCTTTTCATAAATTCACTTCAGATACTATGAATCTTCAACTTAAAGACTGTAGAATGGATGAACACCTGCTAATGCCTCCCCGTGATGTTTAAGCTTTATTTTCTCGCAGCTGAGATTCTGTTTTGTCTTCCACACAGGCTACAGTTGGTGCTGTTTTGCGGTGGAATGAAAATATTTTATGGGTGATAGGGTTCACAGCTTAAAATTAATGCTTTTGAGATTGCATAGCAGCCAGCTGGAGGAAAAAAGGCAATGAAGAAAAGCAGTTGGTAAACACCCAAAAATGTTTGCTTTGGAGAAGCACGTGGAGCGTTACTTTGAAATTACGTGCTCCAAGGCAAAGTTACTCCTGGACAGAATTAAGATCTCAAGATTTATTTCCATGCAAAAAGTTGTGTTCCATCAGGATAGCTTTCTGTGCTTCAGAGGAATAACCTACTGGTGAACAACCTTGTGTGTCTTGACACAATATACTAACACACAACTAACACTTGTTTGATTTTCTGCTTTTGCCCCTTACCACTTTGAGAAAAAAATAATTTAATTCTGTGGGCCATACACAGGTTTTATTTGTGCTAATAGCATTTTTTAATAACTGAGCCAAACCAAGGTAGTTACTGTAATTTCAGTTAATATCGGACAGTTGAGTCTAATAAAAATGTTGATTGTTGTCAAACAAAAGAAAGAACCTGGCCTGTACTTTACAGGTTGAGTTAGACAGCTTTTTACTTCTCTCTCTCTTGACTTCCTTTAAATAATTCAAAATAATCAAAAAAGTTGTTAAATAATTTAAAGTACATAAAGAAAATGCATGTGGTTGAAATTCATGTGCAGTTGTCTGATTCAAACAAAATCATTTAATTCACTGTCTTAATGTATCTTTTAGCATGAGTTATTTACTCTATGCTATATATTGGAGTTAGAAAAGAAAAATCTGCATGTGGAATATCTATTTTAAAACGTGAAAGCATTCATTAGAGCAAATAGCATAATTTTACTTAAAAGGTCCTTAAATATTGCAAGAACATTTGCTACTTCTTATGTCAGCCCTTCTGAAAAATATTATGTCAGTGGGGGCAGACGGTATTCTGGTGAGGTTAAATTTGAATTTTCATTATAAGCCTTTCATATTAGTATTAAATAACTTGTCTTTTTCAAATTGTGACACTTTAAAAGTTCAAGAAGGACTCACATTTTGTAAGATAAGGTATTTTAAACTCGCTAAATTGTTTTTGTAGTGGATTTCTAGATGACTTCTTTTTGACCAGACTCCAAAAGTGCATAGTTTTTCCATTCCAAATGTGCATTACTCACAAAAAAAGACAGAAAACTGTTAATAATGATCATGTGTTTGTGTGTACAACTCTTATGTTTATATTAATTTATAGAAATATTCATATTTGTATAATATGGTTAATTTATTTATAATGAATATATAATTATACTATATTAAAGCACATGTACAAGATGTAACTTTATTATAATGTTTATATGTCAGTAACTTTCTTATAAAAATGCTTTACAGAATCACAGAATCGCTTAAGACTACTTGAAAGTATAGAAATTCAGTTAAATAAACCTCTGTCCTGCCTCTGTAGTGAAAAAAATTAAGGTTTAAAACTTGGAGATGGAGCTTCTGTTGTTGGCCACTCTAGTTTCTTGCGATGAATCTGAGAGCATCTCCTCATGTGGGTCCCTGGGTCACTGCTCTGTGTCTTCTGACATCTCTTGATTTGTTCCTCTTCTCTTGCTCATTTCCTTGAAAGGGTTAAATTCCCCTTCTTTCCTTTGTTGTCTTTTCTGAGAGATTTAATACCTGTTGGTTTGGGACACCATGGAACTAGTAGGGGAAGATTTGCTCAAAAACCCACCCTTGGCACTCCCAGCTATTGAGGATGAATAACAAACAGCATCAGAAAAAGATTGTGGTTGTTTAAGAGGGAAGCAGTGATTCTGTAAAGAACAGGGTTTTGTTTTGTTTTGTTTTGTTTTTTTCCAAATGAATTTGCTGTGGGCTGTGGAAGCACTGCACTTTGTAGTGTTCCGTATTATTTAAATTTTGGCAAGGGTTTAGTAGCTAATGAGCACGCATTGATTTTTATGTCATTTTTAGATCACCGCAAGGATAATTAAAAGTATAAATAACTTAGCCTCACAATATATTAAGTATATAGACACATCATCAACCATAATTTAGAATTGGTTTTGGATTAAATCATTTTTACAGATAGTTATTTAATTTAGCAGGTTTTGTCCTTTCATTCAGTAAAGTCATCTGTTATTTATATCAGAGCAGCAGCTCGTGGAAAGGGCAGCTTTAACAACATTGGTTGAACTCTTGAGAATCAGGGTTGAACTTCTGTCAGCTTTTATATTCCATTCTTCAGCACGGCCTTGATTCAGCAGAACACCGAAGCCGTGGTTAACATAGTGATCTCCTTCAAGGGTTTCCCAGCATTTGGAGCCCTAAATGCAGAGCTCGTTTACCTACATCATCACTAATCAGGTTAAGCCAGTGCCTTGGTAGCAACACTGAGTAGTGCTCTGAGTAAGAGCTTTTTCATTTTCCAGTTTTGTTCTCTGTAGACTGCTATGGATTTATAGAATTAGGCTGGTAAATCAGAGGTGGTGATGATGGTTCTCTGGAAAGGAAAAAAAAGGCTTACGTGGTTCTCTCCAAAACCAGATTTATTTTGTCTGTTCCTGAAACAGTTGCATTTTCTGGAGCTGTTGGAGGGAGTCTGAAGGTGGCCGTGAAGATGATCAGAGGGCTGGAGCACCTCTCCTATGAAGACAGGCTGAGAGCTGAGGTTGTTCAGCCTGGGGAAGAGAAGGTTCTGGGAGACCTTAGAGCCCCTTCCAGTCCCTAAAGGGTCTCCAGGAGAGATGGGGAGGGACTCTTGGTCAGGGAGGGGAGCCACAGGACAAGGGGTAATGGTTTTAAACTGAAAAAGGGGAGATTAAGATAAGATCTCAGGAAGAAATTCTTTGCTGTGAAGGTGGTGAGACACTGGAACAGATTTCCCAGAGAAGCTGTGGCTGCCCCATCCCTGGAGGGGTTCAAGGCCAGGCTGGATGGGGCTTGGAGCAACCTGGT
>JAOTQQ010000023.1:82738124-82752254 GCA_026546715.1 Gallinago undulata
TCTTTGTAGCCCTCTGCTGTACCCTCTCCAGCAGTTCCCTGTCCTTCTTGAACTGGGGAGCCCAGAACTGGACCCAGCACTCTAGATGGGGCCTCCCCAGGGCAGAGGGACAGGATGACCCCCCTCCACCTGCTGGTCCTGGTCTTCCTGATGCCCCCCAGGATGCCATTGGCCTTCTTGGCCACAAGGGCACATTGCTGGCTCCTGGTCATCCTGTTTCTCCCAAAATAAGATCTGGAATACACCTCCCGGGAGAAGAAAGAGGAGGGCAAAAGGGTGTGTAAGCATGAACACAACCTACTGAAATACGGCGACCATTTACCCTTCAAGAGAGAGCTGTTGTGCCTCGGGGTGAAGCCTGGCAGGGGTTCAACAGCCAGGGAGAAAAACCTGCAGGAATCTGAAGATGCCGTGGCCAAGTGAGATCCCAGGGAGTTCTGGGTGGGCAGAGCGGGATGGCTCCTTGGCCTTTCGCCAGGCCTTCTGCTTGATGTTTCTTTATCCGTCTCCCGGCAGCTTGACAAGTGAAATAGGAAGTGGTTCTGCCTTATAGAAAAAGGCTATGAAAATATTATTCCCCTAGCACTAATAAAAGTGTAGCCTATAGAGAAAGAGACTATTTTGAAATGCCAGTTCCCCGTCTTCGTTATTTTTGTGAGCTGTGGTGGTGTGAATTGATGAAGCAGATGAGGGAGTTGTATTCCTCCTGTTGCTTTTAGCGAGCTAGAATTTTATAAGGCAAAGAGAAGAAAAAATGAGTATTAAGCTCCTTGGCTACATGAGAAGGGATCTTGCCTGCAAACTCGTACAAGTGAAGGTGTTATTTTAATCTTACTGACTTTTCTTTGCTCAGTCCACTTCCAAGTTCTTCCAGAATGTCTGGTTTTCCTAAATATGATCCTGAAAATGACTGAACCTTGTACTGCTCAGATGTTCTCACTTTCTGTGGCTGGTACCACTGACCCCACTTCTGGTTCTTATCAGTAGCTCTTTTCCTGCATAATTCAGTTTTAAATAGAAGTTTTTCTTGCTGCTGATGCTCCAGTCTTTAGTAGATTTTCTATTTTTCTATATTCATATGCAGATGTCCCAGCAAATAAAAACAAATGGCTATCATTGTGTAATGAGGGGTGACTACCTAACACGTCTTTTTTAATTCATCACAGAGCTTGCTGCTTAATTTACGTTTTTGTAGAAAGTATATTCCATTCATCACCTGCCAGATTTTCAGAAATGAAGTTCTAGCAGTCTTGTTTTCCTCTTCGTTGACCACTTTGGGTTTTCTTCACTAATGAGTTTCCATGTTACTTTCTCATTTTTATTAGATACTGATTTACTTTGTCCCTGTACCATTTATAAGCAGACAGTCCTCTATTTCTCTTACACTTAGACCTAAAACTAACTTTTAGGACTTACAGTTACTTGTATTTGCCTCTGTTCAAGTGAGGTGGAAAAACTAGGCTGGGAGGGGAACAAGGGGGGTTTATTTCCTTCTTTGTAACAAAGTAGAATCAACTTTACTTCCTATTCAAAAAAAAAGAAAGAAAAAGGTCTGCTGAACACACAGAAATCTTCAAATTTCAGGTTGTCAGGTTGCATTCTCTGCTTCCATGGAAAGGAAATGCATGTTCAGCTGTATTTTTATAGAGTGGTAGCTGGTGACTAGTTAAAATTATCAGAAACGTCTATTCTGCATGGTTATCCTGGGGATATATTCCATTAAGTGACTGCTTTTTCTATTTTAAGGTGATATTTAGAATGTGGCTAAATACTGTCCTTAAAACTTACTGTATTCTGGTCTGTAAGCTTTTGCCTACCTCTTCTGCACTTTATATTCTACCTGGTTTTGCCCTCTCATGGAGAGCTATTTCTAAATCTGGACTTAATCCTGGTACATGTCAACAAGGTTTAGAATTTTTTTCCATTTGAAATGTTCAGCCTAGAATTCTTTGAGAAAAAATTCAACAGCCAATAAAATTAAATCCATGTGACATCCCATGTAGCTAATAAATCCTCAGGGACTGAAATTTTAACTGTATAAGTAAATAGGAATTTCAGATAAAGTTTTCTCTGCTCAAGTGCTGATGCTATTGGAGAACTGGAATTGGAGAAGTACTCCACTGCTGCAGCACTACTGCTGCTCTGAACTCTCCTCATGATACTGGTGAGGACAAAATTGGACAAAATTGGAAATTAAATGGGATTTTGATGTATGCAAATAAGAAATGCCGGGGCTATGTGACTTCATGGTAACATCGATTTTGAAAGAGCTACTGAATCTTGTTATACGTTTTTTTTAAGCCACTCCTACGTGAGGAGTTTGGGAGGAGAACATTCTCTGATTACTGTCTTCTAAAAACTCTAATATTCAACAGGGTTGTATCCACAGCACCAGATTTAGATGAATTAGGGCTCCGATTCCACCTGGAAGTTACTGTGCTCCGGTCATTTAGTTAAACTGAACTGTCAGAAGTGAGATGCTGTTTAGATTTTTTAAAGTGTAGCTCAGGAGCTGAAGAAAACCCTGGTGACACTTATTAGTTAATCATCTTATGTCAGCCTTTCCCATCAAGGCAAAGCATGTGTTCCTAATACAAAGCAATGGAGGGGTTAAGTGTGGCTCTTTTGCAACAGTACTGATGGTGATTAAAGTACTAATACTTATTAAAGCATAAATGCTAACACCTGAAAATGTCACCATCAGATTATACTCCTTTCCCAACCTGCATTCAGATAGTTACAAAACACCGAGTGCCTGATTAAATCTTCCAAAATAATTCTCAGAACAGCCTGTAATAGTTTTTTTACAATGAGATAATCATCTTGAAGAAGATGTTAAGTGAAAGGAAAAAGAACTTCATGTGAAGACGTTATCTTGGTCTCACATGCTGCTCTGTTTATGCAATAGTGATTTATCAGTCCCTTTTTGGCCATTCCAATAAAAATCGACAAGTACTTTGGATTACCTAGAATTCTTATTCAAATAAGTAAATACCCAGTGGTTTTGAAAGTCAGGCAATCTATTTTGGGTGTCCACCTGAAAGATTTAGGAGCCCGTTTCTCATCTTGTAAGCTTAAAAATACTAGAGATGGCCCTTTAGTAGGCGCAGCTTTGCTTTAATTAGTTTGTGTCGTATTTATAGAAATGCACCTGAAGCCTTTGTGGTGACGGCTCGACGTCGTGGGCGAGGACCCGAACCTGCTGAAGTGAATGTCAAAACCCTGATTGGCTTCAGCGGTGCAGAACCGGCCTGCAGATGATTAAACCAGCCAGCTGGATATATTGTAGAGAAATAATTATTGCAGGCTCTCTCTGAAAGTTCCTCATTAACACTATATTGCGTGTGAACTTTGCAAGCAAACGCTCGGAGCTAGTCTCTGATAGCTCTTCGTTAGGCGAGCGAATTAATAACTGTAGCCGCTGGTTCGTGCAGAGGGGTTTCTGTTATATTTTTTATCGTTTCTTTGAAGACTTCAAACACTATAAATGATTTAGAGGCTTCACTCCACTAGATGGGGAAAAAGATGCTTATAGTGTAGTACTTGCTTACACTCTGCGGTTATTGATATGATGTAGTATTTTTACGCTTGGGTAAGTATAGATTTTGAATAAACGAATTTAATTAACTGAGTAGATGTTCCTCATAAGGGGAAAATTCTCTAGTTCTGTTTCATTAATGCTTCATGCTTCTAGCAGTTAACTAATCTAATTTCATTCCTGGTGTTCAAGGTCTGTGCTTTTTTTTCCTTCTGTCTTTCAGTCTTTGTGTTTTTATAGTTGGGAAGAGAAGATCAGCCAGAGAAATAAAACAAAGGGAAAAGTGCAAAGCATATTTTATTTGGACTTTGTGTAATATACAGTGGACATGTATCTATGACTGTGCATAAAATGTATGTAATGTGAAAAATGACGTCTGTGGAAAGATCTCAGAGATTTAAAGACTAGAAAGTCTATTTTAAAAAGTCAGCTAAAGGAAAAGGAATGATTTTAAATAATTAAAGGTAGGTAGGAGGAGTCACATTATAAAAGTAGTCATTGCATGTACGAAAAACAATACTCATTTAATTTAGCTTCCTAAGGCATACAAGGGTTTGAGGGACCAAAATCCCTTTTGGGATTAGTCTTTTTTGAGTTTGTCTATGCAGTGCAACAGGATTTTGTATAAAATGCTTAAATTCACAACACAAAGTGAATGAAATGTGGCAAACGTTCAAAGTTAATAAAAAAACCTGTTCAAATTATGTCAAGCAGTTTATTGTGAGAAGTCCAGGAGAATGATTGTTTTTAAAGTCTGAAACAAACATTTTGACAGTTTTCTTTTTTTCACTAACTCAGAATTAAAGGTTTTCATGTAGAAACCCATGAAAAGTGCCAGGTTTCAGTCTTTGCTAGTTCTCAATGTTTATCTTAAAAAGCTGCTATAGTTCTGAGCAACTTCAGGTTATTTCATTCAGACCTTAGGGTCATGCTCTGATCCTTAACTTTGGATGCTGCACATTTCTATGTTCTTAATTATCATCTGTCTACATTTCCACTAAATTACGCTATTTTTCATTGATTGAATTTTGTGCTTTTTTTTTTTTTATCAAATGCAGATAATTAGGTTTTAATAGCATATTTTTAGTGGCCTTGCTCTAAGGAGTTTTAAACAGTATTTTTTAAGTCTTAGAACAGACCAATGCACTATAATAATTATACTTCAACAATCCAGAATGATACCTCAAGGGAGCTATGACTCCAGTGTATAACTTGTTCATATGTACTTGTCTTTGATGGTAAAATTGGATTTAAAAAAAAATAAGAAAAAGAATCCAAAGACAGAAACCAGAAAATTGATTCTTCTTGAAGGTCATTAATATTTTCTAAAAAGAAGATTAAAAATGAACATGAAAATCCCATTGTTAAAGAAATCGTGCTTGCTTTGTTTTGAATAATAAGATTTTTATCAGTACAAGAAAGGGTCTCGTAATAATAAAACCTAATTGTTATTTTCATCCAGAACTGGAAAGTATTCAATGGCTGAAAAGCAGCCAAAGAAAAAGAGAGGGGGGAAAAAGAAGCTTGAAGAGAATAATATTGATTGCATGGAGCTATGAGCTGAAGGACAGATTTATACTATATTGTAATATAAAGAAAAGAGGGTGTGAAGGAGGAGGGGAGGAGAAGAGAAGGCAAGTCAACCAAAACTGCAAGGTAATGTTTAATTCTCAAGTATTTTCTGTCCAGTATTTGACTAAATACCTTTCAAGTGAATTTGATATATAAAAAAAGGAAGCTTAGGGAGCAAACTGAAAAGGGAAAGTGAAATTTGCACTGCATCTAAACCCCCACAAAAAAAGAGCAGAGTGGCAGAAGTCCAGTTTGGAGGTTTTTACAAAACATTGGAACGGTTTGTCTTGAAGGATGCTGTAATGACCAATTTTTGTAAATAAGCTTGTTCACGTC
Source organism: Gallinago undulata (assembly GCA_026546715.1). Lineage (NCBI taxonomy): Eukaryota > Metazoa > Chordata > Aves > Charadriiformes > Scolopacidae > Gallinago > Gallinago undulata. Next base: position 82,743,571 of record JAOTQQ010000023.1, read on the forward strand.
AAAAATGGCTGCAACAGAAATACTTACAGAATCACATAGTCATTGAGGTTGGAAATGACCTCTTGATGTCATCTGGTCCAGCCTCCTGCTAAAGCCCATTCAGCTAGAACGAGTTGCCTGGGACCACGTCCAGTTGGACTTTAAATATCTCCAGGGTTGAAAACTCCACAGCCTCTCTGAGATACCTGTGCCAGTGTCCTACCATCCTCAAAGTATAAAAGTATCTTCTTGTTTTCAGAAGGACTTTCATGCTCTTTAATTTGTGCTCATTGCCTCTTGTCCTGTTAGTGGGCACTACTGGGAAGAGTCTGGCTCTCATCTTCACTCCCTCCGATCAGGTGATTATACACATCGCTATGATCCCCCTGGACCTTCTCTTCTCAAGGCTGAACAGTCCTAGCCCTCAACCTCTCCTCATGTGAAAGATGCTGCAATGCCTCAGTCATCTTCATGGCCCTTTGTTAGCCCTTACCTTGCTTCAGTAAGTCCATATATTCCTTGTACTGGAGAGCCTGGGCCTGGACCCAGCTCTACAGATGTGACCTTACCAGCACTGAGTTGAGGTGAAGGATCATCTCCCTCGACTTGCTAGCAGCACTTTTCCTGATGCAGATATATGTCCACTTCAAGTGTTCCGTAACATGGTCCTCCTTCATCAAGGGTAAATCTTCTTGTTCCAGCCTTTCCCAGTGGTCTCAGGGGCCTGGGATTCCTCCAAATCCAGGCTGGTCATGCCAGTAAAGACTGAGGCAAAAAGGGCATTGAGTACCTTGGCTTTTCCATGTCCTTTGTCAGCAGGACCCCTGGTGTCGTCCAGGCTAATGCCGTGCTACCTACTGCTTGTGTGTCATTGAGAACTGGAAAGAACCACGTCCTGGCTCACTTGGTTCTCATCCTCTGCTAAAATAGTTTGCTGTTCCTGGTGATGGCTGTCGTTACAGTTAATCATTTAATTAGAGTGAATAGGGACCCAAAGTAGAACATTGTAGGGTTGGCTGTACCCTGTTAGATGTTGCTCTAGATCTTTTCGGTGAGGGTTAGGTTGGGAGTCATGAATACAGCAAGACTTTTTGCTGTTGCTGTAATCCACACAGTAACAAAATGCATGGACTTTGAGTTTTCTCTATCCCGAGGCAGCAGCCTCTAAATAATCTCATTATCCCAGCCCGCTGACACAGGTAGTCCCTAAATATCCCGTACACGTGTGCATATATGTGTAATAGCAGTTAATGTCTTTCACTGGCGTTTTAACATCTATTTTTTTTTTAAATGGGTCTCATTTCAGCCAGTTAGCCAGAGTGCTGCCAAAGCCCCCGTATGAGCGGTGCTTTGCGGTGATAAATGAGTACAACTTGTCTCAAAATCCATGTGGTTTTTTTTTTTTTTGCTTGGATCCCTTTTCAGAATATGATGGGTGGCCTACTTTTTGGGGGAAGAAAAATTATTTTTCTGTTCCTCTGTGACATTATGGGTCTTGTAAACTGTTGCACAGTCTTTTGGAGTAGGTGGCATTGTTAGGATGGATATTAATTATTTTCAGACTGCTGATAAATCACCTCTGCATGATCTATATTTGTCTCTTGAGTGTTCCTCATCTTTTGCTAATTATAGGTGGTCTTGAGGGAACTGGTTTCCTAAGTTAAAATGACGAGTGTAACGCACGGAGTGGTTTTGAAGCATGTTCAAGGGAGAGTTGATTCGTGTCTACTTCTACTTCTGTATTCTCAGCCCCCAGGTTTTTTCACCCTTCTGGGGTAGGCAGACACTCGTGCTGCTCCCACCCTCTCTTCTGGGAGCAAGCTTCCCTAATCCCCTTGCCCTCAAAACAGGTAAATTCCCTTCTCTTGTGCTTCCAGGCTTGCTGAGCAAACTGGTTATTTTGTTTCTGCTCTAAGAAACATCAAATTTTTGTGTCTTTCTGCTTCCCCTTAGTATTTTTCCTCTGTTCTATCCATTACATTTTCTCAAAGCCAGATTGAAGCTCTTCAGCAGATTTTGCCATTACTGTTAACATCAGTCGTCCGAAACTGAGAAGGGGAAGAGCTTGTGCAGGTTTTATTCTGGTTGCCTATTTTGCTTATCTAAAAGAGTCTCTCTCCATCTTTTTTTCCTTCCTTTCTCTTCTTTTCTTTTCCCCCCACCTGCCAGCCCCTGAAAACTAGAAACATGAGAGGCCTTGTCTGAGCATCGGATTAAGAGCCAGGAAATCCTGACTCTTTCCGTGACTCATTGCGTGTGTCCTTGGGCAAGCTGTTACCATCACACACAAAAGCTGTGTGTAGCACTTGGATGGAAAAATTAAAAGCACGGTGCCTGATTCAAGGAGATTCTTTTCAAATTTAGATCTGAGCCTGGCAAAGATGGGGAGGAAGGAGAGGCTGCAGAAGATGAACACTGGAGGAGCAGTTTGTTTGTGAGCTGCATAAATCTCCTGTGGAGGGAGATGGCTATTGCTCACGGTAATTTCTTTCTTGTTGGGGCCTTTGGTTCCATCAACTCAAGAATATGCTGTGGTGGATAATGGACACGCTCAGTTTCAGAGCTCTTGCTTTCTTATTTGAAATGAAGTCGATAAATAAGCGATGAAAGAAGAGAGGGTGCACCCTTGTGTAGGTGAACCTGCACTCAACTGCATAAATCCAGCTCTCCGAGGGTTTTCTTGGGAGATGACTTTGGTGGTTTTGATTAAAGGCATGTAAACCCTTGAGGTTTTCCCATTTGTTTGCTTTTGGTTTTTTACATTTCACATCTTGAAGGACGTGAACCCTTCCTCGCAGTTTAGAAGAAATAACGGAGGTCTTTGAAGGCAGCCAAGGTCTGGGGTTTCTAGGCATTGTCACTTAGAGGTGTGGGAAGAGAAATGGGAAGACATTTGCCTATATTTTCCGTGATAAATCAGACATGAAAATAACTTCCCAAAGCAACAGAATACGGTATTATGGAGAAAGCTGCCTTCTCTGTTGGCTATGTGACCTCTTTAGATAAGTCTGGATGACATGAAAAGCTCTCTACTGGATACGCTGCTTTCAGAGTTTATTTCCAGACTTTTTAATACCTTGTCCGTTCAGTGTTCATTCACGTGACTTTGCCTGTAGCTTTATTTTGACTATTTTGACTATGGGAGCACATTAGCTCCCATTGCTGTGGTGTCAAGGGTGGTAGTTTTATGTTCAGCAGGAACTACTTGGTTTGAGGTAGCCCTTCCATCTTCCCTGGCCTCTTGTCCCTGTCACCTTGTCTTTTCCCTCTTCTCCTGCATTACCCAGTGACTGTGCAGCTGTGCCAACACAGCGCAGGGGGGCAAGTTTGCAGGAGCATTTGCTAATTGCTTAAACTGCCACCAAAGAAACACATACTTCTCCAGGGAAATATATTAGTGAAGGCTACTGTGGTCTTTGGATAATCTTTGACATCCGTTTGGCGAGAATAAAAGGCTGTGCTTGGAATGAGGGGGTTTGGTTTTGAATTATTGAGTGCCTGTGTATGTTTTTGGTTTTTTTTCCCTGTTTTTGATAGTAGTGGTTTATTGAGAGGAAGGACGTCAAGGTTCTGAGATTCAGAATCTTCTGGCGATGCTATGGTATTTAAAAGGTCATTGTCTCAAAAGGTCAGTCCTGCCCCTGCAGTGGGTGTCTCTGTCCCGGTGCCAGAGAGAGTGGGGTCTGTCTGACCTCTGCCTGCAGACCATTAACTTCCATTTCCCACTGTCCTGCTCTGTTGGCTTGGGTGGGAATCCAATATAAAGCCTCTTTCAGAAAGGGTTTAGCTCTGGATTCTGTGCTGTCAGATGTTTGTCCTAGCTTTTGTGATCATTTTGACCCCTTAGGCTTGCAGTAACTGGTGTGGTTTGTAGGTGAGACCACAAAGATCTCTTGTATTTCGTTAAATTTAGTCTCCTAGTATTACAGGTAAGACGTCATGTATCATCAGTTAGTTGAGCTCCACCTTAAAATCTCTTTGTTCCTTGTACAACCCTTCCTTTTGGAAGGCCAATTTGTTTTCTTCCAGTTCAGAAGTTATCATTAACTGATGCATTTATCAAAATTATGCAATTCTGTTCCACCAGAGATTAAGTAGGGTTGCCCAATGCCTGTCAGGGGCAGGAACCCATAAGCCATTTATGAGTCTACATTTGACTCTCCAAAAGCACTTCACCACGTCAATAGTTGCCTCCCTTGGACAACTGAGTTAAATGGAGCTGCTCAGAGCTGTCCGTATGTGTGTGGAGAATCAGTGATCCAGGGCCATGTTCAGCTTCTGCTCTTGTTGATGAAGTCATTAGAATCAAAAGGACGCGTGACTTTGTCTCCGGTCCAAATTGTTTGCTTCGGTGTTGTTTTCAAAGAGAGAATCCTCTGTCGTCAGTCATTTTAAAACCTTCCTTACTGTCTCGCTAATTTAATAGACTAATTCTCTCCTGGGTGACTACTGACGAGAAATACTTAGAAAGGATGCACCTCAAACGTACTGAAGTCAAAGATAATTGTGTTAAACCTTCTTAAAATGCAAAAATCATTTGATACCAGCAAAATAAAACATCTAGCGTGCAGAAATTACATTACTACATTCTTCAGTCAGTTGTTTCACAGGCTGCAGGAAAGCTTTTTGGTAATGAAAGACATGAGGGACTTCTATAGAGTCTAGATAACAGTTTTAGCTTCGTCTGATATACTTAGTCCAACTTTTGACTTTTGAGAGCCAACCGTGCTGGAATTTCCCACAGCTGAGAACCCAAGCTGCAGACAGAGCGGCTCGCCTGTATCTCAGTAGTTAAATTTTATTTATACTCTACGTTATATCCTACTCCTGTAAGAAATCATCATGGAATATGACAATAAACAAAGTAATAATATACACCATTTGTCTTGCGACACCTTCCTTCCCCCCACCATAAACCTTTGCTTTTAAAAATCGTGGCTTTGTTTGCTTTTACTATTGTATGAAATTAGTAGCACATCTTGACATAAACAGGTTTAACTTGCAGGACTGGGGCTTGAGCACAGCCCGCTTTCAAAAAACCACTTGAAAGCTCTTATCTTCAATTATCTTATTGTTGAGGGAAAAATATTCTAAAAATGGTGAATGTTGTATTTTGCTATGGAGCTTCAAGGTCACTAACTATTCTTTTTACTAAGAAAACAGCTGTTTTCATGAGTTTGAGCCGTGAAACGGATGGTTTCAGCTTTTCTTCTGACTGCAGCTGGCAAAAGAATGTGCTCAATCCTTGGAAATCAAAATCAGTTTGACCTAGTAATGGCTGTAGGGATCTCGGAGGCCAGAAATCCACACTGTAAAAATACCTGATACGATTTAGGAGCTCAAATCTCACCGATGGTGGCCCTAAACTCCTACATTCTTTTGAGGCTTTGAAAATGTTTTATTCCCCAGCCAGCATTAAATGAGGAAACTGTTGTTTATTGAATGCCCAGCCTTTTAACAGGCATCGTGAGATCGTACAAGAACAGGGTGACCTGGGACCAAAGGACAGACCTGCTCAGGATGTGTCCCCCTGGGAACGAATCACAGAAGGTGAAGACATTTTCCTAAATATCCCTTAGTTGCTGTGATTTTGCGTTTTCTTTTGGGTGTCTCTCTGTTTCACGGGATACAAACGAATGCCATATTTAAATTATTTTTTTCCCTTCTTCTTCTTGGTTAGCGTTTTTATTGCAGCCATATCATCTTCCAAACACCTGTTCCCAGTTTAACTCAGCCCTAATCTCTTGCCAAAAACTGAACTGGGGCAGGAATGCAGTAGTCCCAATAAGGTGTTAAAAATAAAATAGTAGTTGATACTTAAATACCCATTTATATACACAAACAAATTAATCCTCATACCTCATGCAGGGAGGTTTTTATTCTCATTCCAGTTTTAACTGCCAGGAAGCAAAGAGAGAATTTAAGCAGCTAATTTTTCAAAATTGCTTTTTTTTTTCCATAAAGTTTTCAGAAGATAACCCAGCGAGGACACCTGTTCAAACTCTCTAGTTTCAGAGTTTTACTAAGCAATGCCTCATTCTCCTGTCATCTCTTCTACCTTGTTCTTTTGAGTTATGGTAGGTTGGCTGTTTGGACCATATTAATTGCAGGTAAAGGTGAACACACAGCCAAATACCTCTCGTTAAAGGATATGTTTTATTTCTGTTGTTCTCTAACGCGTCCATTCTACGTCATGCCCCCTCCCCACGTCTTCTTGGTATTTCAAATACCAGGTATTTGGTATTTGAAATCGGGTACCATTTCTTAAAGATCAAGTTTGGGCAGACTTTCTTTTTGGATATAAGTGAAACAATTTGAAGACGAAAGCGAAAATAAACTGGAACTTCTCCCACCAGGCCATCAGTGGGTAGAGTGTTAACCAGAAGTGGTTGGCTGGTTTCCTTGTTGCCTCTTTGGTTTTAAAGCACTTTACCACAGTGGTTTTTAATATAGCTTTTTCCCGACAGTCGACAGTAGGTTTGAAGGCAGAGCAGGTGACCTCTGGTGCTGCTCCCTAATTTCTCCCATTGATTTTACCTGTCTGGTTTTCCGTCGCATCTTGGTGTAGAAGATGAGAAGGTTGTTTTACGAGTGGCCTCAGGCTCTTAACAGGCAGCTACATTTGGGCAAAGGGAGAAAGATTGATTTTCATTAAATTAAAATTGAAAAATGCATTGACCTACAACATTAAAAGACATTGAGGGGCTGGAGCGGGTCCAGAGAAGGGCAACGGAGCTAGTGAGGGGTCTGGAGCACAAGTCTTGTGAGGAGCAGCTGAAGGAGCTGGGGGTGTTCAGTTTGGAGAAAAGGAGGCTGAGGGGAGACCTTCTTGCTCTCTCCAACTCCCCGAAAGGAGGGTGTAGCCAGAGGGGGTTGGTCTCTTCTCCCAAGGAACAGGCGACAGGACAAGAGGAAATGGCCTCAAGTGGTGCAAGAGGAGGTTCAAATTGGATATTAGGATAATTTTTTACACTGAAAGGGTTATTAAGCCTTGGAATGGGCTGCCCAGGGAAGTGGTTGAGGCACCATCCCTGAAGGGATTTAAAAGATGGGTTGACGTAGTGCTTAGTGAAATGGTTTAGTGATGTTTTTTTATCAGAGTTGGGTTGATGGTTGGACTAGATGATCTCAAAGGTCCCCTCCAACCTAGACAATGCTATGATTCTGTGATTAATATCTAATGGCCCTGATGTGTTGCTAGTGCTAAATCCTGCAAATAACTGTATTGCTTTTCCACTGAGGGTTGTGGAGAGAACGAGGGAAACCCAAATCATTTTTAAAGTTGGTACTCGTTTCATACTTGCCTTGATAATGTACCGCACCAATTATGGATCTGTGAGGCCTTGTCTACACCTCAGCTCTTAGCAAGAGATACAGCTTTCTCCTCCTTTCTCCTTATGTTTACAGTTCAGTTCCTTGTTCTCTTTAGCTTTCCACTGTGCTGCTTCTGAAATTGAAACAGTCGAATCCTGCTATTTTTACTCTCATTAAGGGCGAGGGAGGGAAGGGAGAAAAAAGACAAGAAACACAAGCGAGAAACAGGCATCTCCAGCCAGGCCCTGAAGGGGATTTTACCCATTGCTGCAGTGGGAAGGGAAACGAACAATTATTTTTGTGGTAATCTTGCTTTTTCTAGGGAAACAGTGTGAGCAGCTCTGTGTGGAGACTTTTGTCATAGGAGCCCTAGCACGGGCTGGAGGTAAATCCCCGCGAAAGGTGTATTGTGTGGGTTTAGGGGAGAAGGATGGATTGGTGTGAGGAGAAAAGTGTTAGGGGTAGTGGTGAAAACCAGGAGGAAGAAGATTTGAGTTAATGGGGTGAGTGGTTCGATATTAGGCAATAATAGAGAAGATATTAGTTTATGGTGAAAGGTTCATTTGAGCTGGAAAAATAAGCTGGTAATAGAAGACTATATTACTCATTTTTCTGGATTTGGATGATGCAGCACTTCAAAGTCACCTTCCTGTGTTAGAGTTTGCTACAGTACTTCATGGCTAAAGGGACAGGAGAAGAAGAGGAAGGAAGGAGACTTTTTCCCAGCTTAGGATCCAGCTGAGCATGCTATTGTGTAGTAAAGACCTAAAACCAGTGCTTCTTCTGCACATTTATTAGCACTTCCCTCCCTTTAAGTCATAATAGGGTTGGAATACAGTAGCAGAGTATTTTGCTGATATAGAACGTTTCAAAGAGCATCAAATTTGACTTGATGATCTCTGAGGTCCCTTCCAACCACCGTGATTCTGTGATTCTGTGAAATTGAGAGCAACAGCCATTCAAATGACCAAAACATGGCACAGCTGGGTAAGCCAGCATCTCATCAAAGAAATAATTGTGTAGCATGCTGACTGATCTCCAATCTCATACCTGACATTCCACCTTATCAGCTTAATTTTGAGAGAGGTCATTTGACGATACTGTTGGAGAGAGATTAAGTCACTGCTTAGTTGACCCTATTTATTCCTTATTAGGGAAAGTTTACTTGCTTTGTGGTCAAAAAAATAAATCCATATCTCTATCTAGACCTTTCTTTTAAAAGACATCAGACTGTGCATAGTGCCGTGTTCAGGGCTTTTTTCATAGAAATATAGAATGGTTAGAGTTGGAAGGGACCTTAAAGACCATCCTGTCCCAACCCCCCTGCCCTGGGCAGGGACACCTCCCACCAGACGAGGTTGCTCCAAGCCCCATCCAGCCTGGCCTTGAAC
>JAOTQQ010000023.1:82752354-82763222 GCA_026546715.1 Gallinago undulata
GCTCCAAGCCCCATCCAGCCTGGCCTTGAACCCCTCCAGGGATGGGGCAGCCACAGCTTCTCTGGGCAACCTGATCCAGTGTCTCTCCACCCTCACAAGAAAGAATTTCTTCCTAATATCTAATCTAAATCTCCCCTCTTTGAATTTAAAATCATTACCCTATTCTTTTTCATTTTTATTCTTTTCTTCACGGCTGAAATACTCTAAAAGGTGCAGTTGGTGGATACTACAGCAAAAGCAACATGTCATTTCTTTCTTTTCAGAGGAAGGTACACCCGTGCTTGGGTATTATTGATGCAGGTCCATTGAAACAGATTCCCAGGAGTGCAAAGAAATCTAGTGGTACAAGAACTGCAAAAAACCAGCAAAGTCTTAGACTGACCTGACTTCCAGGAAAAGAACAAGTTCACCAGGAGCCAGCAATGTGCCCTTGTGGCCAATGGTCTCCTCCGGTGCATTAAAAAAAGCGTGGCCAGCAGGTGAAAGGAGGTTATCCTCGCCCTCTGCTCTGCCCTGGGGAGGCCCCATCTGGAGCACTGTGTTCAGTTCTGGGCTCCCCAGTTCAAGAGGGACAGGGAACTGCTGGAGAGGGTGCAGCAAAAGACCACAAAGATGATCAAGGCAGTGGAGCACCTCTCTGCTGAGGAAAGGCTGAGAGACCTGGGTCTGTTCAGTCCGGAGAAGAGAAGACTGAGAGGGGATCTCATCAATGCTGAGCAATATCTAAAGGGCAGGTGTCAAGAGGATGGGGTCAGGCTCTTCTCAGTGGTTCCCAGTGATAAAACAAGGGGCAACAGACACAAACTAGAACACAGGGATTTCTGTCTGAACATGAGGAAAATCTTTACTTTGAGCAGAGCCCTGGCAGAAGCTGCCCAGAAAGGGTGTAGAGTCTCCTTCTCTGGAGACATTCCAAACCCTCCTGGACACGTTCCTGTGGGACCTGCTCTGGGTGACCCTGCTCTGGCAGGGGGCTGGACTAGATCATCTCCAGAGGCTACTTCCAGGCCCGTATCGTTCTTTGATTCTATGAAACTGGCCCAGAGCAAATCCCGCTGTGACAGAGGGCCGTGTGTGGAAGAGGGGAATGGGGCTGGAGTGCAAGTCTTGGAAAGGGTGGCAAACACCACCTTCTCTAATTCAACTTTGTACAACACCTTTCAGCAAGGCTAAAAAGTTTTCATATGTTCCAGTTTGGTGTGCCAAGGATTAATTTCTTTGCATGTCTCTAGCTTCAGGATGCAGCTAGAATGCAGTGGCTTGTTTGTTTTAGGTTATTGTGTGTCTGCCAACTGCCCATAGATGTATGTGCTGAAACAAATGTCTTTTCTATGGCAATTTAAGGCCACTCGATGCAGAAAAATACGTGCTGCTTGGATTGCCTGATTAGTGTGAAGCTCGGCGTGGTAATTACTACAGTAAAAGCCAAACATCATCTGGTGTTGACTAAGAGAATCCTAAATTCCGTGGGTTTTGTAGCCTGCTTTGCTTTGGATCACTAATTGCAATGCAACATTGGTACTCAGTTCCATCCCCTACTGTGGTTTTCATTCAAGAGAGAAATTGTATTTAAGTCTAAGGAAGGTAAATAATACTGCTGTTTCTGTGCCCGTCTTAATGGTGGGTGCCACAAGAAGTAACGTCTGCAGTGGGAACAGAAGTGGTAGAGGCTAATGAGGAAGGCTGGGCAAAAGACAAAATAAAGCCACAATTTCAGGGGCTTCTTGTATCTAGATGCAAAGAAACAAAAGATTAATAGCATTCTCAACTTAACACGAAAAAAAACCCAAAACAACCCCAAAAAAGCCTTTTCCTTTTTTTTCATACAAAGACCTACTTGATCTAAAATAAAAAAAAAAAAAGCGGTTGTCTTCATAGAAAATAAAAAACATGCAGAGATTTATTTTCTACTGTTTTTGCAGCTGTTTATGGTTTTCCCTCTAAAGCTTGGGCAGGCTTCAGCATGCAACTGTTGTATTAGCAGAGAGATAACTTGAAGTTCACGTGCGCGGCCTGGGACTTCAGAGGAATGTCTTGCTTTTTCTCATCTATCTCTCCCACATTTCAAATCCAGCTTCATTCTTGTAAGAAATTAATGGTTTTAGGAAGGATTAGTTGAAAGAATACATGCTGATTTATAGATGGATTTATTTCATAAATCCTGAAGGGGCATTACCAGATTGAGAAACCATATTTAAAGAAAGAAATCCTTGCTTTGGTCACAATTAATTCCACTAGCAATTGAATTAAAGGAATCTTGAATTCTCTTTCTGCTTGGCTGTTTTGGTTGTATTTTATATCTTCCCCAGCTTGGACAGAAGAAGAAAGTGATGTATCAGAGTGATGTTCTCCTAATCGGTTTCCTCCTGCAATGGAGACTGGAAAGCCCACAGATGTACAGTGCCTTTCATGTTGTTCAGGAGAGGACTTGCCATTCCTCATCCTTCTCCTAGAAGTGCTGAGGAATTGGCCTTTTAGATGATAAGTCTGCTGAAGCCAAGTTCTCCCCAGCTTTTGTGGCAACTTGGGTTCTTCTGCTTCTGTGGTAGTGTAGCGCTGACCAAAAATCTGTTTACTGTATGACTGTAGAACTGCTTGAAGCGACTTCTCTTTGAGATGGGAAATTTCTTGTAGGTACATATGCTAAAGAATAATCTTGGCCTCCTGTGATGTGAGTGAGGTAAAATTCCTTCACAAAACGTCCTGTCCTCCACACCCAAATCTCAGCCCCGTGGTGGGTTGGTGGCTCAGAATGCAAAGCTGCCATTCCACGCACCCTCATTCTTCAACCCAATTTGCAGGGTTTTCTCTTGTCAGGATAACATAGTTCCACAACCTGGGCTTCTGTTGGCTTCATTGTCACCATCACCATGTTGTCCTGTGCAGCAGAGAGCTGTGAGACTGTTCTGGATATACTTTAGTTTCTGTCTCCATTGGAATTCCAGCATGATAGCAACAACCATGAAGGCTTTTCTACTGACTCTAGATTTTAGCTTCTTATTTGATTAAATATTTCAAACTTGGCTTGTCCAACTGTCTCTGTTCAGTTGACCTGTAGTAATTGTGGAATTTTTGTTTGAAATTCTTTGTTTTCCGTAGCAAAGACTTAAGTAATTCTTACCAGCCTGGTGGTGGGAAGCCCTGCTGCTGTGAGCACAGGCTGGTGGTTCCTCGCTTTGCTTAGTCCAAAAATGCCAAGGAAGGGTAATTACATAAAACACTTTTTCATATTCTGATGCCTACTCAAGACCAGACTTCTCACTGAGTGGCATTTCAAGCATGTTGGGAAACTTTCCCTGCCTGAGAGAACCTGAAACAATTATTTTTGGTGGGTTGTGGTAAGTGGCTGGCATTGATTGGCTGCGAAGGGGACATTAAGAGCAACCAAGTCTGCTTACATGACCCCTGTGACACAGGGGGAACAGGGACGGAGTGATGTGACATTCAGCTATCATCCCAAGCACCTGGAGTGTAGAAAAAAGGAGAATTAAACATCAGATCAACAGAGGGCAACTTTGCAGCTGGAGTACAGCCAGGGAGTTTGCAGGCTACCAGGAAGCCACCGTAAGGCAAGTAAATCCTACCCTGTCAAGGCAGGGACATCTCTGGATCCTCTCATTCTTCTAGTAGTAAATACACTGCCTTCCTCTCCAATTTCCTCTAAAAATGCCTTTGGGGCTTCCCCGGGAGCAGCCTCAGAGAGGGAGGGGTAGCATGCAACAGCCTGGTGGCCTTCAGTCTGGAAAAGACAGCTGCTTTTTTACGGGTTTGTGGATTTTGGGGGGGGAAGGGCGAGTGTAAATATAGCAGTTAATGTTCTCCCCCGTCTCTGCTCATCTAATGCCATCTGCTTTGTGTCCGTTCATTCATTCATGTGCCAAAGCACATTTCTGGGACGGGTTATTTGTACATCGGCAGACGTGGTGCATGACCCTCAGGTGAGAGTGGGTATGTAAACTGTGCAGTGGGAGTAGACAGGCGAGCTCGTTAGGTTTCAGTGGGGTTATTTATATATAATCAGCTCTTGCCAATAGTTGCTCATCCATGGGTCATGGTAACAGCAGAGAAGGGCAGTGGAGCTGGTGAGGGGTCTGGAGCACAAGTCTTGTGAGGAGCGGCTGAGGGAGCTGGGGATGTTCAGCCTGGAGAAAAGGAGGCTGAGGGGAGACCTTCTCGCTCTCTGCAACATCCTGAAAAGGAGGGTGTAGAGAGGTTGGGGTCGGTCTCTTCTCCCAAGGAACAGGCAATGGGACAAGAGAAAATGGCCTCAAGTGGCACAAGAGGAGGTTCAAATTGGATATTAAGAAAAATTTCTATACTGAAAGTGTTGTCAAGCCTTGGAATGGGCTGCCCAGGGAAGTGGTTGAGGCACCGTCCCTGGAGGTATTTAAAAGACGGGTTGACATAGTGCTTAGTGACATGGTTTAGTGATGTTTTTTTATCAGAGTTGGGTTGGTAGTTGGACTCGATGATCTAAAAGGTCCCTTCCAACGTAGACAATTCTATGAGTCTATGATTCTGTGTTTACTGGTTCTGGTGGTGGTGCAGGACTGGGAAGAGCACTCAGAGAAGGCAGTATTCCTTTGGCATCCACAGCTTCTTTGGGCAGCCTGTTCCAGTGCCTCAGCACCCTCACAGGAAAGAATTTCTTCCAAATATCTCATCTAAATCTCCCCTCTTTCAGTTTAAAACCATTACCGCTTGTCCTGTGGCTCCACTCCCTGACTCTTGAGTGTGCCATCTCTCCTGGAGCCCCCTTTAGGGACTGGAAGGGGCTCTAAGGTCTCCCCGGAGCCTTCTCTTCTCCAGGCTGAACCCCCCCCTCAGCCTGTTTTCATAGGAGAGATGCGTCAGCCTTCTGAGCATCTTCATGGCCTCCTCTGGACCCGTTCCAACACCATTTGCCATTGTTTGTGGGCTGTCGCCTCGTTGGCGTGTGATCAACGTCTCCTCTGTGGTTGTTCAGTCCCACCCCGTGTCACACTCACACAGGGCAGGATTAAAGCCTGGGTATCTCTTTATGTACAGATGGTCTGCTCGCAGTAGATAGGATTTAAGGCAGCCGTGGAAGTTGTGTTCTTCTGAAGCACAATGTAACGTTATGAACTGTGTGCGGTAGTATTTAAAAATTGGTTTAATGTTCAAAGAAGACAACAATAAAATGCCTTTTATGCATTTAAGCTTCAGTTTTGAGACTAGTAGTGGAGCTTTGTTCTATGGTGTGTGGTGGAAAAGCAAAACCAGAGCAGTCGTATTTCAGGAAGCGTTTGTAGGTTTAATAGGTTCATTATTTTCTTCTGCCGAGACCAAAGCATATGTAACTACTTGCAACCCACTATTTTCTTTTATAATTATGCAGGAGTAAACAGAAGTGCAATTCCCTCTCTAATACTGAAGAGAAATTCTGTAGTGTATCTTCTACCTACTTGTGTTTAACTCTTGGGAGAAACGTAGGTATTAGAAATTCTGTGTCCTCAGCTTTGAGAGAAATACACAGAGATCCACATTTATGCACGATCCATCTGGTCTCTAAAGAGAATGCAAACCTAAGAACATTTCAAAAGTTTGTGTTAGAGCATGGGAATGCATCTTTTGGCATACAGGTTGTTTTCCTCTTCTGTTGAAATAAGGATCTGGCTTCTTTTCTGATTTTTTTTTTTCTGATTTTTTTTTTTTCTTTTTGCAGCTGATTGAAAGATTGAACTGTTTTTCCTTTGCTTAGCCAAGAAAATAATTTTCTCCTAGTGCTGCATTTCCCTTCTCTGTTGTCAGCTTCCCAAGACAGATTGTAGGCACTGGATTTGCAGATTGCATTTCTTTAAAATATATTGTTTAGCTGCCTCTAGTCACGCTTCTGCTTCTCCTCCAGCAGTCATCGCTCTGCCCGCTCACCCAGCGTTACCACTTGGGTAGAAGAGATTTCTTTCCAGCAGCTTCTGCCATCTGGAACTGCCTTCTTTTATGTCCTCCCTTCATTAGGTCACCATAACTTTTTCAAATATTCTCTGGAATTATAACTTCTTTTCTTTCACCTGTCACTCCTCAGTGTTAGACCCAGCGACCGGATGCTTTATTTAGTAGGAAATGCCCTTACCCCCGCTGTTTTCCGTGAGATTTTTGTAATATGAACTCAGGAAAATGCTTTGAGGCACAGCTTGATGAAACACTCTGTAAAATAAAATGTTATTAGAAAGTTTCAGAAAGACCGAAACCTATAACCCCAAAACTGCCTGCTCCCTACTGAGGAAAGAATATTGCCAGCCTCTATTTTTGTAGCTTCTAGTAAAAGGGTTTCCACCAACACGATGCTGTTGTTTCACTTGCCTGAGTGTGTGTATGGACAAAATTGTCACCGAGTCGCAGAACGGCTGAGGCTGGAGGACATCCCTGGAGACTGCCAAGAAAAAGCCCCTTGGTGAGATAAATCATTTGTATGCCTGCGGTATTCTACTGCTCCCTCCGTATTGATATCTCTTAAAATGCTTGAAAACGGGGAGTTTGTGTTTGTTGGTTATCCAAAGGTCTTAGCAGCTTCTGGCTCTGTGGAAACCAAAGGGGATGGAGTTCTGAGATGCACTTGACATTCTGAGATAGATAGAATAGGATTGTCTTCTTCAGAAATAGTTGAGAGGAAATGAAAGAGTGACTGACATCTACTGTATAAGTAATGATGTTAGAGTACAAAAAATCCATTCTTAATGATGGATTAATATAGGTATCTTGAGTCCTTTAGGAAGAGGACAATGTGCTGAGATAAGGTCAATAAAATATCCTTGAATAATCTGATAAGAGAACAGACTTTTATTCTGAATTTAGTGATAAACCCTAGGGTGTAGATCAGATAGCTGTTTGGCATGTTATTTTTCTTTTGAAGTGCACTAGCAGTGGCAAAATACTGGGACTTCACTGAAAGACATGCTACTAGATGTGCATGAGGCCAGTAGTTGTCTGTCTTGGAGAGAAAGTATCCCAATACATGGAGAACTGGGGGAGAACCATTTAGTCCCACCTTCCCAACCTGTAGTAATTCATTTATTAGGTAGACCATAAAGTTTACTACTGTTTAGAAATCCAAGAGCATCTACAGTAACAGTGATGATAAAGAAATATTTTATATGCTTTGTATTGAGCTTTGGATAAAGTGGAACTTCAGAAGTGCTTTAGTTTCTCTTGGCTTTGTTTATGGAACATCTTCATGTGTTGCAGGTGTTTTTAAATGATTTTTGTGTGTTATCCCTTTTTTGTCAACTGAAGGAATGATCTAATGTGCTCTTTTCATTCACATCGGCAGTAAACATAAATACAGACAGTGATAAATGATTCCTTTTGATGATTTTCATTTTATTGGGCAGTAGGGGAGCCTAGCAGTCTAGGGAAACGTTGTGTTGCAAATAATCCTCTCAAAGGAGTGAAAAACCCTATTTCATGCATTGTGAAATACAGCAAGTAGTCAAATTAAACAAATATATCCACTCTAATGATACCTTAAAACTGTGTTTAAAGGGGCCTGCAATCTTGGGCAGAAAAATCTGCTTAAAGTTCTGAATCTTCTGAATTGAGATGTTATTGCTTCTCTTGATTTTTCTTTTCCTTCGTTGCAATGCAATAGGAATAAACTTGGGAATTTTTAAGAGACATCTATTAGGTGGAAAAGTGGTGGGAAAGTAACGCTGCTCTCAAATACAGCCTCTGCTCTCTTATTGCCTAAGTATGTTACTTTTTGAAGTGAAAAGATGATTATAATGTGTAATTTCAGTTATACAATGAAACATCTTTGTTTCACCTGCAGTGTTGGGACTAATAGCTTTTTGCTTCCTTTTACAGGTTGCCTTTTTGAAGATGTGAAGAATACAGACACCTGTGTTGAAAACTCTTCTCAAATTCCTTTTCAGCAGAAACGTACAGATGACTTCCAATGGTGTGACTTCTAGAAAAAAATCCAGTGGCGATACGAGACAGAATGGGGGTGTGGTGTGTCATTCTTCATATCGGGAATGTGTTTCAAAACCAAAGAGGGAAAGAGTCAACTTTTGCATCTGGTACGTTCTTAGATGTAATTCTTCAGAGTGACTTACCTGTCACATCGAGCTGGGACGACTGTTATGATCTCTTCATTGCCCAAAAGAAATTACCTGTGTATCTTAGCACTGCCTTTATCAGACAGTGATAGTGTTGACAATGTTTGATAGTTTTGACAGTGTTGACCTGTATGTCCCTAGGAAAATTCACATCTGGTAGCAAAGGGAGGTTTTAAAACATTTAATATCATGGATACTATCATAAGCTCTTTACTTTTTTTTTGTTCTGGTAAAGTTAGAGGTCCATCTTTAAAATATAAAATATGGTTTTCGTCAAACTTAGATGTTTGTCATGTATATTGTTTCCACAGTAAATTTTACTTTTGTTCTCAAGAGAGAAGGAGGACATTTTCTGTATTCCTTCTCCTCCTGTAAGATTTTTTTAAATTGATAATATTTTGGAGAAACTTACTCATGAAATGATCATAATGTAGGAAGTCACCCTGAAGGAGTTGGACACCTCCTTTTGGTTTTACACATCCAGAGATGATTAGCTGAGGCCTCCCAGTACCCAGTCTGGATGTCATCTTATTTTTCTGTTGTTATTTTGGTTTTCAGTATTGAGGGAAGAACAAAAATATTCTGAGTTTTGTATTCAGGGACTAAATTATTTAGCTCCAAGGTATTTTGTCTACGCACCAATCTTCAGTCGTTTTATGAATAAAATATATTTTCTAAACCAGTTTACTGTTTTTCCTGCTTAATTTCAGTTTCAGCTTCCCAGAACATGACTGAGCAATTTGCAGGTGGAAGACATTTGTATCACACAGAAATACGTCAAATTTAAATTCTTTTCCAACCTATTTAAATGACCCCCGGTGCAGTTTTGCTTGTATGAAGCAATCTCAGGTCAGAAAATATTTATGCTTTTGAGGTTCAATCTCTGTCACATCCTGCCTCATTTGGGATTGTGGCCATAAAGAGTTAATCTGCCTCTGGTAACATACACGGTTCCAGAAAGAGTGTTTTTTGGGGGAGAAAAAATGCTTCCAGAGATGAAAGAAGAATCAGCTCTATCCTGCATGGTTTGGATTGGTGCTTTGGAATTCTGGCTCCACAAATCCACCAAATTCACCAAAACATTGGTGTACTGGTAGCAGACTGATGTTTTGGCTGTAGCTTAACCTTCTATTTCCCATTCTGTCCCAACCTTAACCCAGTGATTAGGCTGAGAGTGGAGAAGATAGGAGGGGGGGGAACACGGAGCGGGGACAGCTGACCTGAGTTGGCCAAAGGGACATTCTGTACTGCATGGCATCAGGCACAGCAGTAAGAACTGGGGGGAGAGGAAGAAAAAGGGAGAGGGGCCTCTTCCAAGGTGGTGGTTGCTCAGAGAGTAGCTGGGCATCCGTCTGCTTGTGGGAGGTGATGATTTCGTGGCGTTGCATCACTTGGTTTCATGGTGGTATTTTTTCTTCCTTCCTTCACTTACTAAATGGTCTGTTTCTTCTTTGGGGCTGACCTGCTGGAGAGCAGCTCTGAGGAAAAAGACCTCGGAGTTCTTGCGGACAACAGGATGCCCAGGAGCCAGCAATGTGCCCTTGTGGCAATGGCATCCTGGGGTGCATCAAGAAGATCGTGGCCAGCAGGTGGAGGGAGGTTTTTTCAGGCTTACTCTGGCGGTGAACCATGGGCTTTCATAAACAATGGACTTGGGTTCAGAAGAACCATTGAGTTCCTCTCAAGGCTCTTTCCTTGGCCTTTGCCTCTGTTTTTCTGTTGAATAATGTGATGCTTCTTGACATCAGCATTTGGAAAAGTTGTGTCAGTACAAAGGGCAATTAGTGACTGTGTTATTTTCTTATCATCAGGAGTTAGTGGTACATTTTAGCCTGGTCTAAACACTGTGTCTGGCAACATCCATAACAGAAAGCTTGTTTGGTTTTGAAGTGTGCAGACAGTATCTCCATGAGGATGGAAAAGCGTGCACCAAGATAGGAGTTGGCCTAGAAGCCGTGTTCTTAGAAAATATTTGGTCCTTCTTATCGCCTGCCCTCTCTCCCCAGTGCTTTTTTTTTTTTTAAAATCTGTTACAGTCTGTATTTTTCACTGCGGACAGGGTCTTAATTTCTTGCTTTCTGCAGTGCCAAGCACAGGGTTGGTCTTAAAGTCGTAATGATAAATGACATGAAGAAGGCCCCAACTCACAGTAAGTGAGATGGGTGGGCATCCTTTCCTAATGAGCAGTTTCCAAATAGTGGATGGCAACGGGAAGGTATTAAGAACATCGACTTTAATTCTGGTAGGCTCTTGGGTTATAGAGATGGCTCTCGGTGTGGTCCGTCAGGCCAGTTCTGTCCTCCCCATTAGTGACAACAGACAACCATGCCGTTTCTCTCATTAACGGCTCGCGGGGGCGATTACAATAGTGTAGGGCTTGTCACTTCTTTTAAACAAGTTTGAGCATCTGACTGGGATAAGGAGTGTGGAGGCTTATGGAGTATACCCGCGATGCAACGCCTCTGCCCTCCGCTTCTTTGTCCACCTTGTCAGAAGTTTCTGGCTGTGACTGATGGGACGGGTGACGGGCAACGATCCCATCGTATGGTTAGTGCAGGCTGTTTGCTCAGATTACCAGACTTGCCCTTTACCAGGCGTTGATTTACGCGGACCTATTAAGAGAAGGGCAGGAACAGTCCTTTGTCTGAGCTTTGAAAGAAAACAGAGGTGTAGGACAATTTACGGCTTGTGCTTTGTTGCTGAAGGGGGGGGTTTGGCCTCTTCTCCCAAGGGAATAATGACAGGACCAGAGGAAATGGTATGAAGCTGCAGCAGGGGAGGTTTAGATTA
>JAOTQQ010000023.1:82780806-82793903 GCA_026546715.1 Gallinago undulata
AAGAAATATTTCCTAATATCTAACCTGAACCTCCCCTGGCGCAACTTGAAGCCATTGTCCCTTGTCCTATCATCTGTGACTTGGGAGAAGAGACTGACCCCCTCCTCTCTACAGCCTACACAGAGCCTACAGCCTCTCCCCAGACTGAACACCCCCAGCTCCCTCAGCCTCTCCTCATAAGACCAGTCACGGGGACTGGTCCCTTCCTGGGCCCTCATGTCTAGTCCTGGCCTCAGGGAAGGAGACTTGCAAAGGGAGCAATGAAGAGAGAGAGCGCTCTGAAAATACAGCTGCATGTTCACAAAGCAGTTGTGAGCATTTCCAACCTCCCCTGCTTTTCTCCACGTAAACATATATTTAACTTTAAAAAATCACTGGCAATTGGCCGAGGGTGTTGTTCTCAGGTTATAGCTGCTAAACCAGCTCCAGGCTTGGCTCATTACAGAGTAATGATGGCTTTGCATCTTCTTGTTTGCTATTCAATAATTGTCCTCCTGAGTGAAAGTGCCTATTGACCTGAACAAAATACAATTGTGTCTCACTTCAACTTTCAATTTTTTAAAAAAACATTTCTCCATTGAACAGGCTTTCTCCCGTAATGATTGTATTTGTTATAGATTTCCCTAGCAACATAACAATATGGAAATAAGCATTTGTACCAATCTTTTCCACTTCGGTTCTAATACACAACAGTCATTTTTACATCAATGGCCACCATCTAGCCTTCCCTTTGGTCTAAAGGTGTGAGAGCTCCTCAGCATCACTAGTGCAAATGATGTGTCTCTCAGCTTCTCCACCTCACAGCTTCTCAGGAGCTCCTTGTTCCCATCTACTCAACAGGGATAAACAGCATCTCCTTCCCTCAGCAGTTCCTGAGGCATCTGTAATGGGTTGGCACCTACTTTCCTTCTTGTCTGCAGAAGAAAGTTTCCAGAAGTGCCAGCGCTGGTAAATCCACTTAAAGACACCAAGAACTTGCAGACTCTAACAAATCAATCCACTTTTCTGTCTTACTTGGAGGTTTGGAAAGCTCCCAAGCCATGGGAAGTTTGGGACTGTATTTCTCCTTCCCTCCTCGTGATGCCCTAGACAGGGAGTAATTGGGGGATTCTCTTCCAGGTGGCCAGGGGAACACCCCAGCAAACTCTCAGCTAATTTCTTGGTTTGATACCATCTCCATACCGAAAGATCAGCAGGTTTATTTAAAAATGCACAGTATAATTCTGCACAATTAAGTACTGTTATCAGTGGCTTTGATCCCTTATGAAGCTGCGTATAGCACTTCTGAGTGTAATTTGATGTGGTAGGTTTATTACCTTAATGGGCAGGTAAAAATTTTCAAGACCACTCTATGCAAAATTAGCTGGTTTGCTACATTTAATTATTTCGGGTTCATGTGATTTTAGCGCATCATAAACAGTTAAATGTTGAGAAATGAAGGTCATAAAAATGAAATGAAAATCACTTTTTTTTTTTTTCTCCAAAGCTGGTGATTTTGGTTTTGTTTAAAAGACTAGAAATACCTTCTTCTAAGAACGAGTTACTACATGAGCACAGCATTAGTCAACATATTTTAAAGGCCAACATATTTTAAAATATATGCCACACGGTCACTTGGATGCAGGAACTTAAATATTTAGTTTAAAATCCCAGCATATGCTTGTTCCACATGAAAGGCCACTGTAAACAGCCCCAATTACTGCTAATTGATTTAAACCTCAGAACTCAGTAGGAAATCACAGATGTTAACTGCTCAGCGATGCACTAAAACTTCCAGAGTTTCTCACAAAAGATGCCGTGTAATTGCAAGGTATCTTTTTGAGGCCTGGGGATTATATAAATCTGTTCCAGTGAGACCTGTTCCAAGGAAAACATTGATGTTAGGCTTGTAAGGCTGTGAGGAAAATAACTTTATATTTGTTTCAGGACCTTCACCCTGCAGAAGACTGAAGAAAATGCCTAAAGTTTTTGTACTGCGAAGAAGAAGAGAGAAACTCCCTCTTTCTTTTGGACTCCCATGAAGAATTTCAGAACCCTTTAAAATGGAAGCTGGCTGTTTTCTTGAAGAGCTGAAAAAAGACGTGGCAGAAAGACTTCAAAAAAATCCAGTCAGCAGAAAATGGGTCTCCTGAACTGATACGCAACACTCAAGCTTAAGCTATAGGACAGAGAATATAGGGGAAATGTTCCAGAACTCTTTGATTAAAAAAGCATAAAGGTTGTCTGTGGACTATCTGGCAGCCTGAAGTTAAACAATGGACATAAGTGCATAAGCAGGATGCAATAACCACTTAAATGTAAATGAAGGCAAGCTTCAGCAACCAAATTGCTTCTAGAATTAAAATGACCCCGTTCTCCTCCTTATCCATAGAAACTACCTACAGATGCTATCTGCTGGCTAATCCTCATCTTCATTTCCTTTTCTCTGGCAGTTACGATGATGTTCTCTCCAGCAGAAGTGATTTTTCTGGAAGTTAAAGAAACATTTTATTTTTTTTTCTTCTAAAAAATCCACAGAGCTTGTAATATGAATTCTTTAATATCATTAGGAATTCAGTAATATCCCAAGCTGACGGTGAATCTCTCAGCAAGATGAAGTGCTGCAGAACAATTACTGGCAGGTTTCCCAGCAGGTGAGCCGGGAGCTCAGCTTGTAGGGTTTAAAGCCTGAGGGCATCTCTGGGTTGCAGATTATTTTGTTGCTGGGGGTCCAGGACCTCCAGGGTTGGTGGCTCTGGCACAGGGCAGAGTAAGAGCAATAGCTCATAGGAGGTGGGTTGGACAAAACTGAGAATTAGATATCAGGAGAATTGGGATCTGCTACGTGCCTGCCATTTCCCCATGCCCCTGTATGTTGTTTGTAAAATAAAAGAGCTATTTTTTCCCCTGTGAAGCCTTCTGAGATCCCATTAGAAGATGCTGTGCGGCAGGAACACGGTGTTCGCGGTGCCTCTGCGGGTCCCAGGCATGGCTCCCAGCCCAGAAGATGACAGAGAGAGAATCCCTTTCCTAGGGAGTGCTCTGTGAGACAGTAATTTTAGCACGAAGAGAATGGAGACAGCCAGCCCTCTGCAGCTGAGGTTATGTTTGTGTCAGTGCAAGACAGTATGTCTGACAGAGGCGTCTGTCCCTGAGGGCACTGGCCAGAAATTTATGGCTTAATGGGCAGAACAGCCACCAAGTGAAAAATGCACCCTGGCCTCAGGTGAAGAGGGCACTTCCCAGTTACTCTGGCAAGATTAGGGCATCCTCTCTGCCTACAGCAACCCACCAGACCTTTCCATGGCTCAAAGCTTACCCTGCCTCTCCTTCCCACCCCACCCTCTCCAAAACCCAATGAGACAGCAGCAACACACCTCTTGGTGATCATCACCCTAGACCTAGAGGGTCGCATAGGTTGGAGAGCACCTTGAGAGTCATCAAGCTCCAAGACACCACTCAAGACTGGGCCGACATCCACCAGGTCCCTCAGCCTGGCTGAAGGAGGGGACAACCTTTGTGCCACAGGAGCACAGGTGAGGGCCATTAGCTATATCAGTGTCCTCCTCACCTTTTGCTCCTTCACGGCAATTCTGCCAGTGCTTTGGGCAAGGCCCCTGGTTTATTCTGAAGCCTTCTCCCATAGGTTTTGCCTGGACTGGAAGAATCCCTCAGCCTCCATCTGTACCCTGCTCCAGTACTGGTCTATGTTTTATATTGTGTCCCTCTAATATTAATTTTAGGTATGCAAACTGAGAGAGATCCGTTGTGTGCGTTCCGTTCCTATTCATCCTCTTAAACATAGAGCTGAGAAATCAAAGAAGGACAATATTTAAGCTGGGAATAACGGCCCGAGAATCAGGAGTAACATATTTCCCGGTGTTGTTATGCCTACATTTTGGAAATGTTGTCCTGCTGTTCATTTAATGAGGTTGTGCTGGGGTGAAAAAAAGGAGAAGGATACAGGCGTGGCGAATGTCTCCAGCAAATCTTTAAATGCCTGAGTGGTGATGATAATGTGAGTGGGAGTTTATTGCTCCGCATTTTGGAAATACATTTGAAAAACTTGCAATTTTGCTAGGCATTTATTTGCATAGAGGCAGTTCTGCCTCTCCTTTCTGTAATTTTATTGCAGCTGTAATAGGGATTTGGGAAATCAAACGCATTCCACTATATTTCAAGGTCGGTGCTATTGGGTGATATCTGATTTATGAAAAGAAGGCACTGTTTGCCCCACCTTCTGTGTATCTGAAGGAAAAATACAGTAAATTGAGATTAATGTATCCATTCCTTTTGCACGTGGGTGGATATAAGGGAGATGCAGATTTCAGTCTCATAGAGGTTTCTCTTCTCACCTTATATAAGCTTGAAACGTATTATTGGGGTTTTTTTTCCATCTTTACTCCCCTTGTGCTGAATGCTGCTAACGAGATGGTAAGTTTATTGGCCATTAAGTCTTCCTTGAGGTTGTTAGAACCGTGCCTTAATCCTTTGAACTTGTCTAGCATTCCTGCCTTCTTCAGATTGAACAGGGGATGGGAAGGGTTTTAATTTGAAAGTGGCACTTGAGGTCAGATCCCCCCCCTACCCCCATCCCCCAGCTCCCACTGGCTGTATCAGAGGTATTGAGATGGTCTCCATGGAAAATCTTTGGCATTCTGGATTTAAATTGGTGCATGGGAAGGGAAAGCTTTTTTCTTCCGTACTTTCCCGTCTCCTCTGGGAGAAGCAATACTTGATGCTGACCAGCACCCTCAGAGATGACTCTTTTCTCAGTCTATTTTTGGTTGCCAGACAGTACTGGATATAATTTTATTAGCCATCGCGCCATAAGTCAAACTCTCATTACCTGATTTGAAATGTTGCTGTGTAGTTTCTGAAACAGTTATTTTTATCAAATCGTATTTGAGCACTGGAAGTAGAGCTGCACGAGCTGCAAAGAGAATGTTAACGTTGCTAAGAAGTTAAGAAGGGTGTTGATGGAAGATGAGGGCTCGTAGAAAACGGGAGAGAATAAAAAAATAACCTTGCTACATCTGGATATTGGTTTTGTCGTGGCATTAGGCAGCTATTATTGAAATATACGCTGTCTTTCTTGCTGTGAAACAAGGGGCCATTTTTACATTTCATTAACAAATGGCCTTACTCACAAATGCAGTTCTCTAGATCTTGGCAGTGGTGAGACGCCTGTAGACGGGAGCGTAAGTGTCCTCTCAGTGATTTGTGAGGCTGGATATTAAACCTGCACAATTCTGGATGTACCTGGCCATGTACTATAAGATGAGAGTGCTGGTAGAGTTATTGGTCAAATATCCTCGGTGAGACCCATACGATTCCATGGTCATGTACGAAACTCCAGCCTTCTGTCATCAGAGTTGTTTACTGTCTTTCTGATAAGCCCAACACTCAGGAAAAAGTAATATCTACCTTATTTTCAACCTGCCATAGCTCCTTAGGCTTTGCAACAATAAAGGAATATTATTCTCATCCCTGAGAATAATTTTAATCTACCCTTAAGATACCAGCGACTGAAAGTAATCATGTAAACGTTATTATACACCTTTCCATCTTCCAAATTGCTTGCAAAGAACACAGTTCTTGTCAGCAGGGAGTGGGTGCTGGGGTGTTCACGTCCCCTGGGGTGGGCCAGCCCTGCGCCCTGGGTGCTGCTGCTGGGGGGGGACACACAGGTGGCACAGGAGGAGCACCCCCACGGATGCTGCTCTTCTGGAGACGTTTCTAATATTAGATTTGTGTTATTGATCTCTGCTCTCCCTGGAGCCACGAACAAAAAAAAACACCCACCAAACCTGCTGAAAGAAGCCAATGAAGAAGGTAAGGCAAAAAAAAATGTAAAGAATTGACTTGGGCTTGTTGTTAAAGAGAGTTGTGAAATTCTTGCTGTGCAGATTAGATCGTCCGCGGGACAGTGATGAAAATCATACCAGTGTGGGCGTTATCCAGCATTTATGTCTCTGTTTTGCTCTTAAAATGAGCAAATCAGGGTTACAGACAAATATATGCGATTCTGAGGCATCATGCTAACCGAATTTCTCCCCAAATTTCTCTCTTCTCTATGTACAAGTAGAATGGAATAGACCCCCCAGGCAAACTTGCATCACCCAGTGATGAAAAGGCCAACTACGCTACTAATCCAAAAGCAGAAGTCCATAAAAGGCCACTAAAAGTGGGAATGGTGTTTACTTAAAACATTGTAATTAAACATTAAAAGTTGTATTTTAGGCTTGGGTGACTACAGTGTGTTCCCTCATTGCCACCAGCTCTGTGGTGTCAGCAATAAAACGATGAGGGAAACTCGTAGGACCTCAACCTGAGCTGTGTAACTGAGTACTTCCAGCCTTGAGGGCACGGTGAGGATGCAGAGGACATCATGGCTCTTGGTTCTGTCCAGGCTGAGGAGTCCCTGCTGTTGTTGGTTATACACAGACAGGGCTGCCTGAAATACTGCTTCTACATAATGCACACCAGAAATCTGGGTTGCTTTAGGGCTAATATACCAGAAACCTCTCTAAAGACATCAGGCATGAGTGGATTAACCTTTCTGGGACTGCAAAAGGACTTTCTTGGACCTGGACAGTCCAAGGCTGTGGTTGAATGGCACAGCGAGCCTGGCTCCTGGGCTCCTGGTGCTGGACCCAAAATCATGCGGGTGATTGACACGGTATGAACTCACCCGGTGGTTCCAGATTTATTCCAGAAAAGTTGGCTGGGCTGACATTGTGCTGAGAAGCTCTACACAAGAGCAGGTTTCAGCTCTCCTCTGCAGCCGGTGCTACTGAGGGCATAAAGCTGGAATAAATTCCCCTCTGGCCATGGAGGTTATTCAACAGAAATGTGACCATCTGCCTGTGCCTGCTCTGGATCACAGTTGTGCAGCTGAGTAACCTGATAGCACGTTGATAAGCACTGGTGATCACAGGACCATGGTCTCAGCGGTATCAGCCTGAGATTAAAAAAAATGGTCTCAAAATGGTAAGGTTTTTTTCCCTTAGCAGTAGCTTTACTCCCTGTTTGGGATGATATCCACTCGTTAAAGGGCAGGGGGTGGTGGTGGGAGCATTAAAAACTAAAGGAAAGGAGTCAACCCAGCTTTCTGCTGCATGACTGTCTTGTATATTCATGAGAAAATGTTGCCTTGTACCTTCCTCCCTTCTCCCTAACACAGAGATGAATCGTTAAGACTCTGCTAATAAAGTCCATTTCGGCTGTCTGGGTGATTTCCCATGCATTTAAGAGAGGAATAAATTCAATCAGGCGTCCATGGGTTAGCTGACCAATGCCAACTTCAAGCAAAAGGAAGCAACAATGTTCTACCACCCAACAGCACTGATGGATTTTAATCCCTTGTTGGAAGTGCAGTATTTTACAGTGCTCTTTTAGCTGGGCTCTACCCAAGGTGTCTCTAGCAGGAGCTGTACAGACACTTGTCACAATCCTGATGTCTGGTACTTGCCCCTAATTCTTACAGAGCACTGAAATTTATAATGCTACATTAAGCTTGAGTCACTACCTCTCTCCTGATTTCACTTAGAGCAGTCCTGTTTGTGCCAACAAAACTTCATGACAAGCATATCAGGGGCACTGATAGCTGTGTTCCTTGTGCCATGACCCTGCTTTGCTAAATAAGGTTTTATCTCCAGCTACTGAAGCTTTCTTTCTGCTCCTTTATGCTGATTTCAGTTTAAAAATACAATAAGAACTTTTCAGTATTTTTTTTTTCTGTAAGGAATGTTACTGGGGCAAAGATAAAATATTCGTGGGTCTTTTATTTTTTTTTTTTCCGAATGAATATTCCAAGTTTGCAAATCTTTATGATGTGCCTCACCTAATGCCAAGGGAAAGAAAAGGAACACCAGCCAACGTGATGCTGCAACGCTCGGTTCAGTTTAGCAGGACCAAGCAAAGGGTCAACTGGTTGAGTGCCTCACAGTTTCTGTGAGGGTCTCACGGGTTTCTGGAGCAGGGACCCATAACTGCAGCCACCATCATGGACAGATTTTGGCTCAGTTGGCCAGGTGGAGGCCCGGTGGTGACTGGTCGCCTGGGTCCTCATGGGTATCTCCCTGAGATCCACCCAAAGGCCTTCTAAACTCAGAAAGTTGTGATGGCCAATCCTAAGAGTCCATAAGACTGGTTTGTCCATTGGCCTAGAGGACAATGCACGTGAATTATGGTTCTGTAAAACAATGTAAAAACAACTGAGAAAGAGCCTCAGAAACAAATCCTTCTTCTTTAGTGTGTTTGAGGAGCAGCTGGCTTTAAATGATAATTGTCCTCTATTTAGGAACAATAAATTAAAGGAGAGTGAAATAAAGGAAGTGATATTCCCAAAGACCTAGCTGATAATTTATTAGGGCTTGTAATCGCTGTAATTAAAAGTATATTAGAAATCTATAACTACTGTATGAAGCTGATTTAAAATGACAAGTTACTTTCTTGCATCATGTACCTCATCTTAATGATGACTTGTATTTGACAAAGTTGAATTAACAATGTTTATATCGAAACGTACTCAGTGCAGGCTTGTTGCATAAACCTGTCAGATTTGGAAACTACATCCTTTTTAAGAACATCTCCAGACCTTAAAAGGACACTGGGGCTTCTGAATTGGGAAAATACTGAAACAAATTCATACATCATGTTGTAAAAATCTGCCTCTGTAGGATTGTCCACAGCAGAACCAGATAAAAAAATACAAATTTGAGCAGCCCCTCTGTGCTTGCAGTGTTAAAGAGAAACTTTCTGAGTTTCAGAGCAAGGGTGGTCACGTTCCCTTTAAGAAGTCACTGCCTGTCACGTGGCACACTCCCTTCAAAATTTCATTACATAGCAAAGCCTCGCTTAATGAGATTCCTAATTAATTATGGAGTACTACATTGAATTAAAATCTACATTTTGTTAGAACAAAGAGCCCCAAACTGGAGATCTGGGAGCCCAGATCCCCAGGAACAGCAGCAGCCCCTGAAAGCCCGTGAATTTCTTGCCCATGAAAACTACTCTTAAATCTTCTGATAAATGGTTCCCATTAGCAGCTGTTGAATGGTTAATTATGTCTCACTGTAGGTTTCTCTTGTGTGTGTGTGAGAGCTGGCCTTCCTCCTGGCTTCAGAGATCCCCAGAGAAGATCTGGTAGGACAAGGAGAAGGTCTGGTAGGACAGTAAGATGGATAACGCTGCCTTCCCATTGCCCAGTGTCTCACCCATGTGTGTCCCCTGGCACCCCCCTAGTTAGGACATGGAGGAGAAGTGCAGAAGTTATACTGTGAACACCTCGAGAGCCAAATTAGCCCTCATACCTCAAATATCTCAAAATGTGTTGCCAAATTTGTGTATGTCATAACAACTGATGGCAGCTGCTAAAGGAGCCAAGCCCCTCCCTTATTCTCTCTTTTGTGATGCGCTTTAAATTGTCTTTTTTTTTTTTTCCCCCTGAAAATAGAAGATGTATTTCAAATGTGAATTTGGAATGCAGGTACTTTTGGGACTCACAGCTTTTAATTGTTCAAAATGTGGTCCTTTGCCATGTGACGGGAAGAGAACGGGCTTTGTCTCAGGTAAGTCCGAATTTTCTTGGATCAGAAGGAATGTGCTGGGATAAAAAGTGCTGTGTGCTAGCTGGAAATAAGGGCTAGTTCAGCGCTCTGAGGGGAAAAAAAAAAAAGCTAAGTAAGAATAATGTGGCGCACTTCTGGAGGCCTTCCAGAGACTGACAGAAAGAGAACTGAATCAGGATTTCGGCTGCGACAATGAAGAAGGTTTCTAATCAGTAATGCCCAAATCCTGCTCAAGTGCTTTGCTTAATAACAGCTGTGTTAAAACTGAAAACACATCTAAATGGATTGCTGAGATGCTTGACTGAACTGGAATAAGAGGAGAGCAGAGGGAGGTCAGGCAGGGCTTGAGTGTCCTTTCTGAAATTTTGGGATTGATGGAAAGTCTCTTGGGTCTGAGATATTTTGAACACAAAGATCCCAAGAAAATCTTTTTGCAGAGGCTGAGCCATGGCTAACAGCCAAACCCCCACCCAGATGCTCTCCTTCCTCCCCTCCAGTGGGATGGGGGAAGAAGAAGGGAGCTTCTGGGCCGAGATAAAGATGGGAGATTGCCTACCGATTACTGTTAGTGGGCAAAACAAACTTGACTTGGGGAAAATTGGGGAATATTCGAGCTCCTTCCTCTGGATGGAAATGTTTGTGCCCGACATGGTCAGCCCCTGGCCATTTCTCACAGGGGCCATCCCTGCATCCCCCCAGCACCTTGACATCTACCTACACCCAATATAACCCCTTTGCAGTGAAAGGGCACATTTTGTGCTTTATTGAGCTGAGGCCAAGGCCAGAAGTCAGCGCTGGTTTTGGCCTCTCGTCTCATGCTGGAGGGCCACCCAGAAAATTAGTGGAAACCCTTGGAAAACGACAGGCTTGCTGTGCATGGTTAGATAAGAAGCGGTGCATGGTCAGGTGAGATCAGAAATGCCACCAAGTTTCTGATGTCAAACTTGGTGACAGAGGGAAACAATTAGCAAGGAAACACTTACGAAGATGCCAGTGGATGTGATAGAAATGGAAATGTGAATATAAGTGAGCCAGCAAGGGTCAGGGTGAGGGAGCAGTGCAGGTAGCAAATGGGAACTTGAACAAAGAAGAACTTTAGTGATTACCTTATTTCAACAAGCCTGTATGTGCCACCACAGCGTGCTGGTATTTCTGAACAGCATTTTGCCAGATAGTTGTTTCTTGCAAGTACCGAGTATATTTACCCCAATTACATAATTAGGTACCATCATGCAAGTCAAATAACTGCATTAGAATTGACAAAATTCTATATATGTGCTCTCTTTCTAATGTAACGCTATCAGAGGAACCTAAACACCCACTGAAATACAGAAATAGGCACATATAGGAATATTTTCCTTCTTGTACCCATATGCTTCTTTATTAAGTCACTGGTAATTATGTATATGTATGTGATTTCATTATTGCTGTGAACAAACAGGAAGAGCTCTGTTCATCTTTTCAGGAAAAGAAAAAAAAAAGAAAAAAATGCTGTCAGACTGCAGTGTTTATAGTATATTCATACAGATGAATAAAGAAAGTATTAGTAAGCAATGGTGAAGATTTGTATTTGATCTTTCTCATTTAAACTTGTAATTTTGAAATATGAAGATTCCTAGAGGTGCAATGGTAGTGGTACAACCTAATGCTCTTCTCACTCTTTCCCCCATTCCAGTGCAGATGATGACCTTACCGAGGGCACAGATGACTCTGAAGACACACAACCCTTCTCCCTCTCTTTCTGGGGAGAAGTTTTAATAAAATCTGGATAAATCTGGGGATGGAAGAGGAGTGGAGGCAGAGAGATAACCGCTTTCCTTCCCTTTCCTAAAATTTGTTTGTGAAACAAATCTGTGCTCTTGCTCTTCAGGAGCAACTCCAGAGGGGACCGTTCCTGTTCTCTGGTTTCTGCCCTTCTGCAACAGAAGTTGGGGCAGCAGCTGCTGTGGAGACCAAGACCTGTGATCCCTGTGACAAGGTAGGGAGTGGGATACCCTCTGCAATGGGAAATGCAGCCCATGACTTCCAGGCAGGCTGCTGAGGTCAAGACAACCCCTTGGACGTGCCTGTCCCATGTTGCAGAGGGCAGGACACCCGTTTCAGGTCACAGAAGTCCTGTCTGAATGAGGAATTTCAGAATCTGGCTCAGAGCAGATGAGCTCGATGCTGTACCAGTCCTTGGAACATCAAAACACTCTTTATTGCAATCACTTCAAAGTGGTTTAAAGGTGAAAATGAGCTGGAAAAATTTGAAACAGGAGGGGAAAGAGAAAAGGTGACTGTGCCTTCTGCACTTGTTGGATTTCAGCAGAGGAGATGAAGCTGGTGGAACCCCAATGAGTGGTCACCAAGAAGGCAGAAAGCAGAGTGCAATAAGCCTTCTCCACTGACACTGACATTAAACAAGCAGGTAAGACTGGTAACACAGCCTTTCAGCTAACAAGAAGTAACTTTTACCCACTACCCCATTACATGTTTAAAGACTAAGTTGCTAAAAATATACCCTTCCGTGTCTGGGAAATTTCAGGCAAAATGAATTCAGATATCACTTCAGTGACGGTGGCTATTAACACAGACATTAATTTTTTTTAATCTTTAACAGTCTAAACATAAACCAAAATGTCCTTCATTTCCTCTCAAATAACTTGCATGCAGCAACATGTGCTACTGACTATATTCTCTGCATAAAAAATGTTGGTTGTTTTTTTTTTTCTCTAAACACCTTGGTGTGAGCGCCAAACTGCAGGTCTTAAGAGCTGTTTAGAGAGTTTGTTACATTCTGTCCTGTCCACCTCAGTGGACAGGGTTTTCCTGAAAATTGAAAGCAGGAATCAAAGAATGATGAGATCAGCTGGAGAGTCCGAGAGCAAATGGGACGGTCAAAGGTGGTGTGAACAAAGCACAGGAACAAGGCGATTTCCTCACCTCCATTTTCACCAGAAGATGCCAGAAAGAGCCTTTTCCAGTCATTTTCCTAACGGAAAGACTCACTGTTAGAGGTTACAGATGCCGAGAGAAGATGTGCTTGTCAAACCATTGAATTTGACATACGCTTTCTGTCCTTTTTCTAGACTGTGCTAATCCAAGCTTTAAGAGCCTTCCATAGCAAGTTGGTAGAGACTTTAATATCACACCCCGGGGGACTGGCAAGTGCCAAATATTTATTCAGTTAAAAAGAAAGCCCCAAAAAAACCAAAACCAAAAACAATACCCGAGTAACGGCTTTGGCAATTATGGACCGGTAATTCTTTCTTTCGGAACTTATGAAAAGTGTTTGAAACAATGAGAAATTTCACGGACTGCTCCCATGTCACTCTTCAAATATTTTCCTCCATAAAATAAGAGAATGCCAGCTCTTGAAGCAGGAGGGCTTTCAAAAGGGCTGAGACAGAGCCAACTACCAAGCAAGGCACACCCAGAAGAGCAGTCCACAATCTTGCAGGGCTCTACCAGCCCATTTCCCTTGCATAGAATCATAGAATCATAGAATCATTTGGGTTGGAAGGGACC
Organism: Gallinago undulata; assembly: GCA_026546715.1. Classification (NCBI taxonomy): domain Eukaryota; kingdom Metazoa; phylum Chordata; class Aves; order Charadriiformes; family Scolopacidae; genus Gallinago; species Gallinago undulata. Next base: position 82,793,871 of record JAOTQQ010000023.1, read on the forward strand.
TTAAAGATCATCGAGTTCCAACCCCCCTGCCCT
>JAOTQQ010000023.1:82803596-82829705 GCA_026546715.1 Gallinago undulata
CACCTCCCACCAGACCAGGTTGCTCCAAGCCCCATCCAACCTGGCCTTGAACCCCTCCAGGGATGGGGCAGCCACAGTTTCTCTGGGAAACCTGTTCTAGTGTCTCACCACCCTCACAGGAAAAAATTTCTTCCTGAGATGTAGTCTAAATCTCCCCTCTTTCAGTTTAAAACCATTATCTTTCATGAGGAGCATGGTGTCCACCCACGTGTCTCCCTCTTCTTGCCTCCCACGCAAGGTCTTGTCTACTGTGCTGGCCAAGTACGTGGCCAGGACTTTTTTGTAGCCTGAATGTTAGGTTCCCCAGGTGAGATCTTAATTGTCCACATGTCCGGTGGCTTGTTGGCAGCATATGTCCCGTGCAAAGCCAGCTGCTGGGCCAAGGCAGTGGATGTTGGAGAGATCTATGGGATGTGCTTGGGACTGTATGGGAAGGATGTGTCTGAGAAGGGATTCTTGCATCTCAAGTCTAAGCTATAGAGTGCTAAGTCCCAAAATGCTTGGCCTTTATTGTCATCACACATATAACAACAAACAATGAAAGGAGGCAATCTCAAAAAATATTAGAGGATCAGAAACTTTGATGGTAATTTAAAAGTTATTGCCTAACAGCCAAAAAAACTCCACTAAAATGGTCCCTCCGTGCCCAGTTTTTTACTAACCCAGATTTTATTTTTCATGATTGTCAAAAGTCACTTTGTCTCATCAATGGCATTTTTTGCTTTGCTATCACAAGATTATCTCCCAAAATTTTTCCCTCTCTCTTGAAAGTGTTTGACCAAGCTTTTCTCCCCCTGAGGGAGGTTTTTTTCAGAAGTAATTTTCCTTTGGAAATTTGTGAGTGCGCACATATCACCTCCCGCTGTCAGAAATTCAGCTGGAATGCTTCTGAAGTAAATGCAACATGACATGGGGCTTTTAAAACTCGTCTCTTTTTTGATTTGCTTCTAAAATTTAGTGTCACGAATTTATCTCTGAGAAACCAAAGTAACTCCAGTGCTTCTGCCAAGACGTGTCTCTGCTGCTAATACTTTAACTAGACACCAGTAAAACCAGTACTAGAAACAGCTGATTTTCAAACTAGATTAATGTGAAGTAGCAGAAAACTCCAGTTGCTCTGTCTCTGTTTCCCGTTCTTGCTCTTACCCAAGCTAAAAGGCTAACACCTTTGGATTCTTGGGTTGGAGAGTCTTTGATCTGACTTGCTACACTCTTTTTGTGTTCTTAAATCAGCAATATGTTATTCTACAAACAACTTTTGGCACCTGCTCTCTCATATCATACATCTGACCTCCTAAGGTAGGGTCAGTCCTGGCAGAGGTGAGAGGTCCACCACCTTCTCTGTCCCACCAGCCCAGCTCAGCTCCTCAGAACCCAGGATACAGCACACCACAGTGCACAACTCCTAATGCAGCACAGTGTTTGAGCTCTTCTGGAATGGGCTGTTAATGGTAGGGCCATGTCTTCATGTTTTACCAAAGCAGATCACTTTTCCAGAAGGGGGTTTACTAATTTGTGCTCATCATGATTTTTTACTTTTATTTATCAAGTATTACAACTTTTTTGGCAGAAGTTGGTTGGGTGCAAAATTCATTCATCTCTATTTGTAGTTTAAACTTCTGTTTCCTAATCAGAAGGAAAAAAAAAGTGGTGACATTATGAATGAAGAATTTTAAAAAAATCTTTGACTCAGATGAAAATGTCAAATTAATTTTTTTTCTCCCACACCCCATTTTTTCCAAAATGGAATGAGGTTTGGTTTTTTTTTTTTACATTTAATTATACCTATGAATGAAGAAAAGATATCCCTCAAGCATGGTGCAGTCACTAACTAGCACATTGTGACTACCTGTCATATATTAACAAGTGCCTAGTAAGGGTCAGAAGTTGTTATGAATATCTGATTTTCATGATACCAAGCAAACAATAGCCTTTAAGAAGACAAATTTCTGCGTATTTAACAGTGGAAGCAGCAGTTGACAGCTGGAATCCCAAGGATTAAAGCATCTAAACATAATTATATACAAAGCATAGCCCAAATACTTAAATAAATCATATAGAAGTAGGATTTTGGTTGGACTAGATGATCTTAAAAGGCCCCTTCCAGCCTAGGTGATTCTGTGATTCTGTGATTTGTCAGGAAGCTGGAATGATGAGCAAGCATAAACAAGCTCGTGTTTAGCTCCATCCCAAGCAGACCACAGATTTGCCCTTTCTTTGACCCACTCTGTTGTGTTTGCAGTTCCTAGAGAACAAAATTCCAATTATAGGACGCAGGCCTTCATGGATGTAGCCTTAAATGGCTGGAATAAGAGACCTTATTCTTTTAAAAGATGGTTTTTTTTTCAATTTTCAGATTTAAAGCTGTACCGGATCTCTGACCTAAAATTGTATCGTTATAAAAGTCACCGAATGACCCAATCCCTTGGTGTCGTGCACCAGGACTTCATCAAGTGGTGTGTTCTACCTGACCCTGCAAGAGGGGTACTGAGGGGTACCCTCACAGCGAGGGGGCAACCAAGGGCCTGATTCTCAGTCACATTGAGCCCCGTTAACCTGTGGAGGAGCACCGAGACAAAAAGAGACATAAGATGTGTCATGGTAGACCCATATTTTGCATAAGCACAAGTTAAAGTCTTCACAAACCATGCTGCCTCTTTCAGACTTTAGAAAAGGAAAAATAGGTTTATTTTAAACTAGGGTGCTTTTCCTTGCCGTTTCCTACTGTTTCCTTACTTACACAACAGGGGATCCTTATTGCCACATCGAATTTGTACTAATTAGCTGTGTATATTCCAGTGGCCTTGTTGCGCTAATCAGATGTTGGGGTTTTGTTTTCGGCACTAAGTACAGTCCATTTGTGGTTGTTGTGACTCCTGTGAGTAGGGACCATATGGTGCAAACGAGCCCTTTCTAAAGAAAGCTGCCTGAGGAGCAGGCACACCTGAGAACATCTCCAGAACTTGCCTGCAAGCCCCCAGCCAGCGCTGCCCGGCCTTCTCTGGGGAGCTCCTACCCGGCAAAAACCAAGGATTTAGGAACTATTTAAACAAGAAATATTCTTCGGTGGGTACCTTCCTGTACCCCCACTTTCTTATCTCACCTTCATTATTGGCAACATCAGTGAGCCACCCTCCTGCCTCCCCATTTATCCCTTGGTTGTAGCTGCACTTAAGGAGGCAAAGGGCTCCCTTAATCCAAGGGGACCAGTGTAGAAACCAACTATAATATGGTACTGCCCTTGCTGAGTGGATTCCCGGGGAAAGGTTAGTACTTATAGATATGTTTCCATGTATTTTTTTTAAAGCGATGCTCAGGTATGAAGAGCACCTTTGGCCCCTGCTGGAGCTGCACGTTAGTCACTACAGGACTGTCACTTCACATGGTGCTTATGAGACACAGGTTGTTTTTATGCCTGTTTCATTATACTGTCATGCCCGCAAGTTAAAAATTATTCTGACTCGAATTAAACACCATCTGCTGATGGCACTTGGGGAATGGCAAAGATCTAAGAAGAAGGAAGTGATTTTTTTTTTTCTGGTGACTTATACCTTGTTTAACGAATTAAAGGAATGAAGCATGAAGAAAAGGTTACAAATCAGAGCAGTAGCTACATGCACTTGACTTTGAGTTTTACATGCATCTGCCTGGTATCTTGTGGAGGACAATGCCTCAATGGCACACATATTTCTTGAAAATAGGTAATATTTTGCAGAACCTTTCAGATGGCATACGGATTTCAAAGCAGATCCCATCTCTTAAATAGATGAGATGAGAAAAAGAACAGGAAAAATACAAAAGGCTTTGAAAGCTGCTCAAGATCCTGGTGAAAAAGAAAAGAAAGAATATAAAACATTGCAATGCATTTATTACTGACATGAAAATATTATAAGGCTAATTATTCTGTTCTAATTTTTCCTTCTATTAAGCAGCAGCATTAAAAATTTCACTCCTGTAACACAATAAAGAAATCCAAAAAGTAAAGCACCTCACATAAAGTACTCCCGGTACCTCTGAAAAGCAAGAAAAGGTGACTTAATTACATATTTTAAAGCTAATTTTCTCTGAATTACCATAATATTCTGCAGACAGTTCTCTTTAGTTGCCTGCTTTTGCAGTTGGAAACTTATGTCCCAGCACTATTCATTGTTCAAATAAACAGTCTCTATTTATTTTGGTGATGTTTTATGATCCCTTCTTTTTTTTTTTTTTACATAGTTTATTGTAACACAAAATAAATGGAAAATGTCACACCTTTCCAACAGCGTACTTTGTCATAACAGAACTTTTCCAGGAATTACTTTGGGAAAGAGGAGGACAGCAGTGAACTGATTTATTTGGCGTGACAACTGGTCTTACAAAATATATAGTTTAGGTTAGAATCAGGGTTTCTGGAATACTTTATCATCTGATCCCATCTTGTCCATCAAAAACTTCCTCACAAATATTAACCTGAAATAATGTCAGCATACATTGTGCTACTGCTTTTTAAGTTTTACCACCTGTCATTAGTCGGAGTACTTAAGACACTTGAGAAATGGAGTGACCGGTGAATTCTTCTTTTCATAAACATACTTAATCTATTTTTCTTATGCAGACCAAAATAGTAATTGGTTACATTATTTAAATTCAATTCACAGAATCACAGAATGGTTGAGGTTGGAAAGGACCTCTGGAGGTCATCTGGTCCAGACCCTCTGCTGGTGCACGTCTAGGTGCCTTTCGATTATCTCCAAGGATGGAGACACCACAACCTCCATGGTCAACCTATGCTAATGTTTGGTCACCCTCACAGTGAAAAACTGTTTCCTGACATTCAGAGGGAACCTCCTATGTTTCAATTTGTGCCTATGGCCTCTGGTCCTGGCACTGGGCACCACTGGAAAGAGCCTGGATCCATCTTCTTTGTAGCCTTCCCTCAGGTATGTACATATACTGTTGAGATCTACCCCCAAGTCTTCTCTTCTCCAGGCTCTCTCAGCCTTTCCTCATAGGGGAGATATCTCTTTATCATCTCTGTGGCCCTTTGCTGGATTCTCTCCTGTAGCTCCATACTTTGCTTGTCCTGAACATCCCAGCATTATTACTATTATTAGTTACTAAAGTTATTAATAACTTTAGTAACTGTGAATGTGCACTTGAAGGGACCAAACCTTCATATTTTCTAGGAAACATGCTACTTGAACACGTGTGAAAACGAAATATCCATGCTGTTGAGGAGCATGCTACTTGAAACACAGCTTATCTTCATTCTTGTGTACTGTCCAGACACATCTACGTGTCCCAAAGCTACACTCTGACTAAACCTGGTCACTGACTGATGATCTCCACTGGCCTCAGTATATGTGCTTACGATTAAAGTAGATAAGCAGATTAACTGTATAGCACAGTTATTAACTGGCACAATAAATTGGATTTTTCTGGCACTGGAGCATCCATACAAATAAGTTCAGGTTAGCTGTTAAGGAACAATAGACCCCTGAGAGTCTTGGTTTGAAGCGGAGTCAAGGAGATGTACCAAGAGTAGTGGTGGAAGCACCAGAAAATACTGGAAAGTATTTGGAAAAAGTAACTTATTGGGGGCATCTATGTTCTGGATCTATGTCCTCATTATCCAGGCCTGGAGCTTTCTGCCAGAGTCCTTACCTTCTAACCCACATATAGGCTTTTGCATCATATTTGTTGTAAATGAAAGATGAAAACTAACTTTTTTTCCCCCACAAACATTAAGGTTCTGCCTCATTATACTCAGTGTATCCAAATGACAGATGATGTAGAGAGGACTGGAACACAATGTTTTGTTTGTCCTGGCGTTAATGAGCATTTGAAATGCTGATGTGTAGGCAAATCTATTTTTGTTTTCATATTTTGCATATATATTACTGTATAATGCCTTGTGGGGAGAATAGGAATTTAGCATCTAAATATTTTAATATTCAGCCAGTAGTGGCATGTACAAAATAGGAGGAGGAATGATTTTTCCCCTTAAAACATAGTGGTGCATGTTAGTTTGGCCTCACGCAAGCTTTTATAATGCTTGTACTGATTTCTCCCTCTAACTTAGGGTTGATAGATGTTAATTCTTGTCTTCAGGAAATACACAGCTCTTCACTTGTTCTTTTCATTTAGGAGGCCACCTCATCATAGTCTGAAATGAGACACACTAACGGGAAAGGGTTTGGTGTCCCTTCAGTTTGGCGGTGAAAGATTTCTCAAGTGCCTTGAGCCTAATGAGGACAAACTCCAAGAGGAAATAAAATAAGATGCTCATTTTTAACATGCTGTAGGCAACCAGAGGTACAGGGCATCCTTAGCTGCTGTGGATTCCCATGGCATGAAGTCTTTAATCAAGCCTGCCTGCCCCTGTAGAAGGCAAGTGCTCTCATTGCCTCATGACATTGATAATATCAACCCAGCAATAACTGGATTATGTTCCACATCCTCATTATGAAGACCAGAATACGGAATTGCAGAGGTCCCTTCTGCTCTTAAAATATATCAATTAGCTAACTTATTGGTTTACTTAATTTGATTTAGATAAATTGTAGAGATATTTCTATATTCTGAGCAAGGGAGAGGGAGAAAGTGAGGTTTACAGTCGAGAAACAGTAATCTATCAACTGGTGCTACGCTCATTGTTTTTGCCCTCTGGGTGCAGTGGTGTGAAAATGACATCATTTTCATTGGGCTTTGTCACCCACTAAAGTTAACTGAAAGGCTTTCACTGAATCTGCAGCGCTCTCTATCCTGGTGAGCAGCCGTGCAAGGTTCTGGTGGGCACAACTGCATTCAGGAGGAATTTTGCTGGCGTGAGATGAGCCAGAGGAGCCGCTCAGTACGTAGCTCCTCAAGCTCAGAGTGCAAATTTTGGACCCAGAGTTACAAATAAATAATGCAAGGTGCTGCCACTGTATGCCACCTATATATAAAGGACGCCAAAAAGCAAGGCTTCCATCTAGCCTTGTGACTGCCACAAAGAGCAATGCATATGTGGATAGATCTCTTTTAGATAAATTATATGGATGAATGTGTTTCACAGGTTACAAAGGCTTTTTAAAACATACAAGGTATGTTCTTAGCTTGCAAGTATTCAAAACACAATACACACTGAGCTCCTCCTGGATTTATTTGATTTGCTTCTTGTTCATTCTCTCTTACGATGCAGCAACAATTTATCATGCAGTCTGCTTACCCTCCTCATTACGGAGACTTCAGTTTAACTTATTGTAACCCTCTCACTACTGTATTTTTCTCATAATACCTCTTGATTCACGCAGTCCCCTCCTATAAAGCTGGAACACTGGGATTTGTAAGTGGAATAACCTTTACTTGTGATTATATTGAAATTATTATTATTTTTTTCCTGTAAATTCATTTAAATCAACACAATTCAATTAATTTCTTTCTTGAGTATCTGTCAGCTGTGCCAAGGTGATATTCTAATTTTGCAGTAGGGTCTATAATCTTGTTTGCTGTCTTGGTACAGGGTTTACTGGAGGAGATGTTGTAGCTTGCACCCTTCTAGTACCAACCCAGTCTGCTCCAGCTACAGACTCTCACTCCCCAGATTTATACTAGATTTTTTTGCCTATACCGCTAGTTGCAAATGTCGTAGTACTCTCACTTCAGCATTTGTAGACACCTCCAGTTTTCATTTGGAGTGTTTTGGTAAAGTAGAACCTGCTTAGACATTCACTTTAGCAGGTGGTGGGAATGCGAGATTATTCATTTAGTAGTAGACTTGCCTTTCAGATTTAATGATCGGAGTGGAATGTAAGGATATAGGAAATACAGGAGATAACGGGAAATATCCTGTATTTGAGCTTGGAAATATCCAAGCTCAAAGGCAGAGGTTTGGTGGCTTGATACGATAATTTACATGATAATTTCCCCCTTTTTTATGTTTTCTTTTCTTTTTTTTTTCTCCTCTTTTATAGTTTCTTTTTTTTTTCCTCTTTTTTTTCTTCTTTTTTTTTTTTTTCTTCTTCAAAATTGTTGGTTTTTGCGACTCTTTTGTTCCCTTTGGCACTTCTTTTCACAAAATCCCAATTAAAATGAACAATTCAAGGACGACCTACCGACAGCTCATTCTTAGACCTGCTGTGTGGATTTGTGGTTTTTTCCACTCCGTGGTTTCTTCGTAGTGGAGAGGAGAGGCATAGTGCTGCTGGTGAGAAGCTGTTAAAAGCCTCCCGAGTTCTTTCTTATTGTGTGTATATTATCACGACAACTTGGCAGAAGATGTAAAATTTGGGATGTAGAGGAGGAGAACTAGTGCAACGTTAGGACAGGATTGAGTCCAGGGCCAGAGAAACTTCTAAACTACTTGTTTTGTGATGGGGCTGCGAGGCAGCAAGAAAGTCTGCTGTGCCTGAAAAGATTTGAAAGATTGAGAGTAAACCTAATTGGTTTCATATACTTTTTCCTATACCTGTTAAAGAGAAAAGGAAAAAAAAATAAAAGCTGCTTGGATCAGTCTTAATGTTTACTTGAATAAATTTCTAGCAGAGTGCAAAGCATTTCTGAGAAATGAGAAAAGGGCAGAGTGGCAATTTTGAAAACAAAATTGCAAAAAAAGGTAATATAAAAGTAATGTACAATATGGTAATAGTGTGCTAAGTAAGTTATTAGAATGCAGAGTTGGGGGGAAAGTAGATGTATTCTCAGGACTGTTCAGTTTAAAAAGAAATGCAAAGGTTCTGCAAAGAGTGTTAATGTGTTGCATATATTATCTTATACCTGAAATGGGAATGCTAACGATTTACAAAGGAAGTTATTGTGAGACTAATTTATTTAAAAGAGCTCTTTGAAGCTGGTACTGTGGGCTGACTTAGAGCTTGATTTCGGGTGAGCAACCAGGACAATTGCCTCCGAAGGCAACAGAAGAGCTTTGCAACATTAAAATGAGGACCAGGAGAGGACAAGGTATGGATGGTTAAAGAGAACATGGCCATAACTTGGTTTCTGAGTGTGGACCATGCAAGTCTAATGGCAGTTGTGAGGAAACTCACAGAATTTCTTCTGTTCTGGGACAAAATACTGTGTTGTTTGGTTTTTTTTTTTAATTTTATCATAAATTTTATCATAAATTTTATCAAATTTTAAATTGTTAAAAATAATGAATATCTCATGAGTGGAAAAACTGTCGTCAGGAAAGTATCTAAAGGGTGGGTTGAAGGATGTTGGAGCCGGACTCTTTTCAGTGGTTCCCAGTGACAGGACAAGGAGCAATGGGCTCAAGCTGGAACATGGGAAGTTCCAGTCAAATATGAGGAAAAACTTATTTATGGTGACGGTGCCAGAGCCCTGGAACAGGCTGCCCAGGGAGGTCGTGGAGTCCCCTTCTCTGGAGATCCTCAAGTCCAACTGGATGCCGTCCTGAGTGATGTGATCTGGGCAACCCTGCTTCAGCAGGGGAGTTGGGCTAGATGATCTCTAGAGGTCCCTTCCAACTCTGTCAAATCCATGATTCTGTGAAAAGGAGACTAGGGATAACCTGAAGCAGGTACATATCAAGGAGAGAGAAATATGAAATGAATCACCTGGTGTAAGTTCACATAATAGAGCCTTTGGTTTGGACGAATTTGGGTCCTTGACAAGTCAACACAGAAAGCTCAGTGGGGAGTGGTGGAGGAATCATCACCAAGACTTTTAGGTAAAATTAAGCAGTAAAAATAATGGCAAGGATGCTCTGCTGAAGCAAAACATGGTGTCTGAACCCTTGGAGCTCTTGTAAACTAACATATGTCATGGTGGCCAAAGCTGGGGTAGGGAAAATACCTCCACTTTGGCTGTCTTCCGCTTGAGGGTATTTCTGTGTTCAGGCAAGCGCTGGAGTTAGGTGAATTTGGGCTATTGAGAGGTTTGTATTTACCTCATTTCTCATCTTCCAGGTGCAACTCAGAGCTCAGAAGCTGGTGCTCTGGGTGTTTCTCCTCTGTAGTCATCACTGTGCCAGTGGTAGTCACTCCAGATGGGAGCTCTTGCCACCAGTCCCATGCCAGTCCTGGCCACAGCTGCTTTTCCAGGCTGCTGTACACAGTGCCTTGTATTATCTTGCTTGTTATAATCATGTTCTTTATAAATAAAAGAAAACTCTTCTCATTTGCTTGAATAAAAATGCAGTTTGTATATATAAATGTTTGCTCGATCCTGCTCTTCGTTCCTTAAAGCCATAATATAAGACACTGCAATTGTTCCTTTTGTGACCAGCTTGATGAACCAAAGAGAATTATGACATTAGGTAGCCTAAGCAGAAGGCTCAAAGCAAACCTCTTTAATAAGATGAAAAGAAAATCAAAGTAGCTCATGGTTTTCCCCAAGACTGCTTCATGGATTTTAGATTTAGGTGGGTTTTTTGTGTTAGTTTGTTGGGGTTTTTTTGTTGTTTTTTTTTTTTTTTAAAAAAAACTTTGAACATTAGGTTCCTAAACACAAAGCTTTGGAACATGATTTAACCACCTGTAATGTGCATTTTTTGCACGTTACAAGCCAACTACACTCAGAGTGCTTGGACCATCTTTGTTTCAGTTGCTCCTTGTGCTCTGGTGGATCCCAGCTGAAGATTGTCATTGTATTCCTTCAGGTCAGCTATGATGAAAAGAAGGGTCCAGATTCCCCTCCCTGGCAGAGGATTTGGTGCCCTGGGCTGGTGGGAAGGTGTCAGCTGAGGGAGGAGGTGAGTGGGGACACTGATCTGAGTGAAGGGCTCAGGTGGGTGATGAGATCTGATGTGAAAGGGCTAGGTGGCCACCTCCACACCTGCAAACTGAAATAGGGCCAAGACCCAGCAGTCTGGCAGATCATCTGCCTCTATTTATTTTGGAGGTAGGGTTGCTTTATCACACCGCAGAAAATGTCTTCATCACTTTGGCCTCTTTTCTTCCCTACCTCCCCACCATCTCACACCCAGAAGCACTTGGAAATCGGCCGCTCAGAAAAAGCAACTGGGACTTGGCAAGCACAACCTGGTGGAAACCCAGGAAAAAAAGGCACTGTGTATTTTGGCAGTATGTTAGCTTTACTAACAGGCATTTACCCGTGACTGCGATGCTGCTTTCAACTTTCTAGATCTTCTGCAGCCCGTGCTGGCAAAGAAAACATGCTCAAATCCTAGAAAGAGAGGCTGTGCTCCCAAGTAACCGCAGTGTCCCTGAACTAGCATATGTCTTGAAAACAAGTATTGAGCTCAGCTTCCTCCTGAGATAGCCATCCATGCTGAGGTATGAAGTCGCGCAGATGGGTAAAAGCAAAATGGAAGCTTGCAAAATGAGATTTCAAAGACATAAACGGGTTTCTGTCGATGGCAACCTAATAAAGGAGGTAATTCTCTAAACATATTGTTCCCATTTTGTTTCTAATTGCAGTGAACTACAAGGTTAGTTCTGCTCTTTAGGTGCACTTTAATTACTCTCTCAATGTTGACTTTCTGCATTATGATTCCTTTAACACTCCATAGGAAATAGACATTTAATTAACCAGATGTCACTCGATAAATCTTAACTTCTACTCTCTGAATCAGAAAAGCCGATGTTAACGGGCATAAAAGGGCCAGGATTTTAGAAATAATTTACTTTTTATGTTCTTTTAAGTCTTTGTTATAGTAAGGAAAATGTCTGTAATGAAGGAAAATTAAACTGACGTTTGTACGCATTTAATTTAATGAAAAATAGCTCCTCAAAGTAAAAAGAAGGTTCTAAGATGATATAAGTGTTGATGTTGAGGAAAGGCAGTGGTTAGGTTAGCAGTGTGGTGTGGCTTCAGCCCGACGTGTTGCCTCACTTGTGGTACTTTGCCTCATCTTGTCTCTGCTGACTTAATATCTTTGGCTTTTGGGGACTGGGTTTTGCATGTAGTATAAAGTCACAGTCAGTGCCTCCCAGTGCACCCGTTAACCCTCCACTTGGGGGTTTCTGAATGTTTCCAGCAGCCTTAAGGTCAAATGGACACAGCCAGGTACTCAAGGGTGGCAGCAGCCTGAAGCGTTTGAGTGCTTCAACAGCTCGGTGATCCCTTCATATGCATTACTCTGGTCCATCTAGAAAAGTTGCTGGGGCTCCCCATAATAACTTGCAGTAGAATCCCCTTTCCAGGCCTTCTCTCCTTAGGGTCAATGTCTCGTCGGAGACTTCCTCACATCTGACCTCAACCCTGGCCCCATTTCTTCGTTTAAATGATAGGAACCTCTTCACTACAGCCGCATCGTTCTTCCTTTCTCCATTCCCACTGTTTTGATGGTACTTTTAGCCTCTCTTTGCAATGTCAGTGAATACGGCCAGAGTCCCATAAAAGAACGCATCGGGGCACGTTCTTCCATTAATAATTGCAGTGCAACGCTCCTATTAAAATTAATGGGCACTCCATGTGCACTGGAGTGTAAAAATAACCCCCCTATTCTCACATGCTATTTTAGTCTCTTCATTCTTTCTAACCCACGTTCCCACTTCCATTACACCTAATGAATGCTGTGGGATGGCAATTCCTCCCGGCCGAGGTTAGTGGCATCAAAGTGGCCCCTCACTCAAAGATCCACACCGTGGCCGCCCAGCATCTCCTCTTCAAAATGGAACCAGGCACATGTTCTGCAGCTCCTGTGAGACCGCGTTTCAGCATTTTCCAAGAGTGATAATGTAGGATAATAATACCGAATCTTTTTAGAAGCCAACCCAAATGCAAAGGTAATGACATCAGGGAATATGCTGTTCCTGAAAGGTAACTGTCAAGGATTAATTGCTTTTCCAGTCTTGGTCTTTGCCTCTTTTGACGTCCAGCCTACTTTTTGGCAGAACAAGGACAGCTTTTTCAGGTTGGACTCTCAGCTCTGCAAGGTGCTTTTCTGCTAATCTGGTAAAGCAGCTGCTAGTTTTCTTCTTGCACCTCCAGAACAGATTTTTTTCTGTAATTCCTCTATCCCCTGCTTGGAAACAGCAGCAGTCAATACGTTTTACAGACAGTATGATTCCATGCAAGCAACATAAACAAAGAAAATAAGATGTGGATCCTTAAAACTAGCAGGTTTGATAAAGCTTCCAAAAAACTGGTGAGAAAATATTGCATAAATATCTCTTTCAAAACGTGGTTAAAAACTGGTTGTCCTCAGAACACTTCACAGGGGCATTTATTTATTAAATTATTTCATTTTCAGCATATAAAACCAAATTGATCCCAACTATATCAGAGTTCCCTGTTAAACTCCTGATCAGTGATACAATTTCTGGGCTGGAATTTCCTCCCCAAACCACGTTTTCTTACCTCCACCTGTGCCTAAGCTCTCATAAAGGAAATAACTCTTTAGTTGCTTAATTGAGCTCTGAGTTTAGGAAGGCATTACCCATTCAGAAAGCCTCCAGTGAATTCCCATTTGTGCTAAATCAACTAGGTGACTCATCACCACCTTTTTAAGAAGCAAACTCCCATAACAGTTCTGCAGTAATAGCTTCAACCAAATAAAGTGAACAGTATCAGGCAAAATAGCCATTTAACGATGAAATAGTATTTCCACAAGATAATTTTGGGGGACTCTACAATACCCTCTTTGCATGAGGATCCATCTCGTGCCTGTGCCTTGATTTGCCTCTTGAGAGCTGGGCTTTTACTAGGGGTTCCCATCTCTCTGGTTATGTTGCTGTATAATTTAACAATGAATTCCACCTGTGTCACCTCAGAACATGTGATGTCCCTTATAATTAGTCCATAACTATTTAGTCTCCTCACTGAAATCTAGTAAGCCCCTCTGCAAAACAAATTTCTTTAGCTTTTGTGGCATCCCTTTTAACCAGTAAATTTCCTGCCTCAGAATAGGACTGACACTTTTCAGGTGCCAGAGAAAAAGAAAGGAGACGCCCACCCCAAAAGAACAAATAAAAGCCTTCAATACTGGAGTAAACAGAAAAACCTGAGATTTTCAGTTCCCCACGGTTGCGTTTCTTGGGTAAGTGGCAATCGACCAAACCACAAGCAGATTTCTAGGTAATAATTGCTTCCTTGTGAGTGTTCAGTTTGGGTCGTGGTTGAGTCCTGGGCTTGTCTTCATCCTGCAGTGAGTCTTTCTCTGGTAAGAGAAACTGTCCCATATGGAGATGTGCTTTTCTGTCTTTGATGTTGATTTTTCTGTTCTTCTCTTTTTGTGGGTTTTTGTCTTGCTTTGTCTTCAAAGAAACAGAACTTGTCACAAATGTCATGAATAACAGCAGCTGCCGTGCATCTCAGCTGTTTCCCTTTATCCCCAAAGGAACTTTTCCCCCATCTTTGATAACATCTGAAAGACTGACAGTTTTGGTCTTAAATCCAAAGTTTTGGTTGTGCTTTTTTTTTTTTTTTTTAAAAAAAAGCCAACCCAACACTTCACCATAAGGCTGACTTCATGGATGAGGATGTGACCTCATGTGAAACACACAAAATATTTTGATTACTGCTTAGTATTTATTCATCAACCAGTTCTTTTCCAGTGGCCTCTCCTAGTCATATCACTTAGACTCCTTTTTCCCCAGTAGACAATAAACTAGTAGAGGATTTACCCAATATGCAATTTCTTTAAAACTTAACAAGAAAATAACATTGTCTTGTGTTGTGCTTTGTTCAAAGAGGGGCTGGTGCTGTTGCATATTTGTGCTCCTGAATGACCATGGCAGTCATTTTCACATTCAAATAATTAATTATCAGTTGCAATTTCAGTCGTGCTGGGTAGGAAACTGCAGCTGTAATTAGTGGCAGATTTTTAATTAACAAGTTAAGTACTTCTTATTAACAGCTGTTTGAGGAATAAGCCAAGATTACTTAATGGGTCCCTTGGATCTATACAGTAGTAGACTATATAAGTCTGTCTTATTGTGAATGCTGCCACCATCTCTATGCACATGTCTACAACTCCATATCTCCATAAACCATGTAAGGTCTCGTTATATATATTGACACTAAGAGCAGGATTTATAAGTGCTTGATTCATATGAACCACTCCATAGATAATTTAAATATTGAACTCCTATATATTAGGACTGGAAGCTTAGGAGCTGCTTGACTGAAAAGAAATTTATGAAGACCTGGAGGGAGAATAAATAAAGGAATCAGGCAATGTTTTAGCATAGAAATATGCCATTTGCCACTCGGGATTTAATGTAGTTCAACTTTCTTGTTGATAATTGCATTTATATAGTCTAAAAAAAACCCAGCTAATGCTCAGGTTATATTTTTTTCTTACAGTATGTAATGTCACGTTGCATGTCTGGGGTGTCAGCATGGTCCGAGGATTGTTCCCAACAGGAAGGTTAGATGCACCCACCTGGTTCAGAGGTGACAGTACAGACCTAGGCCGTGCCTGAGGTACCTTCCTTGCTGTATCTACAGCTTTCCTAGTCTCTGTAGAGAATTGCCAGCCGTTTGCAATGTGTCAGGGAGCAGAGAGGTTATTTGGTAGCCTGGTTAGTTTAGTAAGGGCAGTATAAGACTGATACTTGAGGTGATATCTCTTGCCAGTGCAGGAATAAAAGACATGACAAGGCATCAGCTTGGCTTTGAAGCTGGTTCATGACACACAGGAGGGCAAATTGTACCCGTGGTCTGCTGCTGGGACTTGAGAAAAGTGGTCTGAGTGTTTGTAAGCATTGATATGAGGGAGATGAAAACATGGCATACCATTCCTCCAGCCTATATTTTAGTGTCCATAAATGTTAACCAACATCTTTACAGAGGTAAGGACACTAATAACTAGTGTCATTAGTATATACACTAATAACAGCCACTCTTTCTGTATGAAAAGGGTGGCTAAATGGACATCAGGATGAGCAGAACCGAACAAAAAGGAGAAACTGTTGTCTGTTCAAGACGGCTTTGAATTGGTAAGATCCCCCCGAGTCCTGTGCTCACCAGGCATACTGGTGAGATGGATCCAACCTTTCAGTCTTGTGCTTCTTCAGACTTCCCAGTCTCCTTCTCTTCTGCTCCTGCCAAAAGTGTCTCCTCTCCTCACATCCGTGTCATTATGAATGTGAAACACCCTTTTGTTGACTGAATACTCCTTCCCAGTGCTGGCAAGGCCCTAACTTAACTCCAAACCCCATGACAACATGCTAGTAGATAATATCCATTATTTTTATGTCCATGCCTTTGGGGCATTCTCTGCCTTGAATAGGACATTTTTCTGATGATCCCGGTAGAAGTTATTCTAATTGTGAACAAGTTTTGACAAGTGTCATCCTCTCAGTTCAGTAAATCAAATCAGCCCGTGGGCAGTCACCTACTCTGTGGAAATATTGTTTGCATCTCCTCTTTGTGCACCGATATCCCATTGTTTGACATAGTATTAATTGCAGGACCTGGGAAATACTATAAGCCCAATTGTGTTCAACAGGTCATGCTTGTCTGCTTTTATCAGTGTCACAATTAAAGGTGAGCAGATGTTTCCAACTAAAATAAAAATAGAGTAAGAACCTTGCTCTCTTCTCAGATGAAGCCTGTCTTGAGTTTTTGGGAAGATTTAGTCAACTCTTTCTCATCAGTTTTACTGTTTTGTTTTTCTGCATGCTTTTGTTATGGTCAAGAAACTCAAGTAAAAGCATTAAAATTCTTCTCAAGCGGTATCAGAGAAGTATTTGTAGCCTGAACATAAAAGTACTAAAAAGAATTTAAAAAGAGAACTTGGTCCTTGAAGACATAAACTGGATTAAATGTTGGGCTGGTAGAAGGAGGGAGCTTCAATGGACACAGCCTTAGGTTTTGGCTCCTTTATGCAGTTTTCACTTCATCTCTCCAAATTCTTGCATCTGTTGCTCCTTCCAGCATTGTGCTTGTGGACACCGTTCAAATACTGAGTTTCAGAACTCCAGCCCCAAGCTGGGTGTACCTGCCTGCATGGCCCCAGCTCCCACCACTCCTCTCCTGCCTTACTTCATGGTTCTTTTAGCTCTGTTTATGATTTATAATTTTTCATCTCGCCTGCTTGAAGCAACCTAATTTTTTTTCCTAGGTAGATTTCATTTGGTTGATATTTATGCTCTTATCTTTCTGGTCCTCATTATATTTTCATCTTGGTGTTACACGGATTTGTTAACCTCACATCGTAGCACTACCTATACCTGTAATGCATTTTCTAGATCACCAGTGAAAATTCTTTACAAGGCACTGCTAATATTTAGAGAGGTTTCCAAGTGACTAGCAAATTAAATGGACTTTCTGAATAGTTTTAAACTCCTGCATTTTCTGTCTCAAAATCAACTCCGATCCCATTGGATTTGAAATGTGATTATTATGCCTTAAGTTTCAAAGGGGTCTCCTGAGATTTTCTTTAGTTTTCTCCCTAAAGAGGATCAAAATCTAGACTTTTAGAGGATTTGCGCTTTCTTGGAAATATTGCCCTCCCTGACAGTAATTTTTTTCTGTATCTCATCACACATTTTATCATGAAAATTATTATTTGTTGTCCCTTGTTACAGTTCTTTAATCTCCTCGCAAACCATTTGTTCATCTTTTAGCCAATCCTGATGTAATCTTTTTGTAGATTTCATACCGTTTTTTCACATGCTTTGCAAAATCAAAATAACCTATCTACCTTTTTCATATTTTCCATTTATTTTCATAATTCTATTGAGCACAACAGTCAGATTTCTGGCATGATTTACTCCTTATAAATTCACTCGATTATTTTTTTAATCACTGATTGCATTATCTTCAATATAAGTACATGTGTATTAAACTTGAGATGCAGATCTTGATCATAACTTGTGAATTTTCATTATTGCTAACCGAGTGGATAAATAAAAAGTTTTCAGATTAGAAAAATGTGCACTTCATATGCATGTATGCACTAGATGTTATTATTTGGGCAATTATATTTTGAGCCTGTTAAAATGATGATAAGTTGCTTGTTTCTCACATTTTCTAATCTTGAAGGTTTCATAAAATGTTTTTCAAAAGCTGGAGCAGGAAAACGCAAGCAAACGGTGAGGGTACACCAAGTGGGACACCCAAATGAAGGGTTAGTTTCTCTGGGTCTGCATCTGCTGCCTGCCTCCCCAGTCCTCAAAAATTACTGGATAGATAGCTTTTACAAGGGGAAGATAGATGATGTAGCTTGAAGTGGTAAGTTTTCAATGGCATACGCTACAGGGTTCTTTTATCTCCTCATCCTTTTTTCTTTAGGTCTTGTTTTTCTTTAGTAATTCTTTCCAATATTCCAATTAAATGTTAACATTTTCCCATGGCAGAATAAACTCATTATTTTGTATCTTTAAACACAATTTGCAAACAAAGTGTTCTGTGTGTAATCTGATAAACACGTTCCTCGGGTGTCCACTGAGCAGTGTCAATGGTGGAACTGCTAGAGCAGCCCTTGGTGTAGGATGGAGCCGTTCCTTGGAGCATCTTTGCTCCCAGCATCTTTGACACCCTTCATCAAAGGGTGTAATCAGTTTTTAGGACCAAGTTAAGGGGATTTAACTAGTACAGCCTTGGCAAAAAGGGTAATGGGTATGAAATTTCACATGACTCAACCACAAGCCTTTTGTCTCAGGGCTGTTCAAAGGGTTTGCACAAGCAAGTAATAAGTTTGGAGCTTTTAATTGGAATTGTGCAGCTCTACAGACCTGCAAAACAGCCCCCTGTGAGCCAGGGATTCACTTGATCTGCAGTAAAGGAAGAGAGGACGAGCATTTACATTGGTTCCGTTCGCTTTCAGAAGAACAGAAACCACAAATTATATTTTTCCAGGTCACTTTCTAAAATTACACACTCCCCCCGTTATTCTCATGTGCATTCCCTGGAGGTTGTCTGCAACCTACCCCTTCCCTCGGAGACAGAGCAGCACTAAGGGCCATTTGCTTCAGTAACATAAATAAAAGTGTATCTCTCTCTATCCCTGTAGACTCCTAACCCAGATCCCACTGCCTCTAATTCCCCACACGAGCCTCCCAGATGCAGCTGGGGACCTGCTTTTATAAAGTCCCTGCAGGTGACACGAGTTGCTGGTGAAGCACGTGCCAGCGGGGTACGATACGTGGAATGAAATAACATCATTTCTGCAATTTGAAGACAATTGCGTTTGTTAATGGCATGATGGGGACACTGCCTTAAGAGTTTCATATACTGCCCCTTTACTAGTCTCTCCCATATATATTGAGCCAAACATTCCTGACCCCTTTTGAAAAGGATCCAAAGCTGCTAATAAATCCATGGATTATTTTTTTTTTTTGTTAGTGGGAGCAAGGGTGGGTGCTAAATTACCAGCAGCAGTTGAGAGCGCGGGCTCAAAGGAGCATCCGATGCTTAACAAATAGTCGATTCCCACCAGGCAGTAAAATATGATTAGGAAAATTAAATGCTGTGTTCGGTGACGGTTTAAAGATGAAGCCACCTCTGAGGAGGCTGCAGAGCTGCTTCTGAAGCTGCGTGGCATGAGTGGGAAGGTGTGAGGTCTCGAGGCAGAGCTGGTGCAGAGCCATGGGTCAGCCTGTCTCTGATTTACCCTGGGCTTGAAGCACACCTGGGGATATGTTCAGCTTCATGCCTTCAAGAGATTAGGACTGAGAGAGAAGCAGTTGAAGCTGCAGCAAAGCACCTTCAGTTGGAGATCCTGTTCTTTCTCCAACTTCTTGGGGTTTGACTTGGCCTTTATTCCCCGACTGTGGGATGAAAAGCAGGAGGTTGTGACTGTGGCTGATAAAGCTGGTGCCCAGGACAGCTCTCTGCATCCCCACAGTGTCACAGACACCGACTGGACGTGCTCTGAGAGCCCAGGAACTGGCTGGTGGGACATCTTGTTTCAGCAAGGGAGGGAGAGATTTCTTGTGCAGGGTGAAGACAGGCCTGGAATGAAATGTCCCAGTCCGGGTTAAAGCAGATATAGTGTTATAAACTGAAACTTCAGGCAAATACAGGTGCTGAGGGGTTCTGCAAGTCCTTAAGCTGGAGAGTGTTGGCAGAAAGTGATCCCAACATTTCACTAAAAGGGACAAACTGCTTCCCTGGATGGCGTCTGCAGGATAAACCCAAAGGACAGGAAAAGGCATTCCTGCACAAAACTGGTAACTTCATGGTTTCCACATGTGGGAAGGAAAATGGTAAAACCTCTGCCTTTTCCAAACAAAACAATACAGGATCACAGAATCACAGAATGCTATGGGGTTGGAAGGGACCTCTGGAGATCATCCAGTCCAACCCCCTGCCAGAGCAGGTCCACCCAGAGCAGGTCCCACAGGAACATGTCCAGGTGGGTTTGGAATGTCTCCAGAGAAGGAGACTCCACCACCTCTCTGGGCAGCCCCCGCCAGGGCTCTTCCACCCTCACAGGAAAGAAGTTCTTCCTCATGTTTAGGTGGAACTTCTTAGGTTCAAGTTTGTGCCCATTCCCTCTTGTCCTGTCAAATACCTCCCGTAGGAGGAGGTACCTGTACCTTCAGGAGGTACCTGTACCTCCTATTACAACTTGCCCACCTATTTCATTGTGTCTGTAGCATAAGCAAGATTTAAAATATAGCATAACTTACATCTTTGGGTTCTTTTTTCCCTCTTTTTCTACAAGCCGTACATTTCTAGAAGCATTTCTCATTTTGCATGGAAGTCTTGAAACTTTTTTTTTTTTTTTTTTGGGCATTTGTATGCCAAGCCATACAGCTGGACTTTGGGGGAGCAGTTCACAGCTTGTGGTTTGGAGTTTGAGGGTTTTTTCCTTCAGTTGAATCTGCAAGATCGTGGGACCTGAACTCCACAGAGAGGTCAGCTTTGCTTCCACGTGCAGCAGTGGGCAGGGTGACAGATGAGTGGGATGAATCACTGCAGAAGGACCCGTGAGTGCTGCAAGAAGTGTTGGGGGGACCTTCTCAGGCATCCTGCTCTTCAGCCCCCCTCTCTGCTGTCACAGGCTCACCACAAAAAGCTGATGGCTTTCTCAGGACGGCATCAACTCGCTTGGTTTGGGGAGGTGAACACCAAAGGTTCTGCAGCCAGGGCTTGTGTTTTTTTTTATTTTAAGAGCAGGGAAAAGGGCAGTTATCCTGAGCCTCACCATCCCTGGGTATCCGCTTGACGCCCCAAACTGCTGGGTTGGGATTTATCCTAAGTGATGACAATTGCATAAGCAGAACAAGGGGAACTATTAGTGTATGAAACAAAAGCTCTTCTTCTGAATGCTCAGGCATTTTTAGTTTCACTGTCCCAGAAATGTCAGTGAATTAAAGGAATGGGCTTCAGCCGTAGCTCGGCTCCGTTGTCATTTACACGTCAGGTTCTCACACTTTGCTAACTGAAGGCGACGGAGGTGGGTGTGAAACAGATTCTTGGCAAAAGCTTTCAAAAATGGGTGCCTGAAAAGTTAGATCCCCCCCCCAGCGCTGCAGAAGTTGCTGGATAATTCAGAGCTTGGAAAGATGCAGCTGCTCACATGCAGCCAGATGTAGGCATCAGGTTGTTCCTTAAAAAGGAACAATCTTGTTTCTCCAGTACCACTCGTGGTGCCCAGTTCTGCCGATTCTTCCCAAAACCAAAGGCAGAGGTCACTCACTGTCTCGATGGCTAAATTTTTATTCGAAAGGCCAGAACACTTTCCCTTGACTCGAGGGCTGGTGAGAACCAACATCGCTTTTTTTGCTGACTGTCTGGTCCACCTGCCCTGAGGTAACACCAGAAATCTCAGAGGGGAGAGCAAGGTTTTGGAAAGCTGGAAAATTGGGTTACTTCTAGGCTGAGGCATTGTTACTTCAAGTCAGGTCAAAGGCCTGTTGAGAAGGGTGGATAAACACCCCCTGCAAAGCTGAAACCAGCATTTAATGAGTTCTGAGCTTTGTTTCTGGCTCTTCCAGTACGACGCTTTTTATAAGAGTTATAGTCATATTAAAATACAAATAAGAGCCTTGAAAAAGGAGGAGAAGCTTAGGTTCATTTCTGAGCTGATTACCCCTCCTAGTTTTTTTTTTCTGCAGGCACAGAAGCTGAGTCGCTCCTGATTTACCTGGCTCTGGTGGAAAGTTTCTCTGCAATTTAAATGGCTTGCAGAACTTGAGATTAAGATTTAATGGATGGTTAGCAAAACACATTTTTGGGCTTGTAGCGTGATTTCATGCTATGATGCCTACATTGACTGGTTAGTTACAAAGCTGCTTCAATTCTTCGCTTCCAATATGTTTCTAATTAACGCAACTATGGCTGAAATATTGAAAATCCCCTCCTTTATCAAAGAGATGTAGGGCCTATAATGATTCCTCCTGTTTTCCCCCCTTTCCTCCTCCCAGAAAGAGATTTTGTGCTCTTTAATACCTCAGGAAACCTCATTCTCTCCGCAACCTACAAATCTCCCTCCGCTTCCTAAGTGCTGCCCTCACCCTGCACACGGGTGATTTATTAGAGCGCTGAGTCCACAGAATTGCTCATGCAGAGCCCTAACACCATCATTCATTTTTTTTTATTTAAAAATGCTTTACAGGCAGTTTATGGCAGGATGACAACAGGGCACCGCCGTTTGCAGGAGCTCAGGGCTCGAACTTTCCTCTGCAGCCGAGGAAACACAATGGTCTTGGTGGAGGGAGACACTTTGCTTGGCTAAGGGTGGGTTTTCATCGCTTCCCAGGGGCCTGATGAGGACTTGGGGCACCAAGTCCATAGCTGAGAAGAGTGAGCAGCTCAGAGTGCCAGAACGTGGTGCAGTCAAGGGCAAGAGATCACAGAATCACATGGGGTTGGAAGGGACCTCTGGAGATCATCTAGTCCAACCCCCAGCCAGAGCAGGGTCACCCAAAGCAGGTGCCACAGGAACGTGTCCAGGCGGGTTGGGAATGTCTCCAGAGAAGGAGACTCCACCACCTCTCTGGGCATCTTATTCCAGGGCTCTGCCATCCTAAAAGTCAAGAAGTTCCTCCCCATGTTTAGGTGGAACTTCTTATATTCAAGTTTGTGCCCATTTCTTCTTGTCCCATCACTGGACACCACTGAAAAAAAGACCAGCCCCATCCTCTTGACACCCACCCTTTAAGGATTTATAAGCATAGCTTATAAATAGCAGTAGTATTTATAATAGTAATAGTAATTTATAAACAGCAGTTATTTAACAGTAATTTTATAATATCTAGTACATAATAGTAAATTTATAAATAGCAATTATATAACAGTAATTTATAAATAGTATAG
Organism: Gallinago undulata; assembly: GCA_026546715.1. Lineage (NCBI taxonomy): Eukaryota > Metazoa > Chordata > Aves > Charadriiformes > Scolopacidae > Gallinago > Gallinago undulata. The sequence goes on from JAOTQQ010000023.1 coordinate 82,826,703, forward strand.
TATTTATAAGACACCTTTGCCTTGCCAGAGAGAGATACTTGACTGCTATACGAACAGCCAACCCACTGCAGCCAGCCCTGAGCGCTGCGACTCAATTGCTCTCTCTGGAGCTTTGAACATCGATGCCATCACAAGTCTCCAAGAAAACAGCTGTAAAATCTTTTCATCGCCGTGCATTTTGAGTCGGGGATGCAGGAATGGCTTTGTAAAGCAGCAAATTGGATGCTTCATGAACTCCCTTTGTCCCGTGTGCTGTTAAGCTGCTGAAGTCTGGAAATACTATTTTTAGGGCAGTAGCACCACCCCAGCCTGAAAGTGCTCTGTCCTGAGCAACTGAGTAAGACAGAATCCCTGCCCCAAGCACGTTACCAAAGGGCTGACAGTATCTGTGCTGGAGGAAAAAAAGTATTGAAGCTTCAGGCATAAATGGTCACTGCTCTATGATTAGGGGGACACAACTCAGGAGAGAATTCCAGGATGGAAAACTTCAAAACACATCCTAAATCACAGCCAGGTTGGAGAGGGGACAAGGAAGGGAGAACAACACCATGCCATTGGCATAAATCTATGGTTCACATACATCTTTAGTGCTCTATGCTGTTCTCATCCCTCCTCCTCCCCACCCAGGCTCAGGAGGGGTGAAGCGGGGCTGGAAGGGGTTGAGAGGAGAGCGATTTGGGTGAGAACTTTGCCTGAAGAGCAGCTAAGTGAGCAGGGACTTGAAAACCTGGAAAGCAGATGGATGAAGAACAATATGACAGAAGTCTGTGAAAACACAAGAAGCTTGGTGGGGGACGAATAGGTAGGGAAGGACTGATTGTTTTCTGTCTTTATGAGGAGTGAGGAGGCATCAGATGAAGCTACCAGGAGCAAGGAACAAGAGGAACCAATGCTTCTATGTTAATCAAGGAGCCCTGTTTCTAATTTGACGCTGTGAGTGTGATGAAGAAAAGCAGCTCTGACTACTGTTACTTTTTAATGTTTAAGAATGCACAGCTGTTGCATGAGATGTGTTTCAACAAGTTTATAGCAGCTAATAGAAAGCTAAAGTAAACAAGGTCTGCAAGTTAAGCCAATGCTCAGACTCGTTCACCATTGAAAGTAAGATATATAAAGCCAGGAGGAATCTGGAACTTTGTTTCTCCATTCTGGTTCAAGCAAGAAACCAGCATTTTTTGGCTTGTAGTGTGTATTCTGGCTTTGCACTACAGTGCATGCAAACAGAACTGTCAACTTTACAATTAAATGAATATGGATTGAAGAATGTTTGGTGCCATTACTCAGTAGGACGGTTTTGCTGGGTGTTCAGGATTTGTAAAAACCCTCCAGTGAATCAACACTTCATCATCCTGTTATCCATCTCCATTAGGCTACGTCCTGGAAGAGGCAGCATTAGCTCTGCATTTACATTACTGTGCACAGCTGTGAATTGTGTAAAAAAAAAAAAAGAAAAAGAAAAAAAGGAGGGTAGAAATCCTGCTGTTCCTCTTATCAGCCAAACAGAACTGATTTAGAGTTATGCATTCCAATTCTCCTGTTTTGACAGCCTTTCATTTCTAAAACCTCAGTTGGAGCTACTTGATTTAAAAAAAACACCCATAAATAAAAAAATCACAGCTCCTGCAGAAGTTTCTTAAAAGATCTTCATTTGGACTAACCTAATGTTTTCTCTTTAGCAAGTTCATCACTGCTCTGGGAGCCTCAGATTCAAGCACCTTTTGTTTTAAGGGATATCACTCATTTTTAGCTGCCTGTCACATTAGAGTTGAAAAATATCGGTCTTAGAAAAGAAACTGAAGTTTTGGAGGAGTTGTCAGTGTATGAACAAATGACACTGAAACTTGAGTTTCCCATTTAAGTGACCATAGAGTCATAGAATCAAAATGGTTTGGGTTGGAAGGGACCTTTAAAGGTCATCTAGTCCAACCTCCCCGCAATGAGCAGGGACATCTTCAACTGGAGCAGGTTGCTGAGAGCCCCGTCCAACCTGGCCTTGAATGTTTCCAAAGGTGCTTTGGAAGGTATTTACCTCCTCTCTGGGCAACCTGTTCGTGTTTTACCGCTCTCATTGTAAAAAGTTCCTTTCTTCTGTCTAGTCTGGTGGGTCTTTGCGTTTGGGTCTAATGTGGTCACACTTACTTACCCATTGGTGCTGAGGAGCGGTGGCAAGAACCTCACGCCTCCTAGTTGAGCAAAACATGATCATGGAATCTTGGAATTGTCAGAGTTGGAAGGGACCTCTAGAGATCATCTAGTCCAACTCCCCTGCTAAAGTAGGAACACCTAAAGCACATCACTCAGGACTGCATCCAGGCGGGTCTTGAAGATCTCCAGAGAAGGTCTTGGTCTTGGTCCCCAATATCTTGTGGTCCATTTCGGTCATTGCAGCAAATCTGGGCGACAGATCTCTTAACTGCAGCACCGGTTGCTGTATTTTGAGGGTAACCAAAAAAAGGCAGAGCAGGGCTGCAGCTGTAGTTCTTCAGAAGCTTAATTCGTTAAAGGCAGTATATATTTCTGAGTCTTATAGATCAGAGGGGACGTTAATGTTCTTTGAACTATTTTCTTTGCCCTGTCATCAAACCTGTGTGCTTTGCTCGTAATCCCACCCGTGAATGAGCTGCTGCCCGGATCTGTGCTGCTGAAGCAGAGCTGTTAGTGTTCACATCAATCCAGCCTGCCTACCAAAAGCGTGTAGGTGCCATTCCTCCTGTTCTGTAAAGTCTCTCATAACAGGAGAGACACAGAAAACCTTTACAAGAAAGGTTAGCAAGAAAGTATTTATCTTCACTAGTGGTTTTCTTTCCTTTGCAAAGGAAAACTCACTGTTGTGGAATGTAGCAATCCTATCAGAAAGAAATCACAGAATGATATGGGGTTGGAAGGGACCTCTGGAGATCATCTAAGTCCAACCTCCTGCCAGAGGAGGTCCACCCAGAGCAGGTCCCACAGGAACATGTCCAGGTGGGTTTGGAATGTCTCCAGAGAAGGAGACTCCACCAC